>JAJHJA010000203.1:0-419618 GCA_021202915.1 Heliconius himera
TTTCTTAAAGGCAAACTACATATCAAACTCAACTAGAAATTTAAGCCCCGACTACACTTATAATGCTAATTTTAACACTTTATGCAAAGAAGATAGGACTAAAAATAAAAATTAGTATATGCAGATTTAGCGTTAGGTAATCATAATTTAAAATTTAAAAACACAGTCAATTCCAATAAACATTTATATACTGTAGGTAACGTAGAAAATAAAGAAAGTAATTCTAGTTACAAAAGTAATGTATCGAATAGGAAAAGTCAACAGAGAAGCGATTACGCGACTCTGAAGTTCAATGAGATAGACGTATAGAGGTGAGTTTTTGACTAACTTAACTAAGATATACTTTAATTTAATTTATTTTAAGCCATTTTTTGATCGTCAGCGAAGGCATTATGTTTAGAAAAAAATACCCAGAATCCATTTTATTTTTTTGCACATAAACTTCTTTGTATTGTATGACTAGACTAAAGGGGAAATCCTTTTTATTGTTATTTTTTTTTCTTTTAATAAAGAAAAGCATGCTTTGTGCATTGGACTAAACACCGACATTTAGTAGCAGCGAGTTTTTTACACTTACAAAGTATACAAGAATCGCAAGTTCAATTCCTGCTACTTCCAAAATGTTTTGTGAAATTTAACACAAACACACAACCCATTAGAATATATAATATTTTTTTCATCTTTTTGGCAAAACAATTTTTCTTCGTGTTTTGACATTATTATTATTTTATAAATTATTAAAATCCAACGGAGTTCTGTCTAAATTTTTATAAAAAAATGTTTTTTTTTTTACAAAACCACTAAATTCTAGCAATATTTCAAAACATTGTTTTAGTAATTTTGATATATTGTACAAACATTTGCATTCGTGCATGTAATCATTGTTGTGACGTTTGTCTTTCTGTCCATAGGCCCGCTTTGCCAAGAGCGACACGTACATTTTCTAAATAAAAAGGTAATTTTAATATCGTTATTTAACTGTCCCAATGCTTCGCAAAAGTTTATTTTATTAATGTATGTTATTACTAACATATAGCTTGGCCATTTTTGTTACTAATTTTGTTGTTTACTTTTGTTTCTTTTAGCATTTGTTGTATTTTAAAAGATAAATGTTGCCATTCTCTACTTTCTCGATATTTTATATACTGAGGTATAAGCGATAGAATTCAGCCATTAGCAGCAAAAAATTATATAACATTAAACCCAGTCTTGGCGCAGAGGCCCAAGAGTGCGAATGTAAACGCAACTGGTTGTGGGTTCGATTCTCACTCGAGAAAATGAAATATTTAATGTTTTCATTTCTCCGCCTTGGTAACAAGGCTAAGCGCAGGGTTGAGTTCCGCTACTCATCTCCTGAATTTGGCGTAAAGTGGGGAACGGAAGTGTCTACGGGGACGGTGTACGTTAACACTGAGCTCCCAGGTTATCTCTGTCTACAATGAGATTTAGTATAAAGCTTAAAATATGAAAAACTTCACCTAATCTTCATATTATATACCTTATCGTGTATTTATATTTTCCAACATTACAGCCATTCAGACCTGAAGATCAATTTATATACGCAGACGCGGATATGAAAGATTATGGACCCATTAACTACAAGGCGGCGTCAATTTATGCGCAAATGAAAAAAGTCAAAAATCAACAAAAATTACAGGAAATATACGAAAAGGAGCACCCCGATGATGATATGTTGTGAAAATTATCAGATTGTTGTGTTGCTTTTATTTAAATTGTTGTTTTAAATTTAACATATTAATGGGCGTGATTCTTTCTGTCTTATAAATAAATAATTTTTATTAATTATTTTAATTTGCAGAATAATGTTTAAAATATCATCTTTTTTCTCTATTTATGTCATAAATCATTTTAAACTTAAAAAAAATATTATTACAATTGTTTTATTTTTGCAGAACATGATGGCTTTTTATAGAATTAATGCTAGAATAATTTTAACAATACCAAATTTAATATTTTAAGTTATTTTCTAAGAACAATCATCAGTTAAGGAAACGTTTAACGTTTGTAACATCTTTTTAATTTTGAATTTTCAATAGAAATTATTGCAAAAAAATCGAGACTGTAAACGAAATATGGATTACAAATAATATGACCCCAAGTGTATATGATCACTTAGTGTTTGTAAATAAAAGTAGTTTTCTTATAAATGGACATAAATTTAATATTTAAAACTAAGATTTAGTTCCGGCTCCCTATTAAATATTTTACTTTAAAACAAAAGCATTTGCAATTGAAAAATAAGAAAAAACTTCTATTTCATGGGAAAAAAATATATTTTTGATACCTTTCCGTTTACAATGTTGATTTTAGTCTGATTTTTTTAAATAACTTAAATACTGCATTTATATTAAATTACATTACGATCATATTATTCAATTGCAATGCATTGAAAGCTTAAAGTAGACGATCTGCTAGTTTGTTGTCCGTCCAAACGGGAAACTCTATGACCTATTTCATTTTAGCTAAACCCATATCTGTAAAAATTAGTGTATATCTTAAATGTATAGTCAAAAATAATATAAAAGATACTTAAGTAGCCAAAAGTAGCGCGATAGTCGCGCGGTATGTAGATGTGTTCACGAGGTACGAGTATGTTTATACACAAACGGCCCGTAGTGTAATTGGCTTTTTGAGTTATTTCCTTTTGTAAATTTCTTATTTTTTTTCTTGAAGAATTTTAAATCAAAAAATATGTATAATTTCACTTCCTACAATATATTTTTACTTTTAAGAATAATTAAAAAAATAATTGTGAGATTTAACATTAATTTTCTTCTATACTAATGTAAATATAATTTCAAAATGGAAAATATTACACTTAAATTGGATTGTAGTTGTTGTATTTTAACAAAAAATTGAGAGGAAAGTTATCGTTGAATCCGTTTTAGATTTTTTAACAGCGGTTTTATAAAACCAAAGCACTTTAGTGCATACGTTGATAGCGGATTGGGTACAACATGGATTTATACCTTTAGGATACCTTTTAAAAATAGTCGGTCTGTCCCTTATTTAGTAGCTATCCTGATTTTTCATGATTCAGCTAATAATATTATAAAAGAATATGTTTAAGTCAGTGTTCTATTCAATCCGAAGCAATAGTTGAAGGAAACGTAAGTTAACATATTTTGTACATAAATGTAACTTGTTAAAATATTGTCAGATAGTAATGAATAAATAATTTATGGATTTTGTCATATAGTTTCATATCTGGTTCTAGCACGTCAAACGAATGAGTAACGAAAGAATGGCAAAAAGGATTTATGAAAGAAAAATGAGCGGTAAAAGAGGTAGAGGGAAACTTCGGCTGACCTGAGGTATGCAGAGGACCGTAGCGTTTCTCGCTCCGCTCTCCGGACTACCCGACTACCCCGCTAGGAAGACAGCGTAAAGCTAGATTGGATTAGATTAGATTGTTTTAAAATTAAATGTTGTGTTTTTGGCCGGCTCTAGGCTCAGTAGAACTACCTCCCTCGTGGATTTCTGTTGGACTAACGTTACTGGCGTTTTTGATAACTCGAAAATGCTAATAATGGCCTAAAAGGAATCGTGGTGTCAAATTTCACAAAAGTATATATTGAACATACAACACCAGTTCAATAAAATAAAGAATATTTTTATAATTTTATTTTACAAATATTGATCGATACAGAATATAAACTAAAAAATATCACAGTCATGCTTTATAGAATTTATATTTAAATAATATTACTATTCTTTTCCGTATCCGAAGGGTTTTTTTATTATTACCCACGTAATTCTCGTCTGGTGGGTAATTTACTAGTAAAGGTTGCACATAGTAAATATTACTCGAGTACATATGTGATAAAGAGGCCTAACTCATTTAATTAATAATTTAATGGATATGAAGTCCTTTTTTCTTGTAAAATTGTAACAAAAATATAATTTCTTTATTATTTATAAATATAGTGTACATACTACAAAAAAATATTTGAAAAGTACAACCTTGGAGTGTTATTTTATTTGAATTTTGTTTTATTTTCATTTTGCAATATACTTGTAATATCGCCTTGCTTTTTTGTTATTTTGAAATTAGGCAACTTTACCACTGGTGGTAGTATACTCTTAGTAAAGAAATCAAACATTAAAATACCTAATATAATTATTCTACACACATAACATACACTATACGAGTATTTCTTTGTTCGGTTAATTTTGAACTAGTTAATACATAATTTTATCTGTTATAAATATACATCGTCGCTTTGGGGGTGAAGAGATCGAAACAATGTCACGGAAACAATATATTTTAACTCTTTAATTTCTGAATTAAAAAGTCAAAATGTATTAAGATTTTGTGGTATTTTTATGGTATTTTATCGTGTTGCAATTATTTTTTTTCTAAATAGTTAAAAAATATATATTATTATAGTATTTTTTTTTTTATTTTGGTTTTTATTGTGACGTTATCTCTTTTACGATGCGACTTTTTATAAAAGAAATAGGTTTTCATTTGCTATATTTGAACTAAATATTTCTAAGTCTACTAAACACGAGCTAACCTTTTACAATGAAAATTTTCAAATCACTTTTGTAAGTTGACTTTTATATAGAAAATTTTCACGTTACATTTGATTACTTTCTCCAAAAAAATCAATCTATCAAATATTATTGTATATCAATACGATATACAAAGCTAATGGTTATATGATACAAAGTAAAGAAAACTTTCAAATTAAATAGAAATCGTATTTGTCCCTTCCAAAGTATACGTAATCAGAGCACCATTTCCTGGCTTGCAAGTCTGTGGAGCAGCAGGCGGGGTACGCGAGACGAGACTTCGTTAGTTTAGCGCATCTTTGACAGAGGTCCAACAGCTCGTCCTGTGAAGGAAAAAAATAATATTCAGAACATTCTCTATATCTATATCTATTAAAAGATTGTATAGTTGAACCCACTAATCTCAGGAACTAATGGTACGAATTAAAAAATATTTTTTGTGTCAGATATTTATTGTGGAACGATTAATGTGATTACGTTATACTTATATTTATTATTTTTTTCCTTTCCACACTTCCGTTCCCCACTTTCTGGTGAATTCTGAAGACATTGCGTGTTGAGTAGAAGAACTTAACGCCGCGCTTTGTCTTGACACCAGAGCAAGGAAATAAAATTATTCATAATTTAATTTCCTCGGCATCGAACTCACAACCGTGCTTATAGTAATTAGTATAGGTATAGGTATATATGTACTTACATCTGTATGACACTCTGCCGACTCAGTGAAAACACCGCTCCCTGGTGAAAGCCACGGCGGTTTGGCGTTCGATTCCTGTATGCAAGCCAATATGCATACCAGGATGAATAGGAATATACTCGTTTTCTGTAACAAACAAAAACAATTTTTTAGTATAATTTTATATATGAATAAGCCCTTAAAATGGCGACGTTGAGTTCCGATACCCAGCACGCAATGTCTGAAAAAGCCTCGCGGATAATTCTAGGAATGTATCTGTTTTCCTTAGCGAGGATTTGGGTTTTATGAAACCTAATGTAGTGGCTGGGTGTATCCACAGTGTGCGCACACTTAGCTGACTCCGATACATGATATCTTGATATCGGAGATGTGTACCTTCACCCTAACACCGATGTTTGTCTTTGTTTGACCGAAGCCACAGTCACTTCTAGTTTATATACACCTGCACTCTGTAAAAGCATATTACTTTTCACTGGTCTCAAGAATTGGCCCACTTTCTAGTTAGGCTTGTATATGTTTTGATTAATCCGGTTAAAATAGTTTCATTTAAAATAGTAAACGAACTTCCTCGTTATCCGTGGGTAAATCAGTGTAAAATAAAAAGAAAATTCATAAAAGAATAAGTCGAAATAAAATGAAAAGTGTATAATTAAGACTTTCCTCCGGACACATTCCTTTAAATTCCTTATAGTTTAAGTTGTTGTTGTGTTTGTTTAATACAGATAAGTGTCCGAATTATAATAATATAGAGCATATTTATCACGTGTTGTTGGAATGTGTACGGGATGAACCTTATAAATCCTATAATGTGGGCATTTGCAACTATACCTTTACAGAGGCATTGATAAGTTGCTCTTGCGCTTTCTAAATTAACGAATTCACATGTAGGTAAGAATAAAAAAAGTACAATAGACGCCAGTCGTGGCGCAGGGGTACAAAGTGTCACTTTAAAATTGACTGGGTGTAGGTTCGATCCCCACTCGAGAAAGTGAAATATGAGTAAAGTGAATATTGAGTTCCACCACTCAACACGCAATGCCTCCAAAACTCGGCGGAAAGTGGGCAACTGAGTGTCTTAACACTAGGTTCCCTCTGCCTACTCTGCTATGTGCGGGATACAGCGTGAAGATGATTTAATTTTAATTTAATTTTAAAAATACAATAATTTCTGTTTTCTAACAAAATTTTGTAACGAGAATAGAACTTACTACAACCGAGAGACTCTCTATCTCAAGAGGAGTTAAGTTTAATGAAAATTCTTCATATTCATAGTAGTTTATTATTATATTATTAAATTGTTATCAGGGCAATGGGTGGTAAATAAACAATTATATTAAATATTTTTAACATAACATGAGGTCGAGTAATGGGCTAAGCTTTGATAACCCTTTTTTTGTTTCATGCTGTATCAGAGGCTGGAAGTTAAATGTTCTTTTTTTACTTGAGGTTAATATTGGCCACATCGGTTAGGTAGAGGAGGGCACTCTGTCACTGAGAAAGTACAAGCACTACGTAGCTGCTTGAGAAGATATCGATAGCGGTAAGAGCAGGACTCGAGCCTGGGCTTGCGGCCGTTCATCGTACTTGGAAAATTTGGGTGAAAAGTTGGGACAGAGAGATGGCGTAGACAGTGGCGTAGCTAAGTGTGGTCTCTCTAGAATTTATAATAAAAGGAATTTTAGTGGTAGAAGAGAAATTTAGCAAATAAAAAAATCTAAGATCAATATTTCAGCAAAATTTTAAAATTTATTTGGATAGAAATACTTCGTCGAGAATAATCCATACTAAGCCACTGTCCCCTTAGGGAACTCTTAAGAAACAACATATTTTAATATTAATATTATAAACCTAAAAAGTTTGTTAGGTCCAACGTGCTAGTCTCATGAACTACTGTTTTAGATTCAGAATTACAGGTACCAAAAAACTGTTTCACGCTTTTTCTCCGTAGTATAGTGTAACATTGTAACTTTTAAATGAACTACTTGGCTATTTATTCACCAGGGGTGTTCACCATGTTACAGGGTGTAGAGCAGAGAAGTACCTAGCCTAGAAGGTTTCAGGAGGCCCTTTAAGACCCTTTGCCCTCGCCTCCACTGTCTAAGCTCCTATTTTCTCGTAGTACTATGTACTTGTTGGTATACCAGAACGTAATATTCGTCAATCAAAAACAAGGGGGTGTAACTCAGTGGTAGAGTGTCTGCTTCGCATGCTGAAAGTCCTGGGTTCAAATCCCAGCACCTCCAAGATATATATATTTTTTTAATTAAAACACGAACAATTGAATTTAAAATGTATATCTTTTTAATATTTTTTAGTGATATTATTTGTTATTTTGCCAGCGGCTTCACCATGGTTAAATAGATATAATTAATTTGCGTACGACATGACATGACATAGGAACAATTAACGTGATATAACATAGCCCGTAGCCGTCCTCGATAAATAAACTATATAACACAAAAAAAATATTTGATACCAGTAGTTCATAAGATTTGAGCGTTCAACCAAACAGACTCTTCAGCTTTACGTAAACAAAATGATATGTACATTAGACGCCCTTGTCTATCACAATAATGAATGATCTACTCCTTACTACTAGTAGTATTTGATAATGCAAAATTAGAGCGCCCTACAACTTGCCTACTGATATCTGTTATCAGCGCCTAACAAACTATCACTAAAAGTTCAAGACCTAACCGAATAGTACATTCAAGCTATTGTTTTGTCGCTTTGAATAGAGATAATATAACTGTTTATGTCTATTGTATATTTTAGTAAATAACGCCACCCACTGTGATTTATTTTGTATTATATTTATGAAGTTTTTTCTTTAGCTTCACGCTGTATCCCACATGTTACAGGATAGGCAGAGGGAACCTAGTGTAACAATGATTAATATCTAAACAAGAAATAAATAGGGTATTTAGTAAAACACCATATACTTAAAAAACAAAATGAATATTAAAAAAAAATAAGGGTTCACATACTAAAGGGTTCACGGCTATACACAAATCGAATTGTCCGGTTAACACTTTTTAAATAAAAGAACGTTACTGTCTTTATATAAACTTCCACTGTCTCTTTACCATCTCAAGTTATAATACACTGGTACAAAAACCGTATAAGTTACAGACGCTACAGACATTTCAATTTAAGTCTGATTTTGCAAACCGAACCGCAACATGATTGATTGTAACAAAATATTGAAATAATATAACTTAGTTCTAATTACTTAAATATAAAACTAAAAGGGCATCACATACTCATTACAATATATGTATAGTACGTAACAAATAAAAAGAATATAAATAAACAATGGACTTCACCATATTGCAAATGCCTATACGCATTTATATAAAATTAAACTTTAAATACAAATAATTCAATCTATCTCATATCACCTAAAACTATAATTAAGAATATGTATCTTACAAAACTTACGCAATCTGGAGTCTCTTGTACCTTTATATAACCAATATACATTTATATAACCACGGCGCAGCGGCACGAGGTGTGACTGTAAAACCGACTGGTTGTGGGTTCGATCCCCACTCGAGGAGATGAAATATTTACTAAAATTTATATTTCCATTTCTCCGCTCTGGTGTCGAGGTTAAGCGCGGCGTTGAGTTCTGCCACTCAACACGCAATGCCTCCAGAATTCGGCAGAAAGTTGGGAACGGAGTGTCATAACACTTAGTTCCCTCTGCCTACTCTGCTGTGTGCGGGATACAGCGTGAAGCTGATTTATTTTTATTTTATTTAATATATTTTTAGACTACAAATGAGTTAAATGTTACACTAGTGTTAAGACACTCCATTCCCCATAAAAAAATATTTTCATAAAAAAACGTCTATTTTCAATCAATAATCATTTCTATTTTTGTCTTATTTCACGCTCTATCTTGTACAAAGCTGAGTAAGAATCTTCTTACTTCTAGATTGATAGATGATTTTTATTTATTATTTTCCATAATGTTCCACTACTTACCTAATAATGATACTACACCAAACAAAGTTCGGAACTGAGGGTCTGAACACTAGATTTTTTTTTAATCTATGTATATTTTTGTTCGATTACTATAGACTACAAACAACTCTAAAATGTTGCACGCTCAACGTCTGTACTTAGCAACTTCAGCCAGTCGTCTCTTCCAACATTACGCACAGGAAAGGACATCTTAGTCCATGCGGTAAAAGAGAAAACTGGTTTCCTGGGCGCTCTCTTTGTCTCGAACCTAACTGCAATAAATAGATGACCGAGGAACAGCGCCGCCGACTATTCCGAGATGCCAAAGCTGAAGCCTGAATGATGCCTGAAGTTAAAGCCAAAGTTCAGCCAAAAAAACTGTTAGGCGACCTATGTTTTCTTTGGATATCTACAAGTCAAGTAGGTACGATGACATAAAAAAGGTAATTCTTCTACACTAAAAGTAGAAATTTGATATAAATTATGCTTTTCTTTCTCTATAAGAGAGTATAGGAGAGCGCAAAGGATTTCTCAAAATTCCAACAGGAAAAAGAAAGGACGGGATTGTATGTTTTACATTTTTAAATCCACGCAAACAACTTTGTGTAGAAAATGATTACAGTACATCCATAAAATTTTAATCGGGAAACCAAGATTTTCATTTAATTGACAAATTGTTACAATTATCATATATTATTCTAATTAAAATAAATACCAATATTCCTTGATCTGGTTCATTAATCAACGCTATTAAGTTTACTACCAAATTAACTACCACTAAAGGGTATCGTAAATATACAGTGGTACTCGTAGTTTACATTTTATTGTCCAGATTTTCAAGAAATTAAGTGTCGGAACTCAACACAAGTAGTTTTTATAACAGTATGTGCAAATATGGGTAATATTTTTATTGTCTGTTTACAAATTAATTGTATGTACAGTAAACTATAGTGTGTGATACAATGATGCCTCATCTGCTCTCAAAAAGTTGTCATTTTTTGGAAGAAGCAAATGGAAAAATTAATTTCATCACAATGGCAAAATACCGACGGACGTTGGACGGCCGACGGACTAAAGAGCGCGTGTTCAAATCCTAGTGTTATGTTCAAGTTTTTATAAGATTTCTAAAAAAAATATTTTCTTAAGTGTGGAATAGCTTTAAATATGTTCAAGTTTTTATAAGATTTCTAAAAAAAATGATTTTCTTAAGTGTGGAATAGCTTTAAATATGTTTAAAATATTTATGTTGCTGAAATTAAAAAAAAAATAAAATAAATAGTCATTGCTAAGCCAGCATTGTTTTCAACACTAGTGTTTTCTGTTTTTGAAAAAACATAAAAACATAGCGATTTTTCAACAAAATAAACATATTAAAAATCAAAAAAAAGAGTTGCACTACAAAATAAAAATAGATTACAAAAGAAAATTAATCAATAACTCTTTTTTTTTAATTATGATATTATTATTTTTTTTCAAGGGGAAATCAACGTAGTATCTCCAGTACATGCGGTACTGATAACACCACTAGTACCTGATAACCACACAATTGATTACACAACAAACGTCATCGCTAACCCAAATATATTTTACACAATGGTCTGTTGAAAACAAGCTTGACCTAATTCAATATCTATCCCTAAGTCATTCGAAAAACAAATCATTTTACTATATATTATAAAGTACTCGTATATACTTATAATTTGAGTTTTCTTATATGAAAGTCGTTTGAAAAGTTGTTTTGTCATTATTTTAATGGAAGCAAGTTCATTTGTATAAAAATAGAATAAGTCACTAATATATGATAATAGTATGATATTTAAGACAAAAAAATATAGGATCACTTTGTTGTACGTCTGTCTATCTGTCTATTTGTCTGTGTGACTGTCAGTTGGTCTGTTCAGACCATTGATTTCAACATTACGAAGAGGTATAAAGTTGACATTAATATCAAAAATCCAGTATCTACGGTCCCCTTGAGCACAGAAAAAGATTCAACGTAAAAGATACGAGCGTTTACGCGGTTAATACTTATATTTCGCATGAAAAAAACCATTACAAGCTTATATTTGTAGTTAATTTCATAGAAATTGAGTACGTACGCCAGCAAACTTAAGTTTATCATCTTTTTAAGTTACGTTCCCTTTGATCTACAATTATGAAATTGATACGGAATCCACCGAGGGGGTGGGCATTTTTTGTGTGTGTTAAGACAATCCATTCTTCATTTCCACAATTTTAGAGACACTAACGCCGCGCTTGGTTTTGTCAGAGGGAAGATGAGGGATGATTTCTAGTGGTATGGTGGCGGTGGCTTGTAAATCAAAAAAGGTTTTTTTTTCAAATCATATTAATAACCTATCATTAAAAATTAAATCGCCAAATCATATTAATAACCTATCTCCAACGTCAATCTTAGATTGTTTCATATATCTATCCAATCTATTATTTATATTGGATAGATATATGAAACAATCTAAGATTGGCGTTGGAGATAGGTTATTAATATTGGGCGTAAAACAAATCTTACTCACTATAATTTACCTAATTAACAATCATAAATTACAATATTACATTGTTCATTTAGATATAATATTTATATCTTCTGATAAGATATAATACATACATAAATATAAATATAATGGTTTTCTTTTATTTCCTATATATCGAGGCCATCGTGGCGCAGTGGGACAGCGTCTAAACGCGACGTTTGTGCATTCGATTCCCAATTGATTGATTATATTTTATTTACCTTTAATTTCCCCGCTCTGGTTGACTAAGCGCGACGTTACTACGGTACTAGGTTCGCACTTTCTACCCTGTTGCTTTTTTGTAGCTATTTCCTTGCAGAATTATAATAATAAGCAAAATATTAAGGACTAGCGACCCGCTTGCGGCTTCGCCCGCTTAAACCACAAAATTATTTAATTAACACACTGAATTATGTTCGTATTTTGATATACCTATAATGTATGTTTGCAACGCAATGAAGATTTTTAATGAGAAATTTATTAAAACTTTAGGTCGCATTTTCGTACCCATGAGAATCTTCAATTGAATTTTTGAAATAAAAACACAACTTATCGATACTTACAATAAAATCCTAACTCATCGGTGTCTGTACATGGAAGATATTACAATTAACATTGTAATAGAACTTGGTCAGTTTGTCTGTTTGTCTGTGAATTTGTTCACGATAATCTCAGAAACGGCTTAACCGATTTAAATCCTTTTTTGTTTGCATTTTGGCAATCTGCCCTAAAATATTTAATATTAGTTTTATTTTAATCAGCTTCACGCTGTATCCCTCACACAGCAGGTTAGGCAGAGGAAGCCTAGTATTAAGACACTCCGTTCCCCACTTTCTGCCGAATTCTGGAGGCATTGCGTGTTCTCGTTCTTTCGTGTTCTCGTTAGCTCGACACCAGAGCGAAGAAATGCAAATATAAATTTAAGTAAATATTTCATCTCCTCGAGTGGGGATCGAACCCACAACCAGTCGGTTTTACAGACACACTTCGTGCCGCTGCGCCACGACTGGCCTCAACTGGACTGGACTTTAATTTAATCGGTTCACACAAAGTTAAAACCAGATACACGCTTTATCCCGCCTTTAGCAGGGTAAAGATTATGCGTAAGATTATGAGATTATGTTGTAATGTAAGTATTAAGATATTGCGTATAATGTGTGACTGATGTGCGAAATTAAAATATAATTAAACGAAATGAAAATATTATTAAACGAAATGAAAATATTATTAAATTATAATTCAATCCTCTAAGTGGGGATCGGACCCACACCAGTCGCGTTACAGCCACAACTTTGGCCTTTAACAAAGAACAGAAGAGAAGCGCGTCAGCGCTCCTTTTACGGAAATAGCATATAGGTAAAATATTTTAATTCCATACCTAAAGAATTTAAGCAACAGTGTAGACGTAGGTTTTTTTTTTCATTTCACGATGTTTAATCATATCTATACTTCGTGTGAGGCAGTTACGCTTTGATACCAATAACGTAAACACATACTACTACAAAAATACTACTAAAACCTTTAGATTTTAGAACTTTGAACTTTGCCGCCAAAACCTACGGCTCGATTTCGGAATGAGGCGTATGCGGCGGTTTCCCTTTGATAAAAAAAAAAAATATGTGCGTGCGTCATTCTTGACAAATTGTATTTTATTTTACAACGATAATCTTATTATTTATTCGCGGCTTTGTCCGCTTGAATTATATGATTACACTTTAAAGAAATATAGATATTACAAACACCCTTCCTAATAATTAATTGATTTGGATAAGTACTCACGATATTATTTGCAAAATAACTTATCTAGCTCCTGTACAGTTTTTAAATTAGTAACATATATTATTAGTTAAATACATAATTGATATACAGAATATACGTAGAAGGCACGTTTTTGCTCCCAAAAGTTATTTTTTTATATGTTTCTTAAAAAAATATTAATAACATAAACGAACGAACGGACTGAAGAACCTATTCAAAATATTTCTTTGAATATTAAGTCATTCTTCATCACTGTGTTAAATAATTACGAATTAAGCTAGACTGTTACGAAGGTAATCTTCACCAACAATTCAATGTAGTTTACTTTGTAGTTAGTACTATGAACAATTGTACTTTAAAAATACGTAAATTTATCAACAGCCAAATAAATAAGACGTTTCTAAAGCCATTCTTTTGGACTTACAATTGAACTGTAACCATTCGAACATTGTTAGAAAAATATTACTATGTTTATATTAAATTTATTATAAGTATAGATAACACTTACATGACGTAATTAACGTTAAGCAGATAATAACTCAACAATATAATAATTTATTTCTTAATAATTTCTTTTTTTTTTCAAATATAAATATCTTTAAAACTTTAAGTACATTATTTTTTGATAGAGTGTAGCGGTAACCTTTCCAAACTATATTTTCTTTTATGCACAGCGCCATCTATTAAGATCCCATCACAATTAGTGATAGCGTTACGCGTATGGAAGAGAGTATCAAGATTCGTTAGTACCTACTATTTTTGTCAATAGATAGAGTTACTGGTACCGATTTTTACTATCTCAAATATTAACTTCTTGAAAACTTAAATACTTATATCGTTTGATAGAGTGAAGCGATTACAATGAAATAAACACTAAAACCTACCTTGATTTATTTGTAATTTTTATGTATAAAAGTTGCTTAAATTTATTGTGTACTTTTTACGTGATACGTGTTCACATAAACAGACAAACAGACAATCAGACAAACAGACAAAAAATCCAAAAATGTTGGAAATGGATTCTGTTAATTATCCTTTAACACCCAACGACTTTTCTACAGATTTATTATAAGTATAGATAAAAACGAAACCTTATAGGATCATATTTCGTCCGTCTGTCTGTCTGTCAAAACCGTTTATCTCAAGATTGCGTAGAGATATCAAGCACAAAATTAATATCAAATATTTAGGTGGTCCGGTTAAAGCACAGAAAAAAAATTAAACTTCTAAATCAAGACAATCAAAAGAAACGAGCATTCAATTGCTGCATTTTGTATGAAATTCCCCGCGTCATCAAAACCGAAAGAATATGAAATTTGCCACTTTGAAATTTTAAGTTCATCAACTTTAAATAAAATAAATATTATAAATTATACTTCCCGTTAACCTACAATCCTCGCTAGGCGAGTCCGACTCGCAATTAAATAGTTTTAATTTTTTATTTTGTTCGCAAAAATCGTATTTAATAGAAAAATGTTGTTATTTCATATATATCTAGGTAGGCCGTAGATACGTGCGCCCGGTAAATACGGTTTTACCCGCATAAAAGCTGATCCTCAGGAATTCCGGGGTTCATCAAAAAGTAGCCTATATGTTGGTCCATAGCCCCCTCTGTCTTTCAGTAAAAGTTCCATAAAAATTGGTTCAGTTGTTCCGGAAATTAGCCAGGACCAACAAAAATTAGCCAGACAGATAAAACAATTGTAATTTGTTTGTGATTTAGTAACGTATAAGTTTATCGTATTATGCACTTGAAAAAACATGGTTATTTTGAAATTAACAAACAGACAATTCAATTTTATTTATAGGTATGTATAGATAAATATATATTAATCTTTCATTTCCTTCTTTAAATATTGATAGAAAATTTATTCAAATTATAAGTAGTATTGTATTTTAGATATTATATTTTAGATATTATGCTCAATACCGCCAGATAAAGGCTATCGATGTTGATTGATATGAAAAAATATAATTAATTTAAATTATTATTTCGATAAAAGGCACAAATGGCCTTACAGTTATAAGTAGTGGGTTCGAATGACACTCGAAGAAATGCAATATTTGATATTTTTATTGCCACGGTCTGTTAACGAGGTAAATGCGCGGCGTGGAGTTTCGGCACTTAACACGCAATGATCCAGGATTTCGCGGAATGTGGAGAGCGAAAGTGTTTTAATGGGAAAAGAATGTCTTAACACTAGGATCACAGGTTCCTTTTGTCAAAAAAATATACATTTAATATATATATAATATAATTATATAAATTTACTTTCCGTTGCACGCTATATCAATACTACTAATAGTGGGAATAGAACCCACAACCGTCACGTTTACAGTCAGATGATTTATTGTTTATACACATTTAGATATACATATTAAAAAGTAAGCTAAGCGTACAAAAGTTTGTAGAACGTTTTTATAGACAATTTACTAACGAGATTCTTTTTAATGTTTACGATACGATTTATCCCGCAGATTGCAGAGTAGATAGAGGAAACCTGTAGACACCGCTGCACTTTGTCTTGTCAGGGACCAGAAGAAGGTGTCTATAGATTCATCATTCATCATTCAAATTTGTCTGGAAAGCACGAAAAAGAAAAGAAAATAGAGTATTGTGTATTGCTTCCGGGAATAAAGCTAAAAACGGAAATGTCACCAAATTTATCCTCATATGAATTTAATCTATGGAACCAATTGATGCGCACAATACGTGTTGCCATAGCAACGTGTATGTTTATTTATTTTATTTACTTTTATGTACTAATTGAAAAAAAACATATATATATTGTTAGCGTACTCGTGTAAAAGAGGGTAGATTTAGGTGGAAAATAATTATAAAAGCAGTGGAATTGTGTCAGTCGGGGGCAGTTGCTTGTAAGTAACGGCCCCTATTGGAAGGAAACTAGTGTGAAGTATTGTTAGTAGGTGATACATGTCACTTATTGCAATTACTTGTACCCCTTTCCAAATAGTTTAGAAACATATAGACGATGTGTGTTTTTATTGTGTTTCTTTAAAAGCGTTACCCGCTTCCGATTTCTAACAATGTATTTATTTTACACTCCTTTTGTATATGCCAAATTTCGCACTCCCCAGTCCGCATAGTTTTCGTAAAAAAATGTGTTTTCGTAAAAAGAAGTTTTTGCTTGGCGTATTAATATCTATATAAATATAAATCATTGATAAGATAAGAATAATCATCAATAAAATTTTTATACATATATAATGTAAATAGGTTTTCGATATGAGATCGTGATTAGAACAACTGACTTAAATGTTTTTTTACTATACGATAATATCTACTCATACACATTTGATAAGAAAATGATATTGTAAAACTCGATATTATGTTATAAAAATCCATAACCGTAATCGAATCCGATATCAACATTTTGAATAATTTCGGATATAGAAATTATCTGAAACCAATGGATAATCCGGAATAATCCACACAGTCACACACGCACGCACACACACATCTGGTGTCACTGAGTTCTGGATGCCTATTAAATATGCTTTTGCGTTTGAGACAAATGCAGATATGAAAATTGAACCTAGTAACATAAAGCAAATGGAGACAGTATAAACGCGTGTCGAGCACATAACGACGGTGTCACCGTGCAATAATTATCATAATTACCTATTATTGGGTAATAAATTATGTTATTATTATTATTATTATTATGTACCTATAATAACAAAATGTCTATCTAGTATGTCAACAGACATTAATTTCTAATAAACATCGATCGATCTATTTATATAGTGGCGGTCAAAGGTTTTGGATTTATTGCTTTTTACCTATTACATGAAGAAATAAAATATTTACTTTAATTTCATATATATTTTTCACTTCTTCGCTCTGGTGTCGAGGCAAAGCGCGGCGTTGAGTTCAATCACTCAGCATACAACGCCTCCACAATTCGGCGGAAAGTGGGAAACGGAGTGTCTTTACACCAGGTTCCCTCTGCCTACACTGCTATGTGCGGGACAGTGGGGGCATCAACGTGCATGGGGCCTCTTCCACCTACACGTAGATCTCAAGTCCCAAGCACTACTCTGAGGTGGTCACCCTGCAATGCGATGGGCAGCACGGTGAATACATGATGTGCTAAATAGGTTCTTTTCTAGAGAATAAATCAACTAAAAATTTATTTAATTCTATATATAACCAAATCGACCTATAACCCAATTGAGTAAACAAGAGTTTTTTTTGTATAAACATAAAAATGAGGCACTTACAAACTGTTTCACTAAGCTATTCTTTTAAGTAAGGCAATGCTCTCAAAATAAATTTCTAAATTATTTTGAAAAACTTTCGAAAGTAATAGTAATATTTTTTTATCGATTTGCTTTAAGTGCGTGCGCTGTAATAATAGTTACATATATTTCAGTACATTGTGTGATAATAATATAATATTTTATTAGTTCTAAAAAAAGTCCGCGACACCGTATATCTATTTCTTATAAATAAGTCACAATTAGGTATTTTGTGATAAAAATAACTGAAAATTGCAAGGTGTTATTTCATCGATTTTTATTTAACATGGATATAGAAACTTACGAGCGAAAATAATTCCATCATCACGGAAATTTTATAAAGATAAATTTTGGCTTTTATAGCATGTAATTAATTTAAATTAATTGAGGCCAGTGGTGGCGCAGGGGCACAAAATGTGGCTGTAAAATTGAGTGGTTGTGGGTTTGATGCCCACTCGAGACAATGAAATATTTTTTTACATTTATATTTTCATTTCTTCGCTCTGGTGTCGAGGCAAAAGCGCGGCCTTAACACTAGGTTCTGCCTACCCTGCTGTGTGCGGGATACAATGTGAAGCTAATTTAATTTTGCATGTAATTTGGACGTATAGAAAATGTAAAACTATTCGAGAAAATATAAAACTAAAATAATTCAGTTTGTGGCTAGCTGTTGAGGAGTGGCGACACCACAGACCTTAGTCCTCCGGTCAGTCCGGCATTTAGTGGAGCGCAAGGAAGAGGTGGAAGTGCTTAATCTGCGTATTAGCGGGGAAACCCGCTCACGAGCTCCTAGTGATGGTGATACCAGAGCACACCTCTCTACACCCTTAGCTTACCACGCCAAACGTCCGAGGCATTACGCCGCTTTATGATGAGATAACTCATATAGTGAGAGGCGAGTCACCTTTCGCCAACTATTCAATTTGGGACGTTGAAAAGGCGGACGGACGTTCATTACTCTCTTTCAATAGCCTAGTTTCTAATACATCCAAATTCCATTCCATAACCCCAATTTAGGTTTTCACATTTTCCATAGTCCTTATGCATTGCCCGGTGACCATCACTGGGCAATTTACATGTGGTTATTTACAAATCGATCGCAGATAATACGTCACAGTAAAAAAAAAATATTCTGTAAGGGGACATTCTCTACGTGTTGGACCTGTGTCCCCACGCAAGCCATTCAAAGGACTGGATTCTTTTGAACCCGAGAACTATCAAAAAGAGACATAATAATAAGAAAAAATATAAAATAGTATAAATAAGTAGACATACATACACAGATATACAGATTTTAACTTCTTACTTTTAATTAATTTAATTTAAGTTATGATATCTAAATATAAATATTACCTGTTGAGAAAACACGCAAGTAATGTAAACAAAACAAAAGACTTTATTAATTCGATAGCCTCTAACCTTTGAGGGAAAATACTGTGATTGCAAATTTTAAATGCCAACAACAACTGTTTACATCCAATTATATTGTTTTGTACTAATTAAATTGATTGATTTTTGAAATTTCTTTACGAGTAAAATTTTGAAATGTCTAATGGTGACGTGGAATTTTGAAAATTTTCAAGATTGGATTAATTTTGAAAAATTGTTAAATTCATTTTTTTTTTTCATTTTAAATACATTTTTTTTAATATCACGTACATGTTTTAAACATCAACAATGATGGACGATATACATTAAAAATTAAAGTTGATATTCCCTTATTTATGTTTCTATAAGTACAGCAACCTATAGCAGTGTCAATATTTTCAACGATTATTATTATTTATTTTATATATTTAACATTCTTAAATATTTACAGATAGCATTGATCATAAAAATGAATGGATGATTTAAGTAATACTTTTCTAATACTTATTGTTAAGATTTGCAATGAAAAAATAAATGTAAAAAACGTGTGAATTTTTGAAGGATGGGAATTATTTAGTGTAATTTTGCAATTCGTTCTAATTGAAATTATTCAAATATTTGATTGTATAAAATAGATAGATAATTAAAAACAATATTTTTTTTTCAAAATTGAGACTTATCAATAAGGATAGTTAAAAAGCTTAAAATATTAAATTCTGTTGGGTACAAAAAATATTTACGTCATTTACCGACGATATTCAAATAAGTTCAATGAGTACATATAAAATGTAATGGTAATATGTAAAAAAATATAAACTTCAATATAAACAATGTAGCTGTAACTCTAATATTATAAGTTTTTATAAAAAATTTTTTTCAACATATAATAATATATATTTAGTTATAGAATAATAATTTCGCACAAAACTGTGTTTAAATCTTGTGAAATCTAAAAATAAAAATACTTACAGATAAACAAAAAGCTGCCATTTTTTATTCACTTCCGTACACAAAAAGCACTTAACTGACAATAAATATAAGAAAAAAACAACCGTCTGTCCATCCAAACGGATCAAATCGTTGTGTTGTCTGTCGGTTCTTACATACCCGTATATTCTGTCTTATCTCCGAAACACATTGGTCTCGCGTGCTTTACGTGTGATCTAGATAATCTATAGGTATAACGTATTTTTGTAGCCTGTTTTTAACGAAGCCTTGTGCTACGTATGATCAGGTGATAAAAAAATCTATTAATAAAAAAAAAATCTGCATTAAATTGTTGAGTGATAAATTACTTTTTTTATCTTCAAAATTTATCTTAATAGCAGAAGACTTCAAAATGGATAATATTTCTTTAGCTTCGTGCTGTATTCCGCACATAGTAGAATGGAAGAGGCAACTTGGAAACTTAGTGTTCAGACACTTCCGTTCTAAACTTTCTCCTAAATTCTGGAGGCATTGGGTGTTGAGTGGCGGAACTCAGCGCCGCGCTGGGCCTCGACACCAGAGCAAAGGAATGAAGAAATGTAAATAAATATTTCATTTCCTCGGGTGGGGTTCGAATCCACAACCAGTCCAGCCACGACAGGCCTCTATGGTAATATCGGAAACAATTACTGGAAATTATGATTATTAAGTGTTCCACATGGCCTATGTATCATGTTATTAATAACTACTTCATGCAAGCCAGGATCTACTTGTTCATTAGGAATTTCAGCTGATATGATTTCATCAACTTCATTTGACCTAATTTTTTAAGCCAACCAAATTAAAAATGTGCGCATGCAATCAATGCAGTGGCAATCCACGTATTTGCAACTCTACAGAATACATCCAGTATCACGTCTCACCAAAGATTTCAACTTTTGTCTAAAGACTTGCAGTTCTGTCATAACGATCAATAGGTAGGATAGGATAGGAATAATTGGCCAGGGAATAACGCTTGTTTAATTTCTATCGTTTGTGGCATTGCATGTAAATATAATTAACAAATCTGCTGCGACCACATGACATCTTGAGTATATTCATGCATATGCCGAGGACTTCCGATGTAGATTGCTGGAAGAATATTCATCCTGCCAACATTTACTGCTTTTCCATCAGAATTAATTGCATCTCGAAGGTGAATATACTCTTCAGATCAAAGTTTAGTCTGATTCAAACTGATAAATTTTAATCTCTTCCTTCCAATTTTTACATACATATCAACAATATATCAGTGACATAATCGCCGGCATTTCAAGATGTGATTGTCTTCATTTTCTTTGATCATTAGGCGGTAAGAATAATAGTTCATTGAACTATATTTAGGGTTACGTACCTTTTTAAGGAACAAAGGAACCCTTATAAGATCACTTTGTTGTCCGTCCGTCTGTCGGTCTGTTAAGACTCTTTATCTCAGGAACGCTTGGAGATATTGATTAAATTCAAAAACTCAGATCTGCGGCTACATGATTTCCTGATGAAAAACATGTTTCTATATTTACTGAGAAAAAGGTATGGATTGCCGTTTAGATTGCCGATCCGTTTAGATTGCACAAAACTCATAGTTCAACAATGTCAAGGGTATCAAAATTCATAGGGTACTTCCAGTTAACCTAGATTTATGAAATTGATCAGGAAAAAAACTATACATTTGTGGTTAAGTCCTTAAAAATCATAGCCTTAAAAGGTAGCAAAATTTCAAGACCTCCAATTTTTTACGGAACCTCGGTGGGCTAGCTCGACTTGCCCAAGTCCATTTGTTTATTATAATAATGACAGTTGAATAACAAATTGAACTTTTTAGTAAGTGATATAATAGACGACGTAATAAGTGGCGATGTCTAAGATTTCTCAATCATCTTGATTGAGAAATCATAGACATCGCCACCTTGCCAAAATATAATGGGATATTGCAGTGTTAATAAATAATTGATCCTGAAGCAATGCCTCCAGAATTCAGCAGAAAGTGGGGAACAGGGTGTCTTAACACTAAGGTCCCATTGCCTACCCTGCTGTGTGCGGGATACAGCGTGAAGCTGATTTATTTATTTATTTATTTATTGAAGACAATATCACAACAATGGCAACTACAAGAATGGCAACTTCATCAATAGTGTTTGGCGTCCTACCTGTTGGCCCAGAGAAGTTTTATATGCTCTGATAACAATTTTGTGATCACCAAATGGCATCATATCCATTGCACTTTTTAATAATATAATCAATTGATTGTGTTCGCGAAATAAGTTTTGTAATTGTTCAACTATTGACCTTTTGTGGAAATGTACCCATAAGAACCCCTGCTCTGTGATATATTTGACATAATTGTAAAGGGAAAAATATATTGTAAAATGTATATGGGCTATAATAGTTATGATTAATAAATATATAACTGCAATTACTATTGCTATTTACTACAAATCTTAAAAGTTGGCACGAAATTTTCCCAAACTACTTTTGTTGCTCCAAATAAAGTCATTTAAAAGCAGTCGCTATATTATTGAGAATTCTTTAAAAATTGTATAAATTCGAATAGATTTCATAATTTTTTTATATATTCCTATATATTTCATACATACTACTCCTAAAACCAATGAGTTCAATGGCTCTGGAGGTGGAAGCAATGGTATCAATTGCACCTTTCCATTTACGCAACAATCTATTCAGGCTTCATTTTTGTATTTCAGTGTCTTACAATATTAGTAAATTGGTTCAATAGCTTCAAAAGTTCAATAGCAACGCAGTTGTAATCAATTGACATATCGTAAGAGAAAGCAGCTCGATTCAAAGTTTATACGATACTAACGCCACTAAATTAGTTTGCCTTTTTTTAGTATTATATTTGTTTTTATAATATGGTATTAATGTTCATACTGATTCTCCGTAAGGACCATCCTCGTACTTCAAGGAATATTATAAAACAAGAATTAGCGAAATCAGTTCAGCTGATCTCGAGATTTACTATACTTAACAACTCATTTAGCGATTCATTTTTATATTATATATTTTTAAATGACACAAATATTTTTACCATCAGACAAACATCTTATGAAAATAATTATCAAATTAAACTGATAAAATGTCAATTTGGCTTATATTATTATAATATTTTGATGAAAGATAACATATGTGGAGTAATTAATGTTTAATGATTTTCATATTATTGTCAGTATAGTGATTAAAATTTTGTCAAGCGTGAAACGCTATAATCTGCGATCGGTTCCGTACATATATTTTTTAAACTTGCTTAAGAGATTATATTTATAAGTAGAGTATATTTTAAAAGTAATATTTTTACAAAAATATTTAAAAGTATTACTTTTTTATTATTGTTATTAGTAAGTCGATTTGTATATGAACATAATTTGGGTAGAAAAGGATTTTATCCACTAAACTAATTTGATTGATTATCATTTGATTGATGATATTGATTATTTCAAAGGATTAATGAAATGATTTCGAGACATTGTGTGTTGAATATACTATCCTCTGAATACATCCAAGTCAAACAACTTGTTGAACGTTCCGTATTCATCTTGACAAGTCACACGTCCTCTTGTGATGGTATAAGAAAAGGTTATTCAGTGTCAAACTTTTACCTCGACTTATCTTGATTCACAGGTCAAGGATAACCTAGGCTTCCTGCCCACGGCTTTGCTCGCTTGAATTACATGATTATTCATTAAAGAAATAGAGATATTACAAACAGCCTTAATTATTAATTAATTGATTTGGATAAGTATTCACGATATCCTTTGGAAAATAACTTATATTAGCTCCAGCTAAAACCTATCAGGAACTATAGAACTTAGCTGCATGCGAAGATTAATTCCATTTTATTTTGTGTAAATATTCACATACATATTACGCACGAGATGAACTTTGAGCTTCGCAAGTATTATGATAGGATTATATTATGATAAGATAGATAATATATTTTTAAAAATCATGTTAATATGTTGATAGTGTTATATTGTAGCTCTGTATATTATTTTAATGTAGCAGGTTCGATTTACAGAAAATATAGTATCACGCGTGTAGCATGGTAGGCAGAGAGAACATAATGTTAAGACACTTCGTTCATCACGCCTAATTATTGTGTGGAGTGACAATGCCACCCTCTTTGTCTTATTACCAGATCATTTATAGTATCGTGTGGGGTCGATTACACGATCGTCGCATTGTTAAAAATGTCTGTCGCGTCTAAAATGTGCTATTTATTAAAAATCTAATGTATTTTCTATAATTATTTAAAGAAAATGAACGGCAAATATACTGATATTTATAATTATAATAATATGTTTAACTATTATTTCGTTGTCATGGACTACATTTTTGCTAGGTTTTGCCTCTGCTCCTCACAGTTCATCCACCATGCTCTCGGTATGTGAAGCACTTGACTTGTTCCATGGCCCCGCACTCTACATATATTGGTAGAGAAACGGAGGTGTTGAGGCGCATATCTTTCGTCTTAGTAGAATTGATACTCCAACCTTCTCTTATAGCAGTACTGGCGAGGTCGTTTTTCTAGGATAAGAGGTGCTATCTTGACGTAGCAAGTAAGCACAGGTGAACAGGTGAACCGCGAAGTCCATGTCTTCAAGGGTGCTCGCTTTTTGCTCTCTGTAACTCAGAGTATCTCGTCATTCAAGACTATTAGAAACAGCAATAGTGACAACAATAGCCTTGTCTAACCTCGGCGGTGACTGGGACCGAATCGGTTAACAGTTCAGTTAATATAACTCTGCATGACGAACTCTCATAGAGACATTTAATCATAACTATGAGTTTTTACAATCATTATTGATCCGCGTGGTAAATTATATTGGTACTTCTAAATTATACTCAGTGCAATTGGTTGGTAGCAATCTTTTAATATTCTTTCTTCGTTCTTCAAGTACAATAATTACATCGCTTATTCTAATATGTAAACCAAGGAATTTCAAAGGTTAATATCAATAACGTTAAATCTCATCCTTAAAAGAGATCTATTTGGGATCTCCTCTAAGGATGGGCGTTCCACAAGGATTTATTCTTTATTTTAAAGGAGACCACCCTTTTATTTCTCCTTTATATTAACGATCTGTTACTTTTATGTGAATAACCTTTGTGAAATTGTACTGTTCGCAGATGATACCTCTTTAATATTTAAATTTGACAGAAACAAAATAAACTATGACGAGGTGAATAGTGTGTTATTACATATTCTTCGTTGGTTTCAAGTTAACATTTTAATGTTAATGTCAAAAAACTTAATGTATTGAATTTGTTTTACCAATCATTAAAAAAATAAATTTTAGTCTTGTAATTAAAGGGCAAACTTTCAATGTGACAGAATCAGTAATATTCTTAGAGAATGCTATAGATTCCAAACTCCACTGAATTTAGTACAGATAGAGAGAATTCAACTGTATTCTAAGAATCTACAGTACTCTACTTTGAACTCGAAAACCGAACGCGATATGTTCTGAGTGAACGACCACTTGTTATGTTTTGTCTGTAGCAAATGACGCATATATAAACAAATAACTATTTTTAAGTGTGATTCATTTATTATTTTCTTTGTATTTATTTTTTAGAGGCCAGTCGTGGCTCAGAGATTCTAGCGTGCGATTGTAAACTCAACAGATTGTGGGTTTGATTTTCACTCGACGAAATGAAATATTTAATATTTTCATTTCCTCGCTCGGAGGAGGCGTTAGCCTCCAAAATCTGGAAAGGCGGTGGAAAGTGGAGAACGAAAGAGTCTTAATAGGAAGAGAGTGTCTTAAACTAAGTTTTCAGATTCCCTCTGTCTACCCTGCTATGTGGGGGTACAATGTGGAGCTAAAAAAATATATTTTACATCTCGCACGTGTATGCACCTGCACCGCGACTAGGCCGGTCGTTTAAATGAATGATAAATTATAAAAATGTAAAAAAAATAAAAGTTCAATGATCTAAGGTGAATGTTTTTTATGTATATTTTTATGTTGACGACGTCATTTAAAGTAATAAATAATCCGGGCAAATTATAACTACTGGTATTCCGAATAAAAATATTTTTTTACTGCCGACCCGCTCGGCTTCGCCCGTTTGTTAGATTACAGCTAATTTGTATAAGATTTTCATAAATCGTGCCTATATGTTATTCTGATGTATACGCTATATTACTGTAAAATTTTATCTAAATCTTTAGTACTTTTTGCTTGAAACTGAATTTGCATGAAACATCCATCCTCGCAAACTTTCACATTTATAATATTAATTAATTATAATTATACTAGCGGACCCACGCGGCTTCGCCCGCTTAAATTATACCAATATTTATTTAATATATTTATCAACTTATTTTCAATTATTAATTGGTATAGAAAAAAGATATAAATCTATATAATTAAAATAAGCCGAAAAAGAATAAGCGGTAGACATACATAAATAAGGGAAATTAAATACTTAAAATTAGGAAAAATATCTAACTATTTAAAATGAACAAAATATAATAAGTACACGTAATCAAAAGAAAATATGAATATTGGAATAAATAATAATTACCGGAAAAAAATAAACAAAACCAGCGGAAGGTAGGTATATAAAGTGTCAAAATTAAAACACCACGAAATATAATACCAGAATAAAACAAAACAAAATATTTAACTTAACCAATAAATTTTAAAAAAATAACCTGTCATTCCGTAACAAAGCCCTCGCAGAAACAATTACTTTTAATTCAAACTCCTTCATCAAATATGTATACTGTTGCTATGGCTCAATCTTCAGAGATAAACATATGACATCGACAGCCAGCAGCGTCCGCGTGATCTTTTTTTAAAAGAACGAAATTTCTGACAAAAACAAAGAAAATAAGCAGACTACCCCATTGGAATGTACATCCTAAGACCCTCAAGTATAGCACAATCGGCTCCGCGATTTGATCGTGATGACGTCACAGATGGACAGACAGACAGAGTTACTTTTGAATTTATAATATTAGTATGGAGTATGGATTATTCATGTATGTGTGTTGAGGCCGGTCGTGGCGCAGCGGCACGAGGTGGGACTGCAAAACCGACTGGTTCTGGGTTCGATTCCCACTCGAGGAGATGAAATATTTACTTAAATTTATATTTCCATTTCTTCGCTCTGGTGTCCAAGTTAAGCGCGGCGTTGAGTTCTGCCACTCAACAAGCAATGCCTCCAGATTTCGGCAGAAAGTGGAGAACGGAGTGAGGAATTTATATTTCTTCCCGAATAAAATACTATTAAGCTTGTACAATGTCTATCTTAAATTCTAATACATGTTATTCTAGAGGACCTTTTTCTTCTTCCGCTCCAAGTCTTAAAGTATATCTCGAATTTTCCGACCACATAAAGCGTAATTTTAGTTCTATAAACTTATTTTACTTATTTCAAAAAGCTGGGTGAGACCGGCTCGCGCGTGTCCGGTTTTTTTTCTTAGACCAGCCCAGCTTTAGAAAAAAAAACGCTCTGAATTAACACTTCCTGGAGCCAACAATTACTCGGGGTGGTTTAATATTCGGCTATTCGGCCAGGCAGCTAGCCGAATATTCGATATTTGACACATGGTCGTAGTAGTCGTCATAAGTTAAATTTATAAAATAAATATAGCACACACTACCATATGTTACCATATGTGACATACACGATTCCCTTAAAATGAAAATCAATCAAAATTACAATATTCTTTATTAAATTAGGCACTCTTGAAACTATCTATACAACTGTATTAAATTCATTCTCACTTCCTTGCTCTAGTAGACAAAGCGCGGTGGTGAGTTCGGCCTCTCAACACGGAATGTCTCGAACATTCGTCGGTGCGTGGGTAACGTATCTTAACACTAGTTTTCCTTTGCCTACGCCTATGTACCAAAGTGACGCAGCTTTTTAATTGTAATCTCTTCCTAGAAACAATTATCTCTTATGTACTATTATATTTGAAACAAAAGATAAAAGGTTAAAGATTATAAAAAACAATATTCTTAATTAAGCCATTGTATAAAAATATTTATTTATGAATATAATCTTATGTAGATTAAATATCTGTTTATATTTTTCTCTGTTTTCGCTAAAATTAACAAAAAAAGTTAAATGATACAATGTAATAATAAAGGTGATCTCTATGTAAAATAAGCTGTCTTTGGGCTCTAACAAAATTTATTGCTGAGTAGCGATCGAAACGCGGCTTCGCCTGCTTAAACATATTGTTATTTATATTATCCAAAATGCATACATAAATTGTAGCCTATGTGTTATTCTGGTGTAAAATCTATACTTACTTATTTACTGTAAATTTTAATCTAAATTTGTTCCGTAGTTTTTGCGTGAAAGTGAAATAAACATCCATCCTCACAAAATTTCACGTTTATAATATTAGTAGGTATATCGAGATATACGCCAGCGTGTCCAACCAAGTTAAAAGATGGAAACGCGCAATGTTTTACACGAACAGTTTCAAGCTACTTGTGAGCCCTTTATAACTCATAAGCTAATAAAACATGAATGAAATTTTGCACATCTGTTTAAATTTATTTCCACCACCAGGCACCAAACCAAATATCAAACTAATAGTCCTGGACAAGCTGGAAGTACACTAACTGCATATACAGAGTGAAAGCGTCTGCGCTCCTTTTACGGTAGCATAAAAGGAATTAAGCAAGATACCTCAACAGTTTAGACGTAGGATTTTTTTTTCACTTCACGATATTTATTCATACCTGTATTTAGTGTGACGCAGTTACGAATAGATAGATACCTATAACGTAAACACCTATTACTACAAAAATATAACTAAACGTTGCCGATCCGCCAGATTTTATTTTCAAAAAACATATTAGAACAAAAAATGGATATCTCTCTATCGCCGCCATTACCTACGTCTCGATTTCGTGATTGAGGCGTGTGCGGCGTTATTGCTTTGATAGGTTCGTGTCTGTAAGTAAAACAAATAGCTTTGCAAATTGAAGCCTCCGAGACGTTGTGTGTGAACTTTGTGAACGTACTGGTTACGCTTGTTTATATTAAAATTGTATTAGAATGGTGATTGATTTGTGAGATCAATACAAGTCGTTGTATCGATCGGACTACCGCAAGGCGGCCGATATGTTAAATAAACGCACGGCACACACCCCACAGTCGTGCCTCATTTGTTTTTTTACATTAAAACAAGTTATTAGACTCATAGGCGGACACTATTGCATACATCAGAGTTCCAGGATATAAAATAGCACCACACATCATACAACGAGTTATAGAACAATTGAAGAAGCCGTTATACTCGTATGTATATGTCCAACACCATACAAGCATCGCTAACACATCGTAAGCGCACCGCTGACCGCGAGACAACGTCGCTCGCGGTATAACAATTAAATGTCATATCTAAAGTTGGGCGTTATAACATATAACAGATAATATAATTCATTATAAATTTCTAATGTTCTAATCATTATTTATTCTCAACACTGACTGTTATAAATAACAGTCAAAATATTCATTATCTGCTATAAAATGGCGTGTGGCGCCTCGGTTCGGGAATGATCGGAAATATTTAGTAGTTGTTCGGCCTACATCGAGTCCAGCCAAGGTCAAATAAAATAATGATGGCGAACTTCACATTGTATAACCTCGCACAAATATGAGCTTTAACTTAATTGCAGAAAGGCCAAATATTACTTACATTAAAATAACTAATAACAAAAATATTAGTCTGAACTTCGTACATTTTGTCATCTCTATATATATATATATATATATATATATCTTATAAAATAAGAACGATTTTTTTCTCTGTCTGGCCTTTCTACGTTATCTTCTTCTAAACCACCCAACGGATTTTGATGCGGTTTTCACCATTATGTAGAGTATTTCTCAGGGAAGGATTATATATGGTTTATTATATGTATATTTGATTGTAATTTGACATAAATATGATAAATGTGTATAAAGTCCTACCCGTTCAGACACTTTCACGCATGCGCTGCTTTAATGGTAAGTCCTACATGAAAACAATGTACTAGAGTATTATTCCTCTTAATAAGATCTACAAAAAAGTCAGCGACAGCATATTCGTATCTTCTAAGGATAACGTACAGTGAGCATATTTCTGTCTAAAAATAGTAATTTGAATATATTTTTTATTTTGAGGGATGTTTGTCCATAATGGTATCAATCTTTATCCTTTTAAATACTTTATTAATTTTCTACGTTAAACGAAGATAAAATTTGCTCTTTACACTAATTTGAAATTACGAATAGTTTTAGAGAAAAACGCATTTAATTGTTGACACATCACGCCGGCTATAAACCGCAGTTTTGGCGCAAGTTTTATTTATTACCTTACTCTCAGCATATAAATAAGTATATTAGTTACGTTGGCCATTTAATGTAGATCAAAACTGTCTTTTACTGTTTTTCATTTTAATAAGTACTTTAGAAGTTGTTACAATATCAAAAAATCCTTGCTTTGAAACGGCTCGCCACACGCCATGCGTCCCCCCGCGCCCCGCGACGTGTTGCTAATAGAAGCGCGTCCGCCGCGCCCGCCTGCCTCTGTACTGTAGAAAAGTAGATGTAGATGCGATTGTACGTATTGGATAATTGGAGTTTAATATATTTAGTCTATTTTGATTAATAGAATAGTAGGTAGTCTTTTGTTCATAATTTCTTCCGTATAAGTATTTTAGTTTAAGAGAACAGTAGGTAGGCTTTTGTTTATCATTTCTTGCGTTTAAGTATCCTGTTGTTTATTTTGTTTACTCTTCTTCTGTTCTTTTATAATTTTTTTTACCTTTTAAACATAGGAAATGTTTTTAATTTAATTATACCACGACAAAGTCGTTCAAATATAGGTCGTAGAACAAGAAATGCAAATAAAAATCGTTTAAATCTTAGTAATGAAAGCGTATATGAGACGGAAATTAGATAGTAATTTAAATATATTTACTTATTGAGAGGGATGTGTGTCAATAATGATATTAATTCTTACCCTTATAAATAAGTTATTAATTTTCTACGTTAAACAAAGATAAATTTTGCTTTTTACAATATTTCGAAATTACAAATAGTTTTAGAGAAAAGCTATATCGACTCATGTTATCCCTTACTCTCAGTGTATAAATAAGTATATTAGTTATCTTGGCCATTTATTGTAGATCAAAATGTTGATTAGTAGCACAGATTTGAAATTACGATACTAAAATATTCTTGCTGTGTAACGGCTCGCCGACCTCCACGCTTCCCCCCGCGCCCTCGACATTTTGCTTATAAAAATGGATCCGCCGCACCCGCCTAGCTTCCCCCGGGCATGGAAGGAGGGCCTGCTCATCATGTTGCCCAAGGCTGGGAAGAGCCCATAGCAGCCTGAGGGGTACCGATCTATAACCCTCCTTTGCGCGGTCTCCAAGCTGTCCGAGAAGTTATTCCTCTCACTTCTCCAGGCGCACATCCACCCATGAAGCGAGCAGTCTGGCGAGCGGGTATACTACTCTGGTTACACTACGCCGTAACAGCGATCAACCGAAAGGAGAGAGCAATAGCAGTCTTCTTCGACGTAGTACGCGTATTCGACCACGTCTGGCACCCGGACCTACTTCATTAAGTGCTCAGAGCCGGCACCCCCCAGCACGTCGCGCATGTCTTTGCCTCCCTGCCTCAGTAACAGGACATTTTTCCTTGAGAGTTAAGAGTTCGAGGTATAGCAGCGACTCGATCGTTGCCGTTGTTCCCCAGGGCAGCATTTTGTCACCTGCTCTCTACGCACTATACACTGATGACATCACATCGCCCTAGCGAGTATCACTCAAAGAGAAATCCTGCAGGTGGTCCAGAACCTCATCCTCCGTCGAGTGACGCAGTCGCCATACTACGTGAGAAACACCTCGCATCACCGCAACCTAAAAATAGAAAGTCTGGAGGTACACATTAGTCGTCTCGCGTCCAACGCATTCCGCTGCGCCAATGTATCGAGTCACCTGCACCTAAGGAGCAGCACTCCGTGGCATATCCGGCCGCCCGAGGTCAGACGTCAGATGACTTCCGAGGGACTTTCTATCCTCCTCCAAATGCGACTCATAAGCCTTGCATTGATCCTTGGTCGTTTAAGCTGGACCTCCCTCAGGAAACCGAGGGTCTCACCTGACTGAGTTGACCGCCTAGATGGCATTTGATAATCTTTCCAATCCCGTCCCGCACGCCTCTCTCTGTGTCTGCTCTAGAGCAGGTTATCGCTTGAGACCACGGCCATGGAACCAACGCCCAAATGTCGTTCGGAGCTACTATGGAGATGGACGAGAGAATGCTTCAATTCTGCGTCTGGCTCTATAGCAAAGTAAATGTAGAAGCGATTGCACGTATTTTGGAGTTATTCAATAATTATAATGTATTTCGTCGCAGCATTGTTGGTTACATCTTTCGTTTAAGTATTTTTGGGTAAGAGAATAGTAGGTAGTCTGTTGTTTATAATTTCTTTCGTTTAAGTTTTCTGTTGTTTGTGTCATTTGTTCAGGTGTGTGTTTTTTTAAACAATTGGAACATCCTTATTGGACTACGAAAATGTGGGTTGCATTAAGGTTTCAATAATTTTCACATTAGTAATCTTAAGTGCTTTGCAAACATAGGTACATTATATGAATAATTCAGTAGTTAAAGCGGGCGAAGCCGCGAGCGGGTCGCTAGTTGTATTATATTTACGTTGAAAATAATATAATATATATTACAACAGTTTAAAATAACAGTTAAAAAAATATAATATAATGAATAATGCATTATAAAAATATAACAGTAACGCCCAACACTAGTCATATCAATTCACCTAGTCCAGTATATTAGTACCAGCGAAGCGGAGCAGCAGTCGGTTGTGACTCCAATATCAGTTATTAGTAAAACATGGGGTCAATGAACTCCGACAATCGTACAAATCATTTATAATTAATATTTTGTTACTGTCTAAAATCTTGATGATATTTAATTAAATATATAAGGTATTGTATTATATTATATTTATACATATTTCCTTTTACATCAATATTTTTAATACTTACGAATATGTATAAACAATTAATAAATATAATACACACGCATCTAACAAAGATGGCAGCAAGCATTCTACGTATTATTAAAAATGTAATTTTATACACATCCTAAAACATCGTTATGCATTTATTTCAACTTAATAATTAAGTAATATTTATCTTTGTATGTTAACGGCATAATGTGCATTAATATTACTCTTCTTTGTTTTAAAAATAAGCTATTAAAAACTCACCGACGAAGTATTCCAAACGACGACGACGAAGCATTTATAACTTATGTTACCAGCCTCGAATACTTATATCACTATTAAATATAATAACTCACATGCACTATTACATAGAAAATGTAACTAAATATCTATTAATTATAAATTAAAATTTCTCTAATCACTTTTGATTAACTATCCTTCTCCAGACGCGTCCGCCATCTATCCTCTCTTTCTTTCCTTTTTCTTTGACCTTGACGTTGACAGTAGTTTATTCAGCCAACATGATATTTTACAATATTAAAAATATTAATAATGTTATTATTTCTTTTTAATTATAATACACAATGATTACTTATAATTATTAAATTATTATTAATAAATATATTTTATATCTGCGTGTTTTACCTGCGGTATATTACGTCACTTTAATATTACTTGTGAACGGAACGCGTAATTAAAGAACTGAACTAAACTATTTTTTATAAGATTGTATTTATCGTAAACTATAAGTTAAATAATAGTATAAATTATATTTATAACTTAACTTAACTTAACTTAACTTAGCTTCACGCTTTATCCCTTGCGGGGTAGTCAGAGAGAACGGAGCGCCAAACGCTACGGTCTCTACATACCTCTTTCGCCTCGTCCACTGTCATCAACCTCTTCATACATGCCCTTCGGGGGGTCCTCATGCTTTTTACGTGACCTTCCTCCAGTATCTTTGATACTGTGTTTTCGAAGGTCAACCGAGGTCTCCCCCTACCTCTCTTACCGCTCACTTTTCCATCATAAATCTTTTTTGCCATTCTTTCATCACTCATTCGTTCGACGTGCCCAAACCAGCTGAGCACGTTCTTCTTCATTCTCACCGTGACATCCTCGCTAGTACCTGCCATTCTGTGTACCTCTTCATTGCGGATTCGATCAGCTAAGCTGACTCCGCATATCCTACGAAGAGATCGCATCTCCACAGCATTCATCTTTCTTTCATTCTTCTTCTGTAATACCCACGTTTCGCTGCCGTATAACAGAGTCGGTACCAAAACTGCATCGTGTACGGCCAAACGCGCAGCTGTGCTGACGTTTCGCCGTCTCATCAATGCAGCTAAGGCTCCGTTAACCTTGTTACCGGCAGCAATACGCCTTTCCACATCCATCTCGTATCTTCCATCTCTACTGAACATACTTCCCAAGTATACCACTTCATTCACTTGTTCTAATATCATACTATTTACACTGATCTTGCATTCCGTCCTTTCTTCATCTCTTTCAAAAATCAGAACCTTTGTCTTATTCACATTGAGGCTTAGACCATTATATTCACACCCTTCTTTCAGAGTGGTGACCAATGCCTGCAACTCGCATTCTGATGATGCAATAAGCACTGCATCATCTGCGTACAGCAGGCAATTCACATTCAGGTCACCTACTTTCACTCCCATATCACTTTGTTTCACTCCTTGGAGACAGCTATCCAAATACAAATTGAACAACCAAGCTGACATGGCGCAACCTTGTTTAACACCCGATCGGATGTCAAACCAGGGCGACATGCCAGCTCCTACTCGCACGCAGGCTGAGTGATCTCTGTAAAGAGATTTTACAGCCTGCAGCAAGGGTCCGCTCACATTGTACCGGGGTAGTATCTCCCATAATTTCGCTCTAACAACTCTGTCAAACGCCTTTTCCAAGTCCACAAAAGCACAGAAAACTTTTTGGTTAACGGCCAAAAATTTTTCCGTGATCATGCGGAGGGAAAAGATCTGATCCATACACCCTCTTCCAGGTCTAAAGCCCCCTTGGGCCTCCCACAACAACCTTTCAGATCTCTCCTGCATTCTTCTCGCTAAAACTTTAGCATAAACTTTACTACCTAAGCTAATCAAACTGATAGCCCTATGGCTTGCGCAGTCTATCTGTAAACCTTTGCCTTTATACAAAGGCACGATGACCGCACCTCGCCAATCGTCTGGGACCTCCCCTGATTTCCAGCACAAATTGCACAAAAACCAGAACAAGTCCAAGACGCGTGGCCCACCATATTTGATCATCTCGGCAGTAACTCCATCTGCTCCCGCTGACTTACCACATTTCAGACTTCGTATTGCACTCTCAACTTCTTTTACACTGATTTCGCCATCAGCTACATCAAGACTCAGCGTTTCGCTGCTACTTGAGACTGAGGCGTCATCACATTCATACATCTCCTTGTAAAATTCCGCCCATCGCTGCAAAACGTGTGGTTGTTCTGTTAGAATTTCACCGTCCTTCGAAAGCACCCCATTCATTCTACAGGCTAACGAGCAACCTCGAGAAACACTAACTTCTCTCCAGAAAAGCTTCGTATTTTCCTTGAAGTTGTTCGTTAACCTTTCATCTCTTTCATTCTCTGCCTTTTCACGCTTCATCTTGATCAGTACTTTCGTCTGGTGCTTTTGCAGCTTATACTCTTTCTTTTTTATCTCTCTCATACTTTTATCTTTACCAGAGGCTTTATAGTCCTGCCATGCCTTCTTCTTTCTTTCTACTGCATCTTGCACTTCATCATCCCACCATTCATCACGCTTTTTGCTAAAGCCCCTTTTACCTTTACCACATACCTCTATCGCTGCTTCCTTCATACAATCCCTAAGGTTCTGCCAGCATACTTCAATATTTCCATTTCCAGATTCACTGCTGTCTAGCTTTTTGGAAACTCTTTCTTGATATTCCTTTCTAGTCGGTGGATCTTGAAGCTTCCAGCTTCTTATGCGGTAATTCGACTCCAAGTCTGGACACCTCGTATAGTTGCGCCAACCCGCGAACAGACCCCTTATTCTAGCAACGACTAGATAGTGGTCTGTTCCCAGATCAGAACCCCTAAACACTCGTGTGTCCATGACTTGTCTTCGAATACGCTGATCCACTAGGAATAAATCAATCATACTTTTCCCTTCCGTTCGCTCCCATGTATACATGTGAATTTGTTTGTGGTCAAACATAGTGTTTGCCACAAACAAATTCCTTTCCTTGCAAATTTCCAATATAAGCTTTCCAGCCTCATTTATTCTCTTGTCACCATACTGACCTAACACTCCCTCGTAACCGCTTCGCGCAGTTCCGACCCATCCGTTCAAATCGCCACATATTATTAATTTTTCATTCCCTCTAACGCTACCTAGAACATCCCTGACACTCTCCCAAAACTCCTCGAGTTCGCTTCGCTTAGAGCTGAGGATACTGGCGCATACGCCACTAACAAGAATACTCTTGTTAACCCCAGCTTGAAGCGAACCCAAAGCAGTCTCGGGTTGATCGCCTTGTACTCAACCGCTGCACTAACCAGTCGAGAGGACAATAACACACCTACACCTTGACAGCCCCGCTCGCTCTCTGGTACGCCGGCCCAGAAAGCGACCCGACTGCCCGGCAAATCGGTCGTGTCATTGCCCTTTCGCTTGGTCTCTGTCACACAAACGACATCCAAATCTCTATCATCCATCACATCTAATAATTCATTCATCTTTTCTTCCATCCCTCCTCTTACATTCCACGTAGCTATTTGTAGCTCCGTCCTCCACCTCCCGCCGTTCCGGACATGGCGTGTTGGGTGGCGGTCCCCAACGCCGCATTCGTCGCCACTTGACACACCAGCGGGGACGCACTGGTGCGCGTCGCCTTGGGGGGACGCCCTATCAGTGCGCTCTCTCGAGGTGCGTATATTTATAACGTTTTTTTATAAATTATTTTTTAAATTATTTATATGATCTACCTACACATTTTATTTATGGTATGGAGTGTAACAGTATTCGTAATGTCAAATCCTTTACATTACGAATACTGTATTAGTTAATACTGTATTACTTTGTATTAGTTCTTACGGGCAGTTTTAGGGCATTTAGAAAAATCGTTAAATCGAGGAAATCGTTATATTGAGGATTTAAACGTTATCGTTACGTGTCGTGTCGTTTGAGTAAATAATTAATATTTCCGTTATATCATCAAGGACGGCGTGGTGTCTACGATTTTTCTGTCTTTACTGCTTGGTCACGTACATTTTTCCGATCTTGAACAGTGATAAATCCAACTTTATTTTTAACTTATTATATAATAAATCGAATCCAAAAATAAAATTCTAAGAATTAAATATGTGACGCTGCTATCAGTACAAGAGGGAAAGGCTGGTTGTCAAAAATACTAATACTCGGTGTATAAATATGAATACTAACCTTAGCGTATTGTGTGCGTTAGAGGGTCCTCTAGGAATTACGAAATAATATATGCTGGTTAAAATTAGAAGAAAATCTTAAAATAAAATCTTTGCACCCATCTTCAGCTAACTTCAGGATTAACTTCGGCCCCGTCTCGTGGACCGTACTGTACGTATGGTGTCTTGCTCGGTGAGGCTTTGGAGTTTGGATGGTAACGAACTGATAAACGGACCTTGGAACAATAAAGCTCACATATTTATGTAAAAATATAAAGTTTTACAAAAATTGTTTTGAAACATAATAGAAGCAGATTTTATATCTCATTATTATTTTTTATAAGTGAAATTCATATTATTTTTTTCAGTTACAGCTTAACACCGTATTCCGCATACAGCAGGGAAGAAAACCTAATAATATCTCTTCCTCACCTCTGTCCTCGTAGGAGTGGGTTTCCATGCTGCGCATCATCTTTTTGCCCACAACTGTGGCATTTACAGTCACACGCTGTGCCACTGCGCCACGACGTCCTCTCTCAAACGACTACGATGAATCTATTAACTATTTATCTACTAAATGTTTTTTTGGCAGATGTTTGTATATTTTTATCTTGAAGTTAAAAAATTTGCTCGTAAATTGAAGTTTGCTATTATATATACCTATTTTTATCGAATAAAACTAAAAGACTTGGTATTATCATATCTTTTGTTTTCTATTTTAGATGTTAATCTGGTTGGCTCAACTTGATCTACATCTATTCCTCCAAATTTATATGTATACTTAAAAGAAAAAAATGAATGCATATCGTCATTGTCATTGTCTAATCTCCGATTCGTAGATTAGGCAATGACAGCCTAAGCTACGATTCGTAGATTAGACAATGACATGAAAATTTTTCAGTTACCGAGTGACTGACAGATAATGAACAGACGAAACTACTTGACTTAGAACTTAGATTTGAGTAACACACCGTTCCCCATAGTTAATAATGTTCCCCATAGTTAATAACTTATTTTGATCTTATGACTATGTGATGGAAAAGCGGCAGTGCTCGATAAAACACAATCGTGCTTTAAAAGCGTTGCCGTGTGAATGTATTTCACACAAATGCATATGTTCTATCGCCCAATATTAATAATCTATCTCCTACGTCAATCTTCGATTGTTCCATACATCTATCCAATCTAGAGATTGGATAGATGTATGGAACAATCCAATCTAGAGATTGGATAGATGTATGGAACAATCGAAGATTGATGTAGGAGATAGATTATTAATATTGGGCGTATGTCAACGCTTTTTTAACGCTCGTTAATAAAACTCTTGTGCGTATGAGCTTTAACATCTCAGTCTTCTAATAACTCACCTATTTTTGATGGAACACTGTTGCATGTTTAACGCCGAGCGTTGAAAATAGGATATATATATGAAATTTCTCATTATCATTAAGACCAGCGCTAAAAGCAGTCGCACGTTAGTATTTATGCAAACAAAACATAGATAAGATGTCGTCGCATATAGATCCCATTATGTTAATTATAAGAGAAGTGGAGTGGAACTTCTATTATCTCTCGACCACTTCTTTATTCAAATGATTTTACCTTTACTTAATTATTCCAATATGATTTTAAAGAATAATGCCTGGATTATTTCTTACAATCAATTAAAGTTCATTCATTTAAGCTTAAGACTCTATGTAAGAAGAAATCAAAATTTCTCAAACTTTTAATTAATTTTTAGGGCTCCGTATTTTTAAAGAAAAAAGGAAGCAGACGCACGGAAAACAAAGTGATATATAAGGATATATGATCACTTTGTTTGTCTTTACCTCAGGAATGCCAAATCGTATTTCTATATTTACTTAAATAAAAGATGAAGAAGATTTATGGCCCTTTAGCAAAAAACGCGTATTTGGACACTATAATTTAGGGATCAAAATTCATAGGGTACTACCGGTTGACCCAGAATTATGAATTATGGCAGCTATTATCTACAGTTAAATCCTGAAAAATAATAGCCTTAAAAGGGGGCCAAAATTAAAGCTTCTAGTTCAAATGAAGTGTTAGATGAAAGGGCTCAGCTCAGCTTGAATATATGAAAAAGCTCGAAACATCCAATTTTTATACGTCAGTAGGCGAGCTCGCGCGTGTTCGTTTATTTTATTTTTATTTTATTTTTGTAGAGAACGGTTTGCCATTTATATTTCTGGTAGCTAGCTGTTTTGCTCTTATGTTATATTGTCTGATAATCTGTCTCCGTGATAAAAAAATATTTATTTATAAATTTAACTCACAACCGACGCGTCACACCTTTGTGCTCCTGCGTCACGACGCACAGTGGGACTTTCCCATACAAGAGCATTTCATAAATGGTCTTAACGAAATTCGTAATTTTAAAATGTTCTGTTAATTGTTTAATATACTATAATAGACTAACTTATCTAAAGTATACAATTTTTGTTCTTGATTGCAGTTTAAATTTTCCAAAATTACCTTCAAAAAAAACACTTCGATATTTTCAATATCGCGCATGGCGATAATAAACGTAGGTTTTTTCGTGAGTTTCTGTAGTAACTATATTAATATTATACATTTTTAAAAAACTTATTACCTCATCTTTACAAAAATAAAATTAGTTTTTGATAAATAATTTTCATTAAAATGATATCACTGCATTTTTAAAAATAGTAATTTTGAATTCGGATTCGAATCGAAGGAATTTGAGTTCAGATAGATTTTTTCATCGTTTCAATTGGACTTTTCACTGCTGCCGCTGTCGAGAATACTATTGTATCGTGTACTATAACTATTTAAGAATTAGGCAAAAAAATAAAATGTTGCGTATATTTCGGTTGATTTAGAAAAAAGGGCAAGAAGTGGTAAAATCCCAATTTTTTATATTTCATGAATACCTACTGCTTTAATTTAAAATTAACAACAAATAATTCTTATAAGAGTTCCTTTTTTCCTTAGGAGGTACGGAAGTCTAAAAATAATTAAATTAGCTTTATAGGCAAAACTAAGAGGTTTATGTATAATCGTACTAGGGAGCTGGTATTTTATACATAATATACATATCTCATTCGTTTAAGATAAATATAAATCATAATAAATTTAACTTTCTAGGTTATTTATGCGTACGTTACAGGTTGTAGATTCGATTCCTACTCCACTAAATAAAATATTTTATATTTTCATCTCCTCGTTGTAGTAACGAGGCAAAAACGTAGCGTTGAGTTATGCTACTCAGCAAACAATGGCTCCAGAATTCGGCGGAAAGTAAGTATCTTAACACTAGGTTCCTAGGTTCCCTGTACCTACCCTGCGTCCCGCACGCATGGTAGGTACAGTAGGGGAAGGCCGGGCAAAGTGAACACTTCAGGCAAAGCGAATAGTCCCCACTACTTCTAAATTATTCGTTCGACGGTCATCACGGTACCGTAGTGGCGTTCGGCCATCTTGATTTAGTACGCGGCAAACACCAAAGCAGGAGGCCGCGTCGCGTGCCGCCCGCAGAGTGAAGATTTGTGTTTTTTTGAAAAAAAGATTGATTTTACGAGGTAAGTATTTTAATTTTATTTCCAGTGTTATTAGTTCTTGATCTTTAGAAATATTTTAATTCAGTACCATGTCAAAGTAGGTTTTTGTTGTATCTTACACAGAAGTTTAGAATTATTAGTTTTTATACAAAATTTGTAAACTTCAAAAGTTACCTTGTCGGGCAAAGAGAATAGGGCAAAGTGAATATGGTATCCACTTTGCCCGCCATTTCTTATTATTGACTTGTGATTTCATCATGTTGTTTGTTTGTTTCAGATGGTGAATAAATACAAAAAAAAAACTAAACAAGGGTCGTGGGATGAGCATGTCATGAAAACAGCTATTAATTTGTGCAAAGCTGGGGAATCCGTAAAAAGCACAGCTAAAAAGTATGGGTTGGCCTATGCAACCTTGTACAGGCACGTCAAAACCGGCACCACTGCTCCAAAATTGGGTAGATTCCGCCCTGTTTTCAATGAAAATCAGGAGATAGAGTTGTTAAAATATCTGAAGGATATGGATTCTGTATTTTTTGGACTAACTCGAGAAGAATTCAAAAATTTGGCGTTCATATACGCTAAAAAAAATAATTTGAACTATCCGAAAAACTGGGACAAATGCGGAAAAGCAGGAAATGACTGGTTATCGTCATTTTTGTCTCGCCACAATCAAATTTCCCTGAGGACTCCTGAAGCAACATCGGTTGCAAGGGCTAAAGGATTTAACAGACGTGAAGTTGGACGTTTTTATGAAAACCTTGAAGCTTTAACTGCAAAACATGACATTGATGCATCTAGATTGTACAACATGGATGAGACAGGTATATCGACAACCACCAATAAGCCACCTAAAGTGCTATCAATGAAAGGAAAGAGACAGGTTGGCATAATTGCCAGTGCAGAACGTGGTCAATTAACGACGGTCATCGGTTGCTGTAATGCCGCTGGTTCGTTTCTCCCACCATTCTTAATTTTTGCCAGGAAAAAGATGCAACCTAGACTTCTTGATGGTGCGCCACCTGGCACTCAAGGAACCTGTACTCCAAATGGTTGGACTTCAGGAGAGATATTCCTTGATTGGATGCGTTTCTTCGTGGAACATGTTCGGCCTACATCTGAGAAAAAGATACTTCTACTATTAGACAACCATGAGAGCCATAAGTATTACCCAGCTTTGGATTACGCTAGCAAGAACAACATCGTTATCTTATCCTTGGCTCCACATACAACGCATAAAATGCAGCCCATTGATGTAGCCGTTTACGGCCCATTGAAAAGATATTTTGAAAGAGAGGTTAATGCTTTCCAAAAATCTCACCCTGGACGCATTATAAATCAATACGATGTGGCCAGACTGCTATCACCGGCTTTTCTGAAATGTGCAGTAGCTATAAATGCCGTCCATGGTTTTGAAAAACCTGGTATTTGGCCAGTGAATAAATATGCTTTTGGTGAAGAAGATTACGAACCATCCGCTGTGATTGCAGGCACATCTAACATGAATGTTGGCACAGAAAGCGCAAACTCACCAGAAAGGATGGATATTCCAGGAGCTTTTGCAGAAACTTCTTCAACCCCTTCGCCCTCACTTCTTCAAGAATTTAATTTAGAAATAATTCCATCTCCAAACAGAGCTACCCCTTCTGAGCTTGAAGCCTTTGTTGCGTCAATTACAGATTCTTTTAAAATACCTGAAAATGTTAGTAGCGAGGTTGGATGTACACCTGAAAAAGATCCTGGATGTTTCCAAATTGTCTCCGCTGTTGAGCTGGATGTAGCTACGAATGGTCAGGAAATTGATACGGTACTGCCAGAGACCGAAGAAAACATTCAACGAAATACAAGCCGTAACAAATCACCAGTTCGGGAACCTGGATGCTCAACCTCCCACTATAGTCCTTTGGTTTTGAGACCTATACCAAATCCTCCCAAACCAATGACCACTCGTAAACGGAAACTACAAAGATCTGAAATATTAACGAGTACACCGATCAAGGAAGACCAAAAGCAGAAATTTGAGAAAAATAAAGTTAAGAAAGTTAGTAAAAGACTGGATGATAAATCAACAAACGTTCCTGTGCAGACTGTTTCTAAGAAAACTAAGATTGACAAGAATAAGAAAAAAGCTAAAAAACCAAAGAAAATTAAAGAATTTAAGGACATTTTATGCTTTTTTTGCGGAGAAATTTACATTGAAGAAGATGATAATCCCATTGAAAATTGGATTCGATGTGACATTTGTCAACAATGGTGTCACGAGGAATGTTCCGCATTCGATGGCACGGAAGGGTATGTTTGTGATAACTGCCAATCTTATTTATTTATTTTTTTTCAGTTTATTAAATAAAAAAGGTTTATTTAGTGTGTTACCCTCGTTTTCAGTGTTATTGACATGAGTATTCACTTTGCCCGAGTACTGTATCGGCTTTACCCAGGGGTCCGGGCAAAGCGAATACTTTCGTACTTTTTTGAATTCTATTTCCAGTTAATATATGTTTAATTATTTAGGTAAACTGATGATAGTATTTGTAAGAGCAATTAATAAAGACTGATTTGTACTAGTTATTTTGTTTTTATATCTTATACCTTTTTTGCTATAACCATAAATATCTTAAGGTGTCCACTTTGCCCGGCCTTCCCCTATATAAGCGTGGATAAAGAAAATAAATCAGAGTCAGACTCATTCACCGATAGAATAATAAACTACAAATAAAAAAAAGCTTGTAAAGAATGTTTAATTTTTTTTTTGCTATAATGGATTGTAGCTTCTGCACATTTAATATTAATTTCCGTCAGATATGTTCATGACTTATTGAGAAAAAAATATTTTGACGGACACACAGGTAGACGGATGGAAGGACAGACAGAAATATGGACAACAAAGTAATCCTATAAGAGCTCTGGTTCTTCTTTAGAGGTACTCGTGATACGTACATATGTTACATCACTTCGAATTTGGTTTCGGTGAAAAGAGCAACTGCGCAAAAAACACTTGGATACTGTCCTGAGCTCTTTCACTGTAATGATCAATCATCAATCATCGAATCTGCGCCATGATATAGAAGGTATGTAATTATAGTTTGTTTTTTTTTTATTTTATATATTTTATTTACAATTTTGAATTAATGCCGTGGAGATGCGATCTCTTCGAAGGATATGCGGAGTCAGCATAACTGATCGAATCCGCAATGAAGGGATACACAGAATGGCAGGTACTAGCGAGGATGACACGGTGAGAATGAAGAAGAACGTGCTCACCTGGTTTCGGCACGTCGAACAAAAAGAAATGACTGGCAAAAAAGATTTATGATAGAAAAGTGAATGGTAAGAGAGGTAGGTGGAGACCTCGGTTGACCGAAAACATACTGGAGGAAGGTCAAGTGAAAAACATGAGGACCCCCCGGAGACCATGTATGAAGAGGTTGATGACAGTAGACGAGACGAAAAAGGTATGTAGTGACCGTAGCGTTTGATGCTCCGTCCTCTCTGACTACCCCGCTAGGGATAAAGCTAGTATTTACAATTTTTCTTTTAATTAAATGTAAGAAAAAACACCTACTATATAATTCCAGTAAGGGGTCCCCCCTTACTGGAATTCGAATCTACGACACGTGTTTCTATTATCAGTTTCTCTCTCTGCGACACTGTATCATAAACTTTATTTAATAAACAAGTTATTATATGCAATATATTTGAATTATATAAAATAGGTTACCAAGCTGCTTGCGATATCATCCTAGTATCTGTTTATATGTGCAGTGCTTAGGTCAATAGGAGTGGGAAGATTTGTTAGTTGTTCTAGATCGTATGTTGTTTTCTAAATACCTATCCGTGGATGCAAATACTTATGAGACAATAAGCTTTTTGAGTCACTCCCCATTGATATATTATACGTTGAATTCTTTCAATATTTTTTATTTATTATATTTCGTCTATATTGAGGTCAGTCGTGGCGCAGCAGCACAAAGTGTGACTGTAAAACCGACTGCTTGTGGGTTCGATCCCCACTCGAGGAGATGAAATATTTACTTAAATTTATATTTCCATTTCTTCGCTCTGGTGTCGAGGCAAAGCGCGGCGTTCTCTCTGTTAGTTTAAGTTAAATTTTGTTTAAGTTAAATCTCTGTTAGTTTAAGGTGTTTACTAAGAAAATAATTTAAAAAATTAAATTAAATTAGCTTTGCTGTATCCCGCACAAAGCAAGGTAAGCAGAGAGAACATAGTAAGACACTCCATTCCCCATTTTCTGACGAATTTTTCGAGGCATTTCGTGTTAAGTAGCGGAACTCAACGCCGCGCTTTACCGAGCGCCGCAGAACGAAGAAATGAAAATATAAAATTAAATAAATATTTCATTTCCGCGAATGGGGCAAACTCACAACCAGTCGCGTTTACAGTCACACTTTGTGCCCCTGCGCCACGACTGGCCTCAGTCTGAAAGTAATTCAAACTTTTAAAATTGTTTTCTAAGCTTTCAAAATTCTTATACGATCACTTCGTGGTCCGCCTGTCAAGACCATTTATTTGACGATTGGGGTGGTATCAAGCTGAAATTAATATTAATAAACAAGTTCTACGGTCCCTTAGAGCTCAGAAAAAATAAATCTTATAACTCAACGCAACCGATACGAAAACGCAAAGATACGAGCTCTTATGTATCGTTTTCACTGCAATTTTTAATAAATTCGCCGCGTAATGAATTCTTCCCGTGAACCTACAGTAATGTAATTTGGCATACAATACAGTACAATATTAACAAATAAAATGTCCCAAAAAATTATGTGTTAGTAAGTATCTATATCGAGAAAAAAATCAGTGCAAAAATTTCCGCAAAATCATTGCAAATATTCCACAACTTTTATAACTAATATTGCTTAACTAATCATAGTGATATTTATAACACGAGCGTGTGTATAAGATGTTTACTGTCTGTTTATATTTTAAAGTTATGTGATCCTGTCTAGTTTTACAAAAATAATATTATTATTTATTATTAATACACTATTTTCCAGACGCATTTCCTAATTTCCTGACGTGTTGAGTGGCGGAACTCAACACAACGCTTTGCCTCGCTAGGACGAAAAACTGACAATATAACATTTTTCATTTCCCCGAGTGGCAATCTAAATCAAAACCTGTAGCGCTTGTGCTGTGTACCCCTGCGAAACGACTAGCCTTTTTACAATTTTATGTCCCCAAAAACACCCTTAGGGGTCAAATTAAAAAAAAAAAAGTTTCTATAATTATGTCAAAATTCCACTTTAGGTACCAGCTACTAAAAAACTATGTATGTAAAATTTGATACTTCCAGCACTTGTGGTAACGAAGTTTCATATAGGTACACTATCAACTTCAAAACTACAAAAACAGCCCCTTAGGAGCAAATCGAATATTGCAAACTCCCTACTTAATGACTTACATACATACGTCCTATAAATAACGCCCATGTAAAATTTGAGTGACTTATAGTTTCTGAAAAATATTTGTATAATTTACGATTTAGACGTTTTCTCAGTCTAGTTTATACAAAGTACCTAGTAACATAATGTCTTTATTGTCGGTAGTGAATTCGATTTTTACTGATTTGAATAAATTATTGTAATTTTCTTGTTCCGTTAACAAGGCATAACCTAAGTTGACTTCCCTCACCACGTAATAGAGTATCTTAACAGTAGGTTCCCTCTGTCTATCCTCCTATGAGGGGAATATCATAAAGCTGTTTTGTTAATCGTCCATGATATAACTTGTTTAGTTTATTTTCATTGTCTTATTAGTTTCCTCGTGGAAATTTAACTTCTAAGTAGCGTCATAATATTGTTTACAACAACAATTACTATCACAATTTGTCAATAACATCGTCTATCACTAAGTCTAAATAGTTTTATATTACTGATGATCTTTCGACCTTTGATCTTAAGTGTAGAAAGTGATGGGAGGAGCGCTCCTCCCAATGAAGGGCCCAATAAGCATTTATTTTAAGTTTATACAAGCAAGTTTTGTAAAAAACAAGCTGAGTTTGACTGTAAACGACGGTTGTGAGTATATTTGCCACTCGGAACGATGATGAATCTCGTAGAAAATTGTGTGGTGCGTGGGTAACAAAATGTCTTAATACTAGTTTTCCTCTGCCTTCCCCGTTATATGTGGAATACAGAGTTAACCTAAAAAAACATGTAAGTAAGCGGAACATAACGCCGTCTCTATTTTGTCAAATATATTTAAAATATAATAATCACTAACCCAGACACAGGATAGAACTCACAACCATTATTCTTAAAGTCACAATTTAGGCCACTGCGCCAGAATCTGGTCTAAATATTTAAATGATTAATTAAGTAATAAGATCGTTCATTTTTACGATTAGTAATAATCGTAAGCATTTTAAATAAAACAAAAGTATTTATCGAATCAAATCAAATCTATCGAAGTGTGTCGGCGTCATGTTTGATAAACCTTGCATCTTCGCCAAGGAGAACAGATATATTTCTAGAAAGATCTGCAAGACCATTGAAATCCAAACAACCTAATTTCAATAGAGAAACTTTTACTTTAACCACCTGGGACGCACTCATAAAAATTTTGACCTCTCAAACGTATCGCACCAGACGACCAGATCACAATCAGCTCATTCTGCAAGGATCTAGGGCAGTACGCGATCTTTATTAGGAGTCGTTGGCGGTAGTTTGCTATAATATTTATGTCAACTGACAGACGAATGCCACCTCAGTCTACCACCGCGTGTGACCACGGACTACTGCAAAGTGTTCCTATAGATTAACGCCGTATCCTGCACATAGTAGAGAACGTGGAGGAAATCCGGGAACCCGGGAAAATGGAGAAATGTATCTTAACACTAGTTAAGACACTTGAACATTGCTTGTTAAGTGAAGGAACTCAACTACGCACTCTTGCCTCAGTACCAGTACCAGAGCGAAGAAATGAAAATATTAAATATTTCATTAGACACGCTTTTTCCCCTGCGCCGCGTTTGACCTCAATTTCATATAAAATATAAGCATAACTTTAAAATTGTATTTATAAAATATTATTTAAATAAACTTTTGATCTCTATAATCGTGTAATACGGATACGACCATCCCACAGTGTCTACCAATAGCGTGGTCGATACATGGACTGGTCGATAACAGCGACTATCTGCTATCAGCCACCTGCATAAAAACTAATGTGTGCAAATTTTGGTTCGTTTTTCGTAAGTCTTCATAAACATGTTATTTTAGATAATAATTGGATTAAATGTTAGTTAGGTTAAATACCGCCCGGTACTTAGATACCGTGTCGCACCACTGAAGTTTTTAAGAGGGCGTATTAGACATAATAATAATAAAAAAATAGGCGTTTTATTAAACATAAAACGGCGTTAAGATCCGCCAACACTATCTGAAATGGCAAGAAAATAAGTAAAACATCTTAATCAAATCTTAATTTCTCTCTGATCGTCACATGAGGAAGTCTATAAAAGATTGGCTAGATATAAGCAAATTGGCAATAAAGTCGAATATATTTACAAAAATATTACACAATTTTACTTATTTTGCATTCACGCGATCATTCACGAGGAACATCGACTAACTGTATACGTGACGGGAGTTCGATCGCCATCTGGGGAAAAATGATGATCAGCTTCACGCTGTATCCCGTACACAGCAGGGTAGGCAAAGGGAACCTAGTGTTTTTTTTTTTTTTTTAATTTTAATTCTCATTTACACTACAGACTTATGGTCCGTACCTTTTGTTATTATTACATTTCTTTTAAATTTTTTCTGTAGATATTACCTAAAACTAGACTTATGTTATTACATACATATATCTCTATATTTACATAATATCTGCTTAAGAAAGTCCAGTTATTAATTTCAGTTGCCACTTACTAACTTAATCTAACACTATAATCTAAGTCTACATGCATAAAAACAAACATTCATTGTAAATAAATTTAACTTAATTGATTACAAAACGATAAATATGTTTATTACGGATTACAAGATATTTTTTTTATATAACCATACAAATATTTCTTATCATTAGGGAAATTGGGACGTGGATGGCATTACCGCCAAGATGGAGGGCATGACCGCTTCGTTTCTATCTTTTATGGCCATCTTTAAATTATACTCCACAATACCTTTTGTCGTTGCTTCTGTTGCCTTCCGAATAAGCCTTTTTATAGCGTCGTCGTCACCACTGGTGTAGTAGGAACATCTGTCTGTGTGACGCGTTATTGCTACAATTGCGTGTGAAACGCTGTCATGTAGTTGTAATTTCTTCGACTTTGTATTCACTACTATAACCGTTGCATTTGACAGGCCTTGGGCTTCATGAATAGTCAACACTTTTGAGCCTATTTTTACCCCATACCCCTGGTTGATTAAAGATTTTTTCTCCTCTTGAGTAAACCTAGTGTTAAGACTCTTCGTTCCCCACTTTCCGCCAAATTCTGGAGGCGTTGTGTGTTGAGTGGCAGAACTCAATGCCGCCCTTTGTCTCGACACCAGAGCGAAGAAATGGAAATATAAATTTAAGTAAATATTTCATCTCCTCGAGTGGGGATCGAACCCACAACCAGTCGGTTTTACAGTTACACTTTGTGCCCCTGCGTCACGACTGGCCTCGAAAAACTATGATATTAAAATTATTTCATTTTCATACTCTGAGATGACAGCGCAAGAACAGTTATTCCACCCAACGCAATGTCTCAATTTCTGGGGAAACAACCTATCCAATATGATTATATTTTTTATTAGTAATATTTTTTTCAAAACCGAATAAATTTTTCTTTGCAGGAAAATGTGAATTTATAAATTAAACTTATATTTACAAAGTGTCTTAACTTTTGATCTTTACAATCGCCTAACTCACGCCTACCCGACAGCGTCCACAAAAACAGCGTGGTGAGTACATGGACCGATACTGATAAGATATAAGAACCTTAAAAACAACTAATGCAATTTTATTATATTATAATTTGTATTTCATAACTTTTAAGTATTGATATCTAAAGGTACTGTTGATATACACTTGCCACTTAATTATTTGTAATTTTAGTCTTTTGGGATTTTATTTGATTTTGCTCGCAAAAATTATTGTATTTAATAGAAAACATTAAAAAATATTTAGTTATTTCATATCTATCTAGGTACGCGGCAATATGTGAATTTCTTCCGCGTAAATCCGTATCCCGCAGGAATTCCAGGATAAAAAATATTATATGTGTTGCTCCAAAGGCAGATGTCGGTCAGTAAAAGGACCATAAAAATCAGTTCAACTGTTCTGGACAGAGATACAAAAATTATAAAATTATTTGTTTGTGTTTTAGAATGATGTAAATAATATGGTTTGTTTTACTTTTCACCGACAAATTACGTGTCTCCTCCGGAAAAAAAATAGTATAAAAAATGCCGTTCTCAAATAGGAAAATTGGGCTCATGTGGTATGAGAACTTTCGAAACTTTTTTAACGAACAAAAATTTGTACATTGCCAACACGCCTTTAATTGACACTCAGCACACTAAGTTAAGGAAAGTTTTTAAGGATAGTGGCCACACCATGCTGCGGACTTAGCACTGCAGAATCTGCTGGGTGTATAGATACGCTGCTATTTCCATCTCTCTAATAGTGACGAGCGATGTAACGACGAAACTCAAGTAGATCTATCCTGTTTGTATTGGTTAGTAAGTGTAGGTGCCATGAACAGCATTTAACATGTAACAGGGAGTCCAGCCATTTTTTGTCATTTACAGCTGTACGATACAGGCAAATAGATTGATGAGCCTGATCAATCCCACCTATAACCTTGTAATAGTTTTGAAGAACATGAGAAATGCCAACGTCCACTTTTTTCTTCTCTACAGCACTCCATCTCTTTACTTTACTCAGAGGCAGAACGCTGTCAAACAGTATTAGTATAAATTAGTCGTATCTTAATGATTGTCTTAATACTAGGTTCCTTTTCCCTCTGCCTACCCTGCTATGTGCGGGATACAGCGTGAAGCTAAAAATTCTTAATAGTATTTACAAAGTAGGTAAGTTTTAACTAAATTTTGATCTCTACAATCATCTCCCAATGGAAGACAACGAAATATGGATCGATACTGATAAGGAAATTATCAGTTATCATAACACCTGCAAAAAAAATTAATTTATACAAATTTTATCATGACTTATTTTGTTATTGTTTTACTTATTCATTATTTGATAATTATATGAGAATATAAGGCACTGATTCCTATATTTTGATTACACTTGGTTCTGGGTCTGTGTGGTGCAATGAAACAGCGCTAAACTGTAAACGCGACGGCTGTGGGTTCGATCCCCGGGGAATGATTCCTATATAAATTTAATGTATTTTTAATATTATCTTTATTTGTTGTAATAGCGGAAACAGAAATATATTAACTATATAAAATTGTTGACATATAGACAGATAGACCAACAGCGTCTTGTAGTAGAGTGTCGTTTTACTCTTTGGAGACGGAACCCTAGTAAAAATGGTCGTTGAAAATAACGCGTTAAAATCCGCTACCTGTCTTGTTATGACATAAAAATAAATGATATTTAGCTTTGCTAGTATTTTTTGTATTAGCTTCACGCTTGCCTTGTATCCCGCATAAAGTAGGGTAGGCAAAGGAAACATATACTTACTTACTACATATACATTTTTGCGGAACTTAACGCTGCAATTTAATTAATTCCCTTCAGTGGAAGACGCTTTCCTACTGTGACACGGTGCTATTCAAAATATTATATGGGTGATTCTACAAAAATTGGGTAACTCGATGTCATCACTTAATAGTTACAAAATATTCATAAATTTTCTTGATGTTTCATTTAATTTAGATAGTATTATAAGTTTTTAAGCTGGTCACCCAATTTCAGCAAGAAATATTTAAAATTAGTTTGTTAAAACAACAAAACAAACCACAAAAAGTCAGTCCTTTGGCATGTCACAACTCCTGAACTGCTCAATAAAATGGCTGTCTTTATAAAAATACAGCAAATATAAGAAAATTTGTTATTCTACTGTAGTCTCAGATTTACTAAGTTATGTTGAACATCAGTTGCATAATGTATAAATCTCAGAGTTCATTTTTGGAAACCACGAAACTTTGTGTTCAGTTTCATTCGTCAGTCTGTTGTGTCTAATTCAAATTTGAATTTCCCGCTTAATATGACCGACTCGAGGTCCAATTGGCGCTCAATTTATTCGTTCGCGAGTGAAGTTAGCTGCAAACCGCGCCATTCGGCAACCGCCATTGCTGTGTCAGTGCTCCACCGCTCGTAGGTGTGAGTAGACGTTTCGTTCCAGTCAAAATATCAGTACTGTGGTAAGTCGCTATTTGCATTTAAACTTGAATTTAATTTCGATTTTTGTACATGTGGTTGTCATTTGTTCATATGTAGCTAGCTGATATTCAAAAATACTTAAGGAATCATAAATTTGAAACATAACCTCAAACTTAGTTCATTTTCGTCAGTACCCTGGCATCAGTCCTTTGTCTAATATTACGCCAGAGGACTGACGATGTTTCCAGGGTACTGATTTTTATTTTGTTTTAGTTTACTTTTACCTTAATTCTTACTAAGTGCATGCATTTATTTAATTTGGTTTCAGATTTAGACTTAATGGCGCCTAGAAAAAAACAAAAATTATCCAAAGACGATATATTAAAAAAGAAAAGAGAAGCTGAAAAAGCTCGCTTGGCTCGAATTAAAAGCAACCCCATCAACTAACTTAAACTTAACTTAACTTAGCTTCACACTTTATCCCTTACGGGGTAGTCAGAGAGAACGGAGCGCCAAACGCTACGGTCTCTACATACCTCTTTCGCCTCGTCCACTGTCATCAACCTCTTCATACATGCCCTTCGGGGGGGTCCTCATGCTTTTTACGTGACCTTCCTCCAGTATCTTTGATACTGTGTTTTCGAAGGTCAACTGAGGTCTCCCCCTACCTCTCTTACCGCTCACTTTTCCATCATAAATCTTTTTTGCCATTCTTTCATCACTCATTCGTTCGACGTGCCCAAACCAGCTGAGCACGTTCTTCTTCATTCTCACCGTGACATCCTCGCTAGTACCTGCCATTCTATGTACCGCTTCATTGCGGATTCGATCAGCTAAGCTGACTCCGCATATCCTACGAAGAGATCGCATCTCCACAGCATTCATCTTTCTTTCATTCTTCTTCTGTAATACCCACGTTTCGCTGCCGTATAACAGAGTCGGTACCAAAACTGCATTGTGTACGGCCAAACGCGCAGCTGTGCTGACGTTTTGCCGTCTCATCAATGCAGCTAAGGCTCCGTTAACCTTGTTACCGGCAGCAATACGCCTTTCCACATCCATCTCGTATCTTCCATCTCTACTGAACATACTTCCCAAGTATACCACTTCATTCACTTGTTCTAATATCTTACTATTTGCACTGATCTTACATTTCGTCCTTTCTTCATCTCTTTCAAAAATCAGAACCTTTGTCTTATTCACATTGAGGCTTAGACCATTATATTCACATCCTTCTTTCAGAGTGGTGACCAATGCCTGCAACTCGCATTCTGATGATGCAATAAGCACTGCATCATCTGCGTACAGCAGGCAATTCACATTCAGGTCACCTACTTTCACTCCCATATCACTTTGTTTCACTCCTTGGAGACAGCTATCCAAATACAAATTGAACAACCAAGCTGACATGGCGCAACCTTGTTTAACACCCGATCGGATGTCAAACCAGGGCGACATGCCAGCTCCTACTCGCACGCAGGTTGAGTGATCTCTGTAAAGAGACTTTACAGCCTGCAGCAAAGGTCCGCTCACATTGTACCGGGGTAGTATCTCCCATAATTTCGCTCTTACAACTCTGTCAAACACCTTTTCCAAGTCCACAAAAGCACAGAAAACTTTTTGGTTAACGGCCAAAAATTTTTCCGTGATCATGCGGAGGGAAAAGATCTGATCCATACACCCTCTTCCAGGTCTAAAGCCCCCTAAAGAAGATTAAACAAGCTTTATCTGGAAATCTAGTAGACAAATACAAACTGTGGAGAATACAAAACAAAGCAGTAACTTATAAAAAAACTGGGCATAATCTTCCATGCAAAACAAAACCATAAAGAAAAATGAATGTGCCAAGTTTAGTTCAGCAATTTTTAGAAGATGATGCCAACAGCCGTCAAGCAGCAGGAAAGAAAGAATTCATATCTTGTAAACAGATTAAAAAACAGAAGAGATATTTACTCGATACTATGAAAAATCTTCATGAGAAAAAAAATGCAGAAGACTGTTTACAAGGCTGAAAAGTTAATTATTATTAAAGAAATTAATAGTTTCTAAGTGTTCAAATACTTATAAGATATGTGCCATTATTATATTATAAACACTTTGTTAAAAATTCAATAAACAACATTACACTTTCCATAAATTGGTGTTTCTTATCAGTCCTTTGTCATCCTCGTCAGTACCCTGGCAGTCAAATTCATAAAAATCGAAATATCTCAAAATCTATTTGAAAAAGTGACTGGCCCGTTTAGGATCAATATATTTGAAAGATTTCCTATCTGAAATACCCGAATTTGTGAGGATTTGAAACAAAAAATAGAGTAAACAAAATATCTCCAAAAGTTACCCAACTTTTGTAGAATCATCCATATGCAAATCTGTACAGTCATCCTCGACTCCACACTTTGTATGTTCAAGTTCCTCATTTTGTTCCCATTTTGTTATCGTAAGTAAATGCTTAAAGGTGTCTAGAAATAACATAAAAATAAGGCAATAGTTATTATTTAAAAAACTAACATTAAGAAAAAAATAATATGACAGCTCATTTCGAGAAAAAGATTATATTATAAAAAAAATAAATAAAAAAAAGTGTGCCGTGGTTTTGGGCCCGACTCCATTAGGGAGAATTATATTTATATTTTAATTATTTTCAATTTGAAAAGCCTGAAAGTTTACCTCTAAACTCTAATAAATTACAAGCGCCTACGAACGTAATGTACTCAAGTTACAAGTAGTAACTGACATTGAATAATTTTAATTTCATTAACTAATGTGTAAAAAATATAATTTGCTCCTAATATATTCGCAGGCGCTTATAAGATGTGGTGGAGTTTGGCTGGGAGTTATAACCAGTCTCTGGCAATGGACAACGTCATTTCCAAGAACGCATAAAGAATGAGCTTTATAATTTAACGAAAGTTAGGTGCTATTTTTTGCATCTTAGTTACCTATTAACTGCCAAAGTAACCACTACCCAAGATCCATATTCCCTGATAGTACTTACCGGCGTTGGGTTTACGCGCACGGAAACTTTCAGGCTTTATAAAATAACGAAGACTTGGCTTGATTCGACTCTGGGGTCTCTGAACATCTAGGTTCATTGGCGTATCTAGAAATATTTTCTCAGGGGCGGGCATCTGGACTTTAGCTTTGCACAGATATGTTAGTATAAAGGTTTTTTCTTATTCTTAGGGTGAATTTTTCGTTAGTTAGTAGGGGACTAACCGCCACCAATCAGTTCTTGATGATAATATCACCAAGGGGTTTCGGGGATTATTCGGCGTCACTTAGACGTATTGTCGGACGTACAAAGTCGCTCAGTTGCATATCGCAGTAGGATTTTTTTTAATAAAAAAAAAAAAAAATCTTTTATAAATTCAAGACATTGGGTAGAGTAGCTGAATCCAACGCTGCAGTTGTCGAGCCTAAGCTAGGAAATGAAAATGCTTTAGTACCAAATGAGAATCGAAGTCACAACCAATTTTAAAAATGTTCCCATTTACTTTATAATTTCTTTCCATTTAATACAATAGTAATTAAAAAAGGAAAACGATGAAACACAAAATAATATTTAAAATGATTTAATAATATCTAAGTCTCTTTATAATAGTGTGGTGCGATTTCCAGCAACCAATCTTTGTTGACGACCATCACATCCCTCATAAAGGTTTTGTCACCTGAACTTTGCACTGACGCGAAAACTAGCCTGAAATAAAAATATAATTAATATTTAATAAAATGTATAGTTATAGGATATTTATTCATACTATTAATAAAAATAATAAATATTAACTATAATTTTAATTCACATCTATGGTGAGATTTTAGCTCATTTTATCAAAAAAATATTAATTCATATAACTATAATAATATTTAAAGTACAATTATAAATACATTAATAGATTGTCTGTGACAATACAATATTCACATCAACAGAACTCACTCACAGAATGTATTACATACACAACAAATTATTCACAAAAAAAAGTTAAAAAGTTTCATACATGACAAAACTATTCTTACACACAATACAACGTTCCCAAGCAAAAAAAAGTTGTCACACACAACAAAAGGTTCCCATATAGACCAGGAAGACTAGACTAAGAGCAACACGACGGGATAGACGCGCTGCTTGAGAGAACAACGCAATGAAAATCGCCCGCACATAATAGAACGTTTTCATACATAAACAACGTTTTCATAAATTCCCACAGTCTATATAAGGTTCCCATAAATACCAGGAGGGTTGTACAGCGTGGTACAAGCAGCTGTCCGGGCTCAGCCGCAGCGCGGCGCCGCGGACGCCGACGTACACGCTGTCCGGGGACAGGCGCGCCGCTTGAGGGAACAACCCGGATATGACTGCCTTTTGTAACCGGGTTGTTTTTGCTATGGAAAATAGAGATTAAAATAATGTAATTAAATCTTTGATTTTCGTTTTTTGAACGTGGAGGGAATGGAATTCGCTATTGTTTACTATTGCGCGCTCTGACCACAAAGTCATACCTTCTCATCAAGCTAAATTTTATCTTTTATATGCTAATACAATAAATAAATTCAAATCTCACTTCAACGCTACGTTAAATTTTTGATATTTTCTAAAAAGAAATAATAATCGCGTCTATTTTGTTTTTAAATACGCAGATTTTGTATAATTTGCAGTTTTCGTCTGACCGTATGTCTTTTAGGGCGATTTTTTTCATAGGTTTTCATGCTTTTTGTACAACAGAGTTTTTAGCAAGAAAAATGGATGTGGAAAAAAAATAATTTCCAATCAGCAGAGATTGAATCATGGCATACTTATTTTTTCACACGTGCAGAGCAGAGAAATTTTTTTTTGTTGTGTTAAAATACTCCGTTACCATTAAAGTATTGCTTGTTGAATAGCGCTTCGCTTTGCCTTGTTACCAGAGTGAGAATAAAACATTTTATTTTACGATTGGTGATCGAACCCACAACCGTCGCATACAGTCGCACGCTTGTGCCTCTGCTTTATGCAAGGGGCCTTAGTGGAAATCAAATCAATTTAAAAAATCATTTCTTCGAATCGAACCCACAACCTTTGCCATTACAGTCAAATCTCAATAGCTTCAATAACGAGTGGTGATTTCGGTTACTTTCATGAAAAAGTTGTATTATGGTACAACGAAAAGTTATTAAAAAATATCTTACCTGATCCTAAGTCGATATCATCAAACTTTTTGTTTGTCATTTGAAATTTATTTTTAACAAGTTTTTCTAAGCTACTTCGTATTTCTACAGCCTGAAAAAAATTATATTAAAATTATAAATTGTATATATTTTTACATCCTTATATTAATGTTTTATAAGTTTATGATGTTTTAAAATTCTCAATTATAGGGATTCACAATTATTCGGACTATCAATTGATTATATTAAAGACTAGCGACCCGCTCGCGAGAAGTAAACTTTCGGCCAATTCAATAAAAGAATTATTTATAGCATCGATTTCTTGATTTATAGCATCGATTTCTCTTGATTTTAGTTGATATGTATTTGTGTAGGCTTACTTTTTCTAGAACTCTATAATTAATATACATCTTCTGACACCAGTCTTTGCACGCTTTTTTAGTTTTTTTCTCGTCACCAGTTGATCTTATTTTTAAATATGAGTCCATTATGTTCAAATACATTATTATATCACCTTCGGCTACCTGGAAAATAAATTATATATATTACTTTCACGATGCTGCACACTGCAGGGTAGGCAGCGGGAACCTAGTGTTAAGACAATCCGTTCTCCACTTTCTGCGCAATTCTGGAGGCATTGCGTGTTAAGTGGCAAAACTCAACGCCGCGCTTGTCCGCGGCTCCAGAGCGAAGAAATGGAAATATAAATTTAAGTAAATATTATATCTCCTCGAGTGGGGATCGAACCCGTCGGTCGGTCAGTCGGTTTTACAGTCACACTGTGTGTGTGTGTGACATGTGAAAAAAATAAAGTTTGAGAAACTGTTTGCTCACGCCCAAATGAATAGACTATAGATATAGAACAATCAGATTTAAATTTGTATTTAAAGATGGCGTGTCACACAAAAATAAATATAAATTTAACGTTTACTATGTAAATCCATATAAGACAGAAAATGATTAAAATTTGAGTGTGATTGTAAAAGCAACGATTGTGAGTGCGAGTCCCACTCGGGGAAAAGAAGAATTAAATATTATCATTTCTTCGGTCTGTTCTTAACATACAACGTGACATAAAGTTCATAAAACATAATATAGGTATTAGAAAATAATCAAATAATAAAAATACCTCAAAATTATTTCGTCTGCTTATTCTGGCAGCAATGTTAGCTTTCCCACTTTGCTTTATAAACACATCGTCGACTTGTAGCATCGATACTATTGACAATATTTCATCTATACAACCGAATTCACCTAAAAATGTATTAAAAAAGGCAGGAAAAATCATTTTTTTAGTTTTAAATTAACTTGTTATTGTACTTGTGTAAAAGTCCCAAAAGTCCCCTCTGCCACACTGCGGGACACGTCGTAAAGTAGCTAAAAAAACACTCAGCATATTTCTACAATTTTTTCTACATACTTACCACTATCACATAACATTTTAGCCAACATAGGTCTGACCGGTAGTTCACACATTCGATTTCCAGTTGTTGTAAGATTTCCTTCGTTGTCTATCGCATTAAGTGCGTATAGCGTTTCAAGACTAGATAATAGACTTTTTGCTGGCGGTGGCGTTGGGAATGTGAATCTGTTACAGAAATATTTAAAACAAAGTTTAAACAAAACTGGTAATGATTTAGGACTTTTTATTAGTATTTAGCATCTAATTAAAAACGCAAAGTTTGTGGGTTCGATTACCTTTTTCGCCGCAATTTATCTTGTTCAGAGCGAGAAAACCAAAACAATTCAAATCCCCGTGTGGGAATCGAGCCTACAATCGAACCGTCTACAGTCAGACGCTATTTATAGATAATTTTATAATATACAATACCAAAACAGTTCATATGTACGAGTACTCGTATCATAAAAAAACAGTTTTGAACCCTCTCCCATAACGTACAAACTCTATAAAACATAGGCGTCATTTGCATGCCCTAACCCTCCTTTAAACCATCCTCTACAATCCCGTTACTCCATCATACCTCTAGGTTGTTTTAAGTTTTTGAGGTCTGACACCCTCCATTCCCAAAATCTCCGCTCCCGACTTAACCATATACTTGAAGCTAAGGAATGGACTGCCAATTGAAGTACGACGATCCCAGTCGATTGGGATATGTAAACGTTGTCTTAAATAGTTCTATGTCAAATTAAATACGATAATAAGTGTACGTTTGTATCTATATCTAAATGTTTGTATGTATGTATGTATAATTATCTATATATGTATGCGTGTGTGAGTGTACTTTTTTATATAAAAAATTACACATACACGCATACATTCTCTATGATTATATATACATTTACTTTTGATCTTTAGTGGTTTCCTGTACGAAATTGATTATAGTGATAAGGCCGCCATTGCACATTTGAGTATCTTTTAATTATAGTAATAAACTGTATATTTATTATTATATGTGCAATAAAGTATTATAATTATTAACATACATACAAAATGTAGTGTCGGATTTTCAGTTTTTATTATTTTTGATTATTAGAAAACCTAACTTTAGTGGGGCCACAACTCGTCGGCCGTACTGTATAATGTAAAATAAGACTCAAACACTCTTACTTCAAAACATTATGTATGCCCAAAGCCTTCAATTGCAACAGCACATACGACAGATCACTTCTACACATTTCTGGTGGAACACTTTTTGGCAGTTTTTCATAATCCTCTTCTGTATACAATCTGAGGAAATTAAAAAAATATAATTTTATGTACAAAAATTGTTGTTATTGAAAAAAGTGAAACTTAAGTAAAGAATGTAGTCGCATATCCTCGGTGTAGAGCGGAAACCTGCTAACAGCCTATTAAGCAATTCTCAGGAGATTCGAAAGCTTTTTTAAAAGCTATAAGTAGCTATGAAGAGCACAAGCGTATGACGCAAACACAACAGGTGTGGGTTCAATTTCCACTCGAGGAAATGAAATGTTTAATATTTCCGTTTCTTCGCTCTAGCGTCGAGGCAAAACGCGGCATAGAATTCCGCTACTCAACACGTAATGCCTCTAGAATTCGGCGGAAAGTTAAAAAAAAATATTGGCATTAATATCAATATTTTTTTAAAATAAATAAATTATCTTTATTATATTCACTATATCACCAAAAATATAAGGGAAAGAGTAGTGTCATTATAAAGTTTTTAATTAAATTGTGAGCAAGTGTAAAAGTGTACCTGTAACACTTCCCAATAGACGTCCTTCCAGCGCGTCCCGCTCTCTGTATAGCGTTCTGTTTGGATATAATACTTACATTTACGCTTTCGACGCCCACTGCCGGATCAAAGTGCGGGAGTTTGTGGAAACCACAGTCTATTACTGAAATTGATTTTTTTTTGTAGTTTCACGCTGCATCTCGCATATAGCAGAGTAGGAAGAGGGAACTTGGGAACCTAGTGCACACATTAAGACACATTAAGACAACATGGTTTCCGCTCCGCTCAACCGGTGTTTTAATTTACCCAACCTACCGCTGGGTTATTAAAAGCAACCTGAGATAGGGTCTGGCAGTTAACGAGTTCCCAAAGGCGGTATGTTGTCCCCTACGGTGTTTCTTCTGCATATGAATGACTATTTTATAGTAGTAATAAGGGCTGTATCCTCCAGCCGCGATCATTTGCCTTGTCCTTTCCAAACAAAAAAAAAGACTCCTGTTCCCCACTTTTCGCCGAATTCTGGAGGCATTCCGTGTACAGTGGTGGAACTCAACGCCACTTTTTTTTCCTTTTACCAGAGCGAGGGAATGAAAAATATTAAATATTTCATTCTGGTGAGTAGAAATCGGACCCACAAGAGTGTTAAGACACTCTGTGTTCCACCATCCACCAGCCATTAGTTTGACCCCCTATCTCTCCTAAATGTCTAATCTAATTATAACTTTTTCATATAAACCCTTTAAAAAATGCAACTAACCATAAACTATCCCACTAATAGTGACGCTAGTCTCCGCTACATTAGTGGCCAATATCACTTTCCTCACCCCTCTTTCAGAAAGTTGAAACACTTTAACTTGCCTATAATGGGGTAAACTTCCATATAATGGCAAAACTGACATATTACTCGAGATGATGCCGCTTGGAAATTTTTTGCGATAGGTATTTTTTTCATTGTTTTCTTGAGCATATTGTTGTAATATTTCCAAGGCATTAAGGATTTCTTCCTAAAAAGTTAAGATAGTAGAAAACTTATTTTAATAAATATAATATATCTAGCACTAGTATTCAAAAATGTATTTTATTAATTATTTTCTTGAGCGTATTGTTGAGTTGAATATTTCCATGGCATTTAGGCTATTTTTTCTAAAAACAATTAAAGTATTACACCACTTTTTAATGGATACATTTTAAAATATTCAAAATGGAAGATTTAAAGAAATAATAAAAATCCACTCAAGTAAAACTACAATGGGACAATCTCCCATACAATGGCAACACGGATGTATTACATGAAGTGATATCATTTATTTATTTTTTTACGATCCTTATTTGTTTTTAGTATACAAACATAGCTGTAATATTTCTAAATCATTAAAAATATTTCCTGCTAAAAAATATAATGGTAGAAATATTATTTTTCTTATTGATATATAAATTTTGTATATGTTACCTTAACTGAAATCTGAATCAAAAAGAAACATTTAAAAATGATTGTAATATCTCGTTGATATAATCCCATCTTATATAGTTGATGGTACTAATTACTCGTCAAATTTTCCATATAAACATATCTTAAAATAATTAGAAATAACTGACTGCACAGTCATTCAAGAAGTCATTAACTTCAAAAGGAAGACATTCGACGCAAGAAAACCGACCAAAATATAACTATACTTACTTGTGAAGTCAAAAATGCCAATACATCACCAAAAGGTTCATTCTCATGTATTTTTATAACTGTATCTATCGTTGCTTTCACGTAATCAGCTACTGGTTCTGAAATTGCAAAATAAAAAGTTGTTGAGACCAATATAGAGACGCAACTTCGCCCGCTTAAACTAATTGTTATATTATTGCCAACTTATACAAAATGTTAATATAAATATTAGTTTATATTTTATGCTGATTTATAAGCTACATTACTGTGAAGATTTTACTTAAATATATTCCGTTATTTATACGTGAAAGTGGAACAAACATCCAACCTCACAAATTTTCACATTTTTAAGATAACAATAAAAGGAATAAAGAGAAAAAAGGTTAAGCGCGGCATTGAGTTCTGCCACTCAACACGCAATGCCTCCAGAATTCGGCAGAAAGTGGGGAACGGAGTGTCTTAACACTAGGTTCCCTCTGCCTACCCTGCAGTGTGCGGGATACAGCGTGAAGCTGAGAAAAAAGCAGTTAAAAGTCAAAATCAACATATGTACCATATACATTTTTTTAAATATGTATACATGTTTTTTATAAACCTAAACTTATATACCTTATATATTTTTTTTGGGTGCGATGATTTATTTATGTTAGTTTTATTTTTAATCTATATCATTTAATGATATATTTGTATCTAGTAAGTTTAGACATGTCTGATATGATTTTGATTAAACTTTTTCTAGCATATTTAAAATTGATTTCAATAAGAAATTATAAGTATAACAAAGTAGTTGTAGTAATCTTTTTTTGTATTTCTTCTATTTTTGTATATCACATTGAGACGGTGGTCGTGGATTCCATCCCCATTTGGAGGTAAAAAATTAAATTATTCCCATTTCCCTACCCTGGTAAAAAAAGTAGCGCGGTAAGTTCTGCCACTCAACAAACAATGTCCTCAATTTAAGTGAAAAACAGGAAACGAAATGTTTAGACACTAATTTCTATATATTACCTTGTACATAAAATATTTCAATGGGATGTGTTCTTCCTTGTATCGACATTATTACCGAAGTGCTTTTCTTGTCATTTTTATCATTCAAATTGAAAAAATCTTTTAAAAAATCAGCGTCCATCGTCGCTGATGAGATAACGAGTTTGAGATTTTTTCTTTTCTGTTAAAAAAATACATAGTAAGTTCAACTAAACGCGGCGTTGTGTTCAGCTCTAAACACGCAATGTCTCGAAAGTTGGGTGGTGTGTGGGAAATGGAGAGTCCAAACACTAGGTTGCGTCTGCCTATCCCGCTATATGCGGGTACAGGGAGCCTGACGCAAATATAAACACCGTATCAATACTCACTTTAGCTATCTTCTTTAACAGACCCATAAGAACGTCCGTCATTTGTGATCTTTCGTGTACCTGAAAATATAAAATTACTTATTGTAATTCAAAACGTATTTTTTTAACTTAATTTTCTACACCCTAATAATAGGACAAAACTCAACGTTGAGCTACGGAACTCAAAATGCAATGTATAAATAATTAGGGAACGAAATGTCTAAACACTATGTTTGCTCTGTATATATGCGAAATACAGCATGAAGTAAAAAAAAATATATTTTACCGTCTTTTTGTGTAATATAAAAATTAAAAAGTTACAATATCCTTTCTTAATTTTTTTTTAAATAAATATAAGGATTTTTATGATAGAAAAAGTTTGGCAATAAAAGTTTTAAATGGCGCTCGGCGTACTATTTGGTTTTGTCCAAAATATTGCATTTCTAATGGCAGAACCTAACGCCGAGTTCTGGCTTATCAGAGCAGGAAATGAATATAAGTAAGAGTTAAAACATAATCAAATAAAATACAATTTCTCCCGAGCTCATAAGCAGTCCGATGCTGTCCTTGCATTTTGACTAATCAATATTTAATATAATATAGGTATATAAAATATATTTACAATAGGATATATCCCACTCCCGCAGAGTGGGTGGGAGATAAGAGCGGTATCATACGAGTCTGTCCGTCTGTTATATGGTATAGAATTACATATCTACTATACAAACGCAATACATAAGTACGTATAGATGATTATAAATTATATGTATTTAAAAGGAAGTATACATACATTTAAATTTAAATTATATTTTAAAATGTTTTTCTGGTTGACTCTGTAGGTAATATAACATAGCTAAAGATTAAGGCTAAGCTAAAGCTAAATAATGAGACAAAGGTTCTGGTTTTTGTAAGAGCAAATGGTAAGATATTAGAACAAATAAATGAAGTAGTATACTTGGGAAGTATGTTCAGTAGTGATGGAAGATACGAGATGGAGGTGGAAAGGCGTATTGCTGCCGATAACAGGGTTAAGGGAGCCTTAGCTGCATTGATGAGACGGCGAAACGTCAGCACAGCTGCGCGTTTGGCCGTACACAATGGAGTATTGGTACCGACTATGTTATACGGCAGCGAAACGTGGGTATTACAGAAGAATAATGAAGAAAGATGAATGCCATGGAGATGAGATCTCTTCGTAGGCTGTGCGGAGTCAGCTTAGCTGATCGAATCCGCAATGAAGAGATACACAGAATAACAGGTACTAGCGAGGATGGAGTCACCTGACGGTGAGAATGAAGAAGAACGTGCTAAGCTGGTTTGGGCACGTCCAACGAATGAGTGATGAAAGAATGACAAAAAGGATTTAAGATGGAAAAGTGAGTGGTAAGAGAGGTAGGGGGACACCTCGGTTGACCTTCGAAAACACAGTATCAAACATACCGGAGAAAGGTCATGTAAAATGCATGAGGATCTCCCGGAGGGCATGTATGAAGAGGTTGACGACAGTAGGCGAGGCGAAAGAGGTATGTAGAGATCATAGCGTTTGGCGCTCCGTTCTCTCTGACTACCCCGCTAGGGATAAAGCGTGAATCTATCTAAAGTTAGGTTAAATAGACCAATTGTAGAGCAAGGTTATAGCCTATATTACGTCCTGTTAAATGTTCGTAATAACTTACGGTCGGTCACAGCCACCACCAGCAGTTATTCTACCACGCGAGTAAAGACGCAGGTATTTACCTACTAGTATAATATATAATAAATTTACAGTAGGTACCTCGTCGAGCACAATACAGGAATATTGCATTAGTAGAGGCGACGCGAACATTTCTCGAAGAAGAACGCCTTCTGTCATAAACTGTAAATGAACAATATAAACAATAAGTTATTTACTTTTATCTCATTGAACAACATATTAGATATAGTCCCTATTATGATCCTAACTTCAAAGCATTTTTTTTCACGGTGTACTCCGCACAAAGCAGGGTAGCCATAGGCAACCAGGTAACCTGGTGTTAAGACACGCCGTTCTTATTAAGACACCTCCGCCCTCCACTTTCCGCCGAATTCTCGAGGCACTGCGGTTTGAGCTGCGGGACTCAACGCCGTTCCTTGTTTCGCTATCAGTGCTAGAAAATGAAAATATTAAATATTTCATTCCCCGAGTAGAAGTCGAACTTATAACCGTCGCGTTTATAGCCGCACACTTATACCCCTGCGCCATAAGATATCTTAACTAGTTTTAGGCCAAAATTTGTCATTCACTTACCCATATACAAAAACTAATATATACTCATATAATCTATGTACATACATACTTTTCAAGGTAAAATCGACTTAAGTAATACCAATAGGAATGTTTATTCTTAATATCAAAACACCATAATAGTATATCATCAACAAAAAAAATATATAAGAGAAAATATTAAGATAATTTTAATATATATGTAGGTATGGAGTAGGCAAAGGAAGTGTCTTGATGGGAGTGTCTTATCACCATAATACACCATACGGGATGCAGGATACATGTACATATGTATATATATAAAAAAAAATTAAATTAGCTTCACGTAATGAGCGATGCGTGGGGAACGGAGTGTCTTAACAATAGGTTATCTCTCCCTTCATGTTTTTTTTTTCGAATAGAAGTATTCGGAAAAAAACATGAAGGTGATTTTTGCAACAATCAAACAAAAAAATGTTGTTTCTTTTATGTTTTTATATGCTGAGCCATGAAAGCCATGGTTGAGTGATAAACATACAATACCTAATAAATATCTGATAACAGTCATAAATATATAGAATATTTACCATTTATGACCAAACCTACACTAGGTTTGAAATAGAACCTGTTCTATATACCTTTCTAATTGATTTAATTGAGTGAAGCCCTTTTTGTCATTCAATTACATGATGAGATTATGAGATAAAAAGTATTGAGTTTTTTTTATCTTCACGCTGCATAGCAGGGTAGACAGAGGGAAACGTAGCGCAGTGTTAAGACACTCCGTTCCCTTTAAAACGATTCCGGTCCCCACTTTCTTACGAATTCTCGAGGCATTACATATTGAGTAGTGGAAATCAACGCCGCGCTTTGCCTCTTTACCAGAGCGAAGAAACAAAAATGTTAAATATATTTTTGCCTCGAATAGGAATCGAAGCCACAACCTATCGCGTTTACAGTAGCACGGTTGTGCCCAAAGACCCTGCGCCACGAACTCTATGAACTCTTAAACTATACATATTTAATACAAATTCTACTACAATCTGTAGAACAACAAAATTAATCATATTGATTTCTTACATAATAAAGGTCTGAACTGGAGGTCACGTTAAATTAATGCGTCACGCATTAACGACCCTAGACCCTATTTAGGCCCTTGAAGTTAAAAGTAAGTTATTTTCTATCAAAATGTTAGGAAATAAAGATCAAATTTGAACAGACAACGTTATTATAATAGTTTATTCGATTATGCCTCGAAGATACGATTTAGATAAAAAAAAACTTCTATAAATATTGTTAAACAATAAGAATTTTGTTTGAGGAATGATTTTATTGTATGACTAGCGACCCGCTCGCGGCTTCGCCCGCTTATACCACAGAATTATTTACTTAACACACTGATTTATGTTCGTGTTTTGATATACCTATTATGTATGTTTGCAGCGCAATGAAGTTTTAGATGAATGAAGTTTTAATGAAGAAAAGTTATTAAAACTTTAGGTCGCATTTTTGTACCTCCCATAAGAATCTTCAATTGAGTGTTTGAAATAAAAACATAACTTATCGATACTTACAATAAAATCCTAACTCATCGGTGTCTATACATAGAAGATATTACAATTAACAATGTAATAAAACTTGATCAGTTGGTCTGTTTGTCTGTGCGTTTCTTCACGATAATCTCAGAAACTGCTTAACCGATTTAAATACTTTTTTTGTTTGTATTTTGGCAAACTGCCCTTAAATATTGAGTATTAGTTTTATTTTACTCAGCTTCAACTTCTTCGCTGTATCCCGCACACAGCAGGTTAGGCAGAGGGAACCTAGTGTTAAGACACTCCGTTCCCCACTTTCTGTCGAATTCTGGAGGCATTGTGTGTTGAGTGGCAGAACTCAACGCCGTGCTTAACCTCGACACCAGAGCGAAGAAATGGAAATATAAATTTAAGTAAATATTTCATCTCCTCGAGTAGGGATCGAACCCACAACCAGTCGGTTTTACAGTCACACTTCGTGCCGCTGCGCCTGCTGCCGCTGGCCTCAACTGGACTGGACTTTATTTTAATCGGTTCACACAAAGTTAAAACCAGATCCACGCTTTATCCCGCCTTTAGCAGGGCAACTTAGTGTTAAGATTTTGCGTATAATGTGTGACTGATGTGTGAAATGAAAATATTATTAAACGAAACGAAAATATTATTAAATTATAATTCAATCCTCCAAGTGCGGATCGGACCCACAACAGTCGCAATACAGTCACAACTTTGTGCCCCTGTGCAGTGACGGCCTTTAACAAAGAAGAGAAGAGAAGCGTCAGCGCTCCATTTACGGAAACAACATATAGGGTAAAATATTTTAAACCCATACCTAAAGAAATTAAGCAAGATACATCAACAGTGAAGACATAGGTTCTTTTTCATTTCACGATGTTTATTCATACCTATATTTCGTGTGACGCGGTTACGCATAGATACCAATAACGTAAACACATACTACTACAAAAATACTACTAAAATCTTTAGAACTTTGAACTTTGCCGCCAATACCTACGACTCGATTTCGGAATGAGGCGTATGCGGCGGTTTCCCTTTGATAGGTTTATTTATGTGTGCGTGCGTCGTTCTCGACAAATTATATTTTATTTTACAGTGATCATTTTATTATTTATTTTGTTTGAAAAAAATTTTTTTTTTATTTTTGGGTTTTTTATAGAGTAGTTAAAACTGTGGTTTCATTTAAAGTGGTGCTGACAAAAAAACTCTATAATTGAGCATATTTAATATTTATAGTATTTTTTAGGTTAATAAATACCAATAGTTATTACAACACTTGCGAAGAAAGCATATTTTAGGCAATTTTTAATTCTTATACCTTTTGAAAAACTACCAATATTCTTATAGGTAATAAATTATTTTTCAAATTAAAAAATAGTCTATGTTTTTCATCATAATGGCGGGAAAATATTCAAAATGTTCAAAATTACACTATAATACCAAATAGTATTGACATTGTAGTGTTGATAGTAATTGAAAATAGTTATACTACAGGAGGATCCTGATACCTTTATATGCACTGTTTAAACCTGTTTTTATGATATAATGTAGAATAATATATTTTATAGAGGCCATGATCAGAATCACACATTCTTTTTATTCTTTAACTATAACACGTAAATATTTACATTTTTTAGAGGTTACTCTGTACTAAGATGGCAGCTCTGTTCCCGCATTTACGGCCCTGGTTGGTATATCGATATAAATAATAGAAATATAAAATATTGGAAAAGAAGGAGAAACGCAATTATATAGCATTTTTTCTTTTTTTCATACTTGAAACGTATTAATAAATTTACATACAATTCATTTGTTTTGAATATAACATTAAGTTTAATCAGCTTCACGCTATTTTAACAGATGACATTAATATACTTGATACTGACATGTCAATTTTAACTTAAGCATTATTATCACCTGGAGCAAATCATTTGGTCTGTCGATAAATCCTAGCAAGTCTCAGTTGTGCATCCTTGGTAACACAAAGCAACTCTCCAAAATTGACTACTCCTTACTACCTTCCGTAATGCTTGATGATTGCAAGATGGAGTTTGGTACTTGTGTGAGGAATCTGGGTATCAGGATGGATAGTTCTCTGACATGGGTTCCTCAAATAGCGGAGTTAAGTCGAAAAGCTTTTGCTGCTATTGGGAGGTAAAGAAATGGAAAAATTCTTCTTTTTCCCATTCTTTTTTGCAATTTTTGATTATGCAGATTCCTGTTACCTAGATTTGTCACAGCAATTGCTAAACAAGCTCGAACATCTCCAAAATATAATAATGAGGTTCATTTTTGGATTGAGGAAGTATGACCATATTACTCAATATCGAGTTCAACTTAAATGTTTGACCATCAAGCATCGACGCAATTATCATGCACTTATCCTTTTATACTCTATCTTGTATCTGCCCTTAAGTCCTTAATACCTCAAACAAAGATTTACTTTCCTGGGCTCCCACTCTCAGTCTTTCAATCTCCGTTCAAGATATGACAACGTATTGGAGGTACCATTATGTCGCACTAAGTGCTACAATGAATCATTCACCGTAAAAACGGTGAAATTATGGAACGAGCTACCCCGGTTCATCAGACAGTCGACATCAACTAATATCTTTAAGCGTCGCCTTAAAGAGTTTTATCTATCGCTATAGTCATTGTATCTGTTTTGTGCATATATGTAAGTCTAATTGTATCTCTATATAAATCTATGTATGTATGTATTTATGTATGTATGTTTGTATGTATGTATGTATTTATGTATGTATGTATGTATGAATAGTGTATGTATATATATGATATAATAAATAACAAAAAAAAAAAATCTTTATGCAAAGCTATCCGCCAACAATGCTCTCTTAAGTTTTTATAAATAAAAGGTTGCCTGTAAGAGATCACTTATAGTGATAAGGCCGCCTTTGCACTGTATTAAAATTATAAATGTTATTGTATTTATGTTTTATCTTTGTGCAATAAAGTGTTGTTATTTAATGTATTTTTTATATATAAAGTCTTGAGAAAGTTCTCTTGAGAAATATATCTACTGTAAATGAATGCAACGTATACATAACGCCAATGATTAAAATGTATTGACATCAGCGCGTCATCTAAACACAATATAAAGTTTTATAAGCTATGAACTCACAATCAGAATTTACTTTCCAAATACATATACAGTAATACCCCGGACTTACGCGGTAGGTGGGACCGAGCGATTGTCGTGTAAGTCGAATTCGCGTAAGTCGGGGTTCAACTTTGCATATAAAGTTTCTTTCATCAGGACCAGAGTTTAAAAAAAAACATAATTTAGAAGAAAAATGTTTAATAAAGTGTAGGATAATAAAAAAAATTACATTGCTATGAATAAAGTAACCTAAACCGGAATTATTTTGATGTCGAAGGCTTCATATATTCTAACAATGTTGCCTGCCGAGTTAAATTTTTCTTCTTTTCCAATTCATATATTTTCATTTTTACTTCAAAGTCTTTAATTATATTTAGTTTACACTCCAAAGACAGTGGTTTTCTTTTATTGTTATACTCAAATGACTCATTTTTCGTTCTTTTAGACGATATAATTAGGAATTATAAGTAAAATGCACTGCGCATGTAAAACAATTTCACGCGGAACATGTTTAAACCTGTCGCAAACTGAACACTGAGTGGGCAGAGAGAGAGAGAGCCGATGCGCGGCAATCAAAATGAAAAACCGTGTATCTCCGAATTCGCGTAAAACGGGGTAGCGTAAGTCGGGGTATTACTGTACTTTTTATTGCAGATATCGCCATTTGAGCTAGTCCCGAAAAATATACCTACTTTATTATTTTTGTTAATGTCACCAACGTTGACGTTTAAAATAATAATTATGGTAGACTAAACAACTATTAATTGTACTTCTTTTTTCAGCTTCACGCTGTATCCCACAGTAGCACACAGCAGGGTAGGCAGAGGAAACCTAGTGTTAAGACACTCTGTTTCCTACTTTCCGCGGAATTCTGTAGGCATTGCGTGCTGAGTAGTGAAACTCAACGCCGCATTTTGCCTCGACACCAGAGCGATGAAATGGAAATATAAATTTAAATAAACATTTAATTTCCGCAAGTGGGAATAGAACCCACAATCAGTTTATGCTTCGTGCTCCTGTGCCACGAACGGCCTCAATTTACTTTATTCTTTTAAATTGTGGTTAAATACAATAATCGTAATTTAATTATATCAAATTTCTATTAACCGACTTCTTAAAAGAGGAGGTCATCAATTCGACTGTATTTTTTATCCTTGTTACCTCAGAACTTTTGACTGTGTGAACCGATTTTGATTATTCTTTTTTTATTTAAAAAAAGCTAGTGCATCCCGTGTAGTCCTATATTATATTTTAATTTAGTTCATTTCCGACAATGGTATCTATGAAAAAATCGTATAAATTTCAAATTTACATTATGTATGTGCGCGACAAATGGACTAATATCTCAATATCAACTCAACCGATTTTAATGATTCTTTTTTTTATTAGAAAGGGTGTGTACCCTTTATATAAAGGGTAGTTTGGTGAAAGTTTGGTTAAGTTCAGAGTATGAAATCCGATTGAAATTGAAGAAGTCGATTTTTTTTATAAAAAAATATAATTATGTTATTTTTTCTGGTAAAATTTCTTTGTACTCTATGATAAAAACTATTCTATAAGTTACATTAGGTTTTGAACTATTACCATGCTAAAAATAAATTAATTGCATACAGTAGTTATCGGTATTTTAAGTAATTTACATTTTTCAGTTTTTATTTTTTTAAATAAAACTATAATGAAATTCGGAATGAAACCCAAAAAAAATGTACCTTAAGACCCTAGGCTAATACCATGCAAAAATTCATCAATTTCTGTCCAGTAGTTTTTGCGTGATTGACGAACAAACAAACAGACAGACCGACAGACAGACAGACAGACAGACAGACAAGAATTCTGTTGAGTGGTTTTTTAGGTTCTATAATCGACATATAAACCGACCTAATTTTTATTTTTTTTATATCTTTCATGTACAGAATTGACTTTTCTATCCTTTTATTATATATAGAGATATGAAAATAAGTTAGTTATAAGCAATAAGATTAGTTAAATATTGCTTTAAATTAGTTAATTATTACTGTTTACTAGAAATTTGTAAATTCCGCATTAAATATGAAATTTCTAAACGAGAACCAGTCGAGAGATTTCCGGAGGCCAATCATGGCGCAGGGTTACAAGCGTGCAACTGTAAGCGCGACGGTTGTGGACTCGATTCGAAAAAAATCTGCTGCAGAAAAAAAATAAGTGAACGAAAATAAAGAAAATCTTTATTTCAATACACCTACCACAATACCACTAGAAGGAGTTCTCAACGCCGTCATACCAGCCGCGAATCCCACACCATCGCCTAACTGTTCTCCTCTTTCGTCTGCGACACGATTTGCTAGAGACACTGCAGCCGCCACGCGGGGTTGTGTTACGCATACTTTGTGACCTATTTCGTGTAGATACTGGAAATTGAAAAGTTTTGTGTTATATAAAGGAAAGGGAAAAAAGGGTACAAAAAAGGATTTAAATCGTTGTCCATACAATATATCTCAGTATGTTTTTTTTATACTTAGCAAAAAGATTTTTTTATACAGGCAGAGGCAGATGGAGGGTAGTGTTAAAACACACCGTATCCACGGGTTTTCAAGACATTGCGTGCTGAGTGCCTGAACCCAACTCCGCGCATCGTTTACCAGAACGTGGAATTGAAAATATCATAATACAATATAAGTGTTTCACTGCGTCAGGATGGCTTCGGTTTATTCTATAAACGTATAAAAAATCTTGATTTATTCGATTTAATTCAACCAAACGCACGAGTCTATATATATAATGGACTTTGAATAGAGAATAGATAGGTATATCCCAGATCCCACTATTTGCGAGTGTGTCGCGCATTTGTTGCAACAATTACATATATAACAATTAATGATATTATTAACAGTTATAAAATATTAATAGGTAATATACCATACATAATAAAAAAAATATTTATTTTAGTAAAGGATGCACGATTTGAACCCGCGCTTCTTGGAAACTCTCTGAGCGCTTTGAACGCTAACCCATAAGTTTTAATCAAGGTACATCGAAATTTATACACGCTATTACAATATGTTTATAAATAGTATAATTCTTAATGACCTACGTATGTATGTAGAAAGAATTTGAATTTCTATCGTTTGTTGTTAGCAACAACCGTGTAAGATTAGAGCTAATCCTACCACACGAGCGTGCCTTTAACACGTGGAAAGATAATGATACTGTACTCTATTCACAGTAAAATTTGTTTCAGACTGTCTGGATGTAAACGTGATGGTTGTGGGTTCGATTACCACTTGGGGGCAAAAGGTTTTTTTTTATTTGCGTGGCTGTTAAGTTCTGCACACACAATGATTCGAAAATTGGCTAACAGAGCGCAAAGAAAAATAAAAACAAATGCCAAAAATAACGTTTGGGACCGTGGTGGTGCAAGGGCACATGCGAGCAACTGTAAACGTGACGGTTGCAAATTCGATTCCTACTCGGGGAAATAAAATATTTAATGTTTTAATTCCCTTGTTCTGGTAATGAGACAAAGCGCGGCGTTGATTTCACTAAACACGCAATGCCTCCATAATTCGGTGGACAGTAGGAAACCGAAATGTCTTGATGAGAACGGAGTGTCTTAACACTAGGTTCTCAAGTTCCCTTTGACTACCCTACCCTTGGCTATGTGCGGGTTACAGCGTGAAACTAAAAAAATCAAGACAATACATTTTTTTACACTAGAATATAATATTTTAATGACAGGAAAACTGCATGGCGTTTAAATCGTAAATTTCACTGATATTTTTAATAGCCTTACTCTATATTTATGTTACATGGTGACTATTTTAAACGACCTCATTTTGAAGGAAAAACAGAAACAGCAGGTAAAAATTATATTTTAATAAACCAACTGTCGAGTTGTTCACCGCTGTGATAATACTGATATATTTATATTAATAGACCGTTTAAAATATTTATAATACAGTAAGTAGGTACCTTATAATTGAGGCCACCGTGGTGCAGCATCGCAACATTTGGATGTCAACATGACGGATGTAGGTTCGATTAGCACTCGGGGGTATTAATTATTTTTATTTTGTCTAGTACCTAGATAGAACGCGGTATCGAGTTAGCATCAGTATCGAATTAGTTTACATAATGTCTTGAATGTTGGGCGGAAAGTGGAGAAAAAGCAAAAAAATGTTTTACATCATTTTGAACATTTCTTTTAGGGTTTACGCTGTGTAATAGCAGGGTAGGCTGGGGGAACCTAAGAACCTAGTGTTAATACACTCCGTTTCCCATTAAGGCACGTAGGCCAGTCACCAGAATGTTTATGTATTTGAGCAGTAGAGAACGTAGTGGGTACTTTCTGTCGAGCTAGTTAAAGCTATATAATGCTGCCACTGCACTGCTTACAAGTACTACTCGTAGGTATATTAAAAAGTTAACAAATAAGTGATTTTCAAGCTAATTCTAGGCCATTCTTGCTAATTTTCCATAATATTTTTATTGTTTTTGTTTATATATACATGATATTATCTATACTGGTATACCTACTAATATTATAAAACTGAAAGTTTGTTTCTTTGAATGAGCTCATCTCAGGAGCTGGTTTGAGTTAAAAAAATATTTTTAATACGATTTTACTAGGACGACCTATAATAAACGATGTAATAAAACAGTGATAATTGTATCCTCATAAAACTTGGCAGTTAAACGTAGTTTAGGTGATAATACAACATTATGGTATCAACGAGTTGGTGCAATGATGGGGCTGGCTTCTGTCCACAGGATCTGAATAATGCTTCTCTTCAGAGGTTACAAGAAAACCACTGAAATTTAGGCTCATACAATTTTCCGAGCATATTCTATAGCACTTGTATCACTTGGCGTAGAAAAGAGTGTTTATATTTTTTCTTAACCATATATTATATGTTGTATAGTTAATTTTTCGAGAAAAGTTACTTGGGTATATTTCATAACGTTGAGTTATCCCCTCAAAATTAGAATGTGTCATGCACAACTCTTTGTTATATCTCGCACATAACAGATTATACATAGTGAACCTGTGAAACTAGTGTTGAAACACTCAGTCCTCATTAAGACACTTCCGATTCTTAATTTCCGCCGAATTCTCGGAACATTGCGTTGAGTAACGGAACTCAACTCCGCGCTTTGCCTCGCCACCAGATCGAGGAAATAGAAATATTAACTATTGAGAATTTGAATTGAGTAGGAATAAAACCTACAACCGTTGCATTTACAGTCGCCCGCTTGTGCCCCTCCGCCACAAAAGACTCAATAATTCTGTCAATAAACAAAAAAAGAAGCAAATCAATATACCAAATACCTGTAAAATCACTTGGCAAATAAAATTTTACATCTACAACATGTACACACACTTATATGTATGTACATCTCAAGGTGACTTGAATATTTTTGTAATACCTCAAGAACGTGATCACCTTATCGAAAAGCAAAAGTGATTTCTTTTTTAATAGAAGTGTAGATACATTTAGATATTCAGGAAACTAATAAATTGTTAAATAATTTCTTTGGTTATCGCGATAATCAAAAAGTCTGTGGTGGCATGATGGCTGACTGTAAACGCAGACTACTGCGTTATCTACACTTCTATTTAAAAAAAAATCACTTTTGCTTTTCGACTTTCGAACCCACCACTCGATCACTTTTGCTTTCGAACCCACCACTAAGTGGGTTCGAATCATTTTCATTTCCTCGCCCATTCTTGGCAATGAGTTCGGCCGCTTAACATGTAATTTCTGGAAAACTGGGCGTTGCCTGGGAACGAAGTACCTTATCGCTAGGTACCTTTTGCCTATCCTGCTATACGAGAAAATTTTATTAATAGTAAATACAAACAGTGATAAAATTACAACACCCACCATTCCTTCCTTTGAGATAATGCTAGTTGATTATTAGGGTTTTATTTATTTTAGAAGCCAAATTATTTATTGTATGTAATGTATACAAACTGTAAAGCGGTAAGGTTAAGGGTAAGGCCTGTATTTATAAACCGCTCTTGGAACAATGTTCAGATGCCGTTTTCATTCATAAATAAGAATCTATAAATAAATAAAATAAATAAAAAAATTAACTAAATCGTTCTCAGGATCGATCTCAGAATTGAGAACGATTTATAAATACTATTTAACAAGTATCGCTCTTGTATTAAGTCAACACGCAATGTCTTGAAAATTGGACGATGCGCATACACGTGCTATCTTAACACTCTCTGCCTAACCTGCTTTATGCGAGATATAGCGTGAAGCTAGAAAAATACTTCTATGAAAATATATAGTAAATTTATCGTTCTACGTCATCAGATGATGTCCGATCGAAAGACGGTTGCACACGTGATGTCATTAACGCAATTAGATTAATACATTCTTTTATTCGTTTTTTTATTTGTAATATACAAATCATCTCATTGGAAAATGGGATACGGAGTGTCTGAACACAATATATTATATCTTACCAATTTTCCAGAATTTGTTAAATTAAATTACGCAACATCTATTAGTGGCCAAGTAAATGTTTATATTAACAGAATTCATTATTTTATCCTTAGCGAAAAGCTATTTATTTTTAAATTAGAATTGAATTGTAGCGGAAATAAGATACTTATGTTTCACACTGCATGATTAAGGGTTCGATTCTTACTTAGAATGCAGCCTATATAGTGTAGGTAGAGGGAATCTAGTGTTAAGACAGCTTGTTCTCCACTCACCGCTCAATTCTAGAGATATTACGAGTCGAGTGGCGAAACTCAACGCCTCGCGGGCGCGACGCTGGCAGTAAAAAATATAATGATGACATCAAAATTAATTTGTTCCCACACAGGTCATGTTCATATTATACGATATGTCGCCGACAATTAGCTTATTATCCTTGAGTATTTGTATCTATATCTATAGTTCTTTTTTATTAGCTTTACGCTGTATCCCGAACATAGCAGTGTAGGCAGAGGTACTCTGAAAACACTTCTGTTTCGCACTTTCCACCAAAGAGTCACTGCGGGTTGAGTGGCGGAACTCAGCACCGCGCTTAGCCTTTTCCCGAGTCGGAATCGACCTCACCACCTGTCGCGTTTACAGTTGCATGCTTGACGTCATATTAGTAGTTTCTAAGTTTCTATATAAACTACTGCACCTTTGAGCTGTTCATTCGGGCTATATTAGTTTTTTAAGTTTTCAATTACTATTTTTTTTCTTAATCAATTTAAAAAGGAATATACACAACTTTTATTAAAATTAGCATATCTTTCCTAAAAAGTCTAAAAACTACCTAACTACTTTTATTACAATTCAAACTTCGTTAACATCGCGCCACTTGCTCTGTCACCTGACGCTATTTGCACAAACAAATTTAAGCACAAATAATTTCAACAAATTTAGATTGGCGTTGGGCTCCGCCAATCAATACGCAATGCCTCCAGAATTCGGCGGAAAGTGTGGAACGGAACCGTCTTAACGGTAACGTAGTTTCTTAACTCTAAGTTCCCAGGTTCCCTTTGGCTACCTTGCTATACGCGGGATACAGTGAGAAACTAAAAAAGAAAAAATATATATAACATACAACCACTGGAAGCAGGCACACACGCAGCCATCGCACGAATACCGTTTAACAATTTAGATCAAAACATTGTGTCGATTAGAAATTTCACAAATAAACATAAAATTTCACACTTTCACTTACAGCAATTATATTCGGCTTTCTTTTTATTTGACAACGAATTATAGAAAAATAAAAACATCGGTTAAGTGAGAGTTGGACTCCCACCAAGGTTTACGTACCAAATTTAGGAAGAACATCTTATACGAACAAACCAAACAAAAAAAGATCAAACTTAAGTTTGCGGGCATAAGCACTTATTTTGTATCAAATGAAAAAGAAATATTAGTTTTTAATGATTTTTTTTACAAAATATCTATAAGTGTTCACTTTTCAGATTTTTCTTTACTTGTATTGTAAGTTTTCCTTCGTGCTCAATATCATACCTGTAGGTCCACGGGAAGTAAGTACTCTGTAGGTTTTGATTACTATCGTATCTTTTCATTGCGTTAACTTAAAAGCTTGATTTTTTTTGCTTTATTGGATCATAGATCTGAATATTTGATATTAATTTTATACCTTTGATACCTCGAATCTCCTAATAAATGGTCTTGAACGGACAACAATGGATCCTACGCGAGTTCCGTTTTTACCTATAGAGGTAGGGATCCCTAAAAATATTATATAGAGACCTTGTAAGCGCATAATTTGTGGGTTCGATTCTTATTTGTGGGAATGACGTACCTGCTATGGTGTCAAGATAATTAAGAAATCATTGGCGATATTTGATATAATAATTATGCCAACTGACATACGAATACCACCATGTGTGACCACGGACTACTGCAAAGTGTTCGAAATGTCGGGTTCCCAAAAGTGTATAATACTAAATATACGCGATTAATCCGGTTAAATAGTTTTATTTAAAATGTGTAATAATCGTGAAAATCAAAGAACTTATTATGTACAATATACCAAATATTTATGGATATAGAATAGACAGTATCTCAACATTCAAAATAATCAGTAAAAAAATACAATCGAATTGATACATCCTCTTCCTCCTTTTCTTACAGAAGTCGGTTAAAATATACATATTTTAAACGGATTTGCCAAAAATTGTCATGAAGTATTCAGGGCGTAGTTAACAAATTTTATGTGATGATTGTGATTTTAATTTTTTTCCTCAAATATTGAATTTATGCGTAACAGAATGAAATATAGTTCATTATATCCAACTAATTCTTAAATCCACAATATTATTTTAAATTTTATATTTTATCCCGTAAATAGCAGGCTATGCAGAGAGAAACCAGTGTCAAGTACTAATTTGTTTACCTCTTGCTGCGAAAATATGAGACATCGCGTTGCGGAGCTCAACACAACACTATATCCACACAAAATAAACCCATACAAAATTACAAAATCTAATTCCGTTATTTTATTTATAATTTCGAGAAAACGAAATCTCTAGGATAGATCAAATCTATTTATAAACTAAAAAACACACGTGCTTACATTATACCTACATTATGTACGTTGTATGTAATTACTAATACGCAATAATAGGTACTGCCGTGAATCACTAAATTACTAGCGCAGAATTGGATAGAATCGTCACGCTTTATACTAATAGCGAATTTGGTGCAACAATGACGTATTTGAAGTTTTTGCGATAAATAGTCTTTCTCGAAACATTGAACAATTTAAATAAAAAAAAAACAAATACATATAATAAAAGTAAAAAATATTAATTTGTTTTAATAAGTAGTTATATTACAGCCAAATTATGTAAATCTTTACATAAATTGCAGTTTATGAACTATTCTGATGTATAACCTATATTACTCCAAAGCTTCATCTAAATAGGTTCAATAATTTTTGCGTGAAAGTAGAATAAACATCCATCCTCTCAATCTCAACTCCACATTTAGAACATTAGTAGGAAGTATGATAGGATAGTAGGAAGTAAGCTTCCCCTATCCATCATTGAACTAACTACTAGTTTCAGAAAATTCCTATGATCCTCATAAGTATTATAAGCCTAACTCAGTCTATTGTATTAGCTTATATGTTTAATTATAGTAATGAATTAACATTGAGACCAGACGTGGCGCAGGGGCACAAAGTCTGATTGTGTGTGTAAAATCGACTGGTTGTGAGTTCAATCCCCACTCGAGGCAATGAAATATTTATTTACATTTATATTTTAATTTCTTCGCTCTGATGTCGAGGCAAAGCGCGACGTTGAGTTCCGCCATTTAACATGCAAAGCAGAACACGGCGGAAAGTGGGGAACGGAGTGTTTTAACACTAGGTTCCCTCTGCCTACCCTGCTTTGTGCGGGCGGTACGCTGTAGCGTGAAACTGATAAAAAAAAATACATAAACGATTTGTAAAACAAAAATTATTAAAATAGTCTGAGTTCATTAATCAAATGTAAATCATTTCAGATTTACATTTGATTAATGAATATTTTAATAATTTTATTGTTATCTGTGGGATAAAAATTCTTAACAATGAAGCAGGGAAGCTATTCAATTGTTATAAAAATATTATAAAGATAATATTTTAAATGGCGTGGCGGAGCAGCACAGCGTCCGACTGTAGACGTTCAGATTAACAGACAAAGAATCGCGTTGAGTTCCGCCATTCAACATGCAATGTCTCAAAAATTAGGCAAGTAAGTAACAGAGTGTCGTAACTATTACACCATGTTCCCTAATTAAAATTTTGGAGTAGGCTGGTGCCCATCCCAAAATACTTTTGGGATGAGCACATACCATAAACAAATAATAATAAGGGCCATTCACAACACAGTGTCTGTCAATCAAAGTAACTTATTTTATTTTAAGATATCTATACTTGTCCCGCATAGTACAGAGATGAGTCAAAATTAATAACTAACCTATAAATACCTACTCAACTCAATCATCATGAATGAATCAACCTGATTGAATTCGATAAAAGTTTCAAAAATTCATTAAATATTTTGCGAATGCTCCAAATATTTCCAAAAAAAACACGAATAGTCTAAACTAAATGAATACTGCAAATAGTACTTAAAAATAGGAAATTTGCCACCATCTGAATCAACAATTTTGAATAGTATGGGCGAAAATGGAGACCTGGCTGACGTATAACATAATTTTTATATATAGTTCATATTATTTTCTTTTTTTTTTGCCCCAGCTGTATCCCTTATACATCAGTGTATCCAGAGGAAATTTCCAACTCCCTACTTTCCGTGGCGGAACTTAACTTCACGCTTGATCTTGTTACCAGAGCGAGGCAATGAAAATATTTCATTACCCAGAGACGGAATCGAACCCATAGCCGTCGCATATACAATCATATGTCCTGAGATCTCCCAAATAAAACGGTACAGTCAAAACAAACAAGAGGAACGACCAAATTAAATAAATGTGACGTCAGCCCTCGCCACAACAACTTGTGACTCAACATTTATTAAATACCAAATATAACTTTGTCTCACTGAATACGCAGAAAAATCTTAAATTACACAAAAAAAGTATATTCTTTATATTTTGATATTTAAGCCTTTCAGGCGCAGTGGAACAGCGTCTGAATATAAGCGATAGTTGACACTGTCATTTCCCAGCTCTGGTAAGAGACCCTGTGTTTTGAGTCCGGTGTTGAGAACTGCCCTTCAACACACAGTCGTAGGAATGGGAGCGGCCGGCCCAGTTATGCCCGCACTAGTATAGTATGATGCCCTCACCAGAATTTTTCACAACAAAAAAATAGTCGTAAGAATAAAAAAAAATCTTATCAATCGTCAAGGCCCCCTCTAGAAAAATTCTCTAGATACGGAGAACGGAGTTCCTAAACGATAGAGATATAGCTCTCTAGGTTGAATATAAAAGCAAAAAAGAAAACTAGTATCAATTCTCTGTGTTCACCATTTTATGTCTGTTGTAGATAGATAAAGTATTATCTAATTCAGTCATATTGTCTATAATAACATTGGGGAAAAGCCAATTTGAACCTGCTATCTCCCAATTTTAATATGTAAGAATAAATATTCATTCAACAGCAAAGCAACATTTTAAATCTCACTATGATAAAACAATTTTGTACGTTCATAACTATGACTAAGATATGATGAAGTATAATGTTAATCCAACCCCTTACTTACTGTATTTACTGACTCAAGACATAATTATTTTTGAACATTTTTAAAGTGTTATTTCAATACTTAGGAAAGAAAAATTATTTTTTATAAAACATTAAAAAAATTACATAGCCGGTTTTGAACCCGTGACCCGTGGACAACCTCTCCCTTGGACATGGCTGGTTGAGTATCAAATCCTAACGTATATTCTAACTGAAGTAGGAAAATAAAAATATGATTTTAATATAATGTTGCTCTGATGTGGCATCGAACTCATTATAATCGCGTATGCAGCTTACTCAAAATTGCCTTATAACGTTCCTTCAATATGGTATGAGCAGTAGCGGCGTTAGGGTAGGGCGAGGTTGGGCGACCGCCCAGGGCGCCGGATAAAGAGGGGCGCCACAGATGTCCGTTTTCGTTCAGTGCCATTTTATGATTCTTTATAATTTCCTATTCCTATTTCCCTAATAGATTCCTTGCTCAATTGAGCGAGGCCTACTTACTTGTAATGTTCCCAAAATTTATAGAAATATTGTTGTGTAGGCACCACTAGAACGGAATGTACTATTCAATACGTTTGATTTCTCGGGAATTCCCATAGAAAAATAAAATTTCTGTATGGTCTATCTACGTCTTTTTAATATTTTGTGAAACCCAACACAATCATCTTTTTGACCTAAGCCATGGATGCGAAAAAGCATCTGCAAGAAAAAACCGTAAACGCTGAAGATCTCATGCAGTTTCACTGTATTATACACCAAGAAGCCCTCTGTTCTAAAAAAATTGAATTTCAAAATGTCATGAAAGTGGTAGTTTGGACTGTAAATTTCATAAAATCACTCAATCACAGACAATTCAAACAATTCCTTGAAGACATCGAAAGCGAATACGGAGCTTTACTGTATTATACAGAAGTAAAGTGGCTAAGTCGTGGATTGACACTGGAACAATTTCTAATTTTAATAGAAGAAATTGGAATATTTCTGGCGGAAAAGCAAATGAATGTCACGTTAAAAATCCTGATTGGTTGTGTGATTTGGCTTTTTGAGTTGACATAACAAATCATTTGAATGTCTTGAACACACGGCTTCAAGGCAAAGATCAACTGATATCCCAGCTCTACGCTCATGTATCATCCCTTCAATGCAAGCTGACGCTTTTCAGATCACAATTGAATTCGGGAAATTATAATCATTTTCCGAATTATAAGAAAAAGGCTGAAAAATTAAACAAAACTGCGATTAATTTCAGTTATGTAGAAAAGCTAGATATTTTGATTCAATCTTGTCAAGACAGATTTTTGGAGTTTAAAAAAGTGAAACCTCTATTGGACATATTCAGCAATCCTTTCACGATTTCAGTTGAAAATGCGCCGGAGTCAATGCAGTTAGAAATTATCGACATTCAAAACGACCAAGATTCACGCAACAAATTCAATGAAGGAGACTTGATGAACTTTTACCGCTGCATCGATAAAAATATGTACGAAGAGTTGTGCATAAACGCTCTAAAATATGCCAGCTTATTTAGTTCTACCTATATATGAGAACAAACTTTTTGAATATTAAATAATAATAAAACAAAAAATCGAAAACGCCTTGCAAATGAAAATTTGGAAGCAGTTTTACATGTAAGCAGTTTTACGTGCTAGAAGGAAATTTGAGCTAAATATAAAAAAGATTGTAAGCACTATGCAGTGCCACGCTTCAAATTAATGAATTCTTTTTTAATTTTAATAAATTATTATCAATTCTTTATTGTCTTTAATTACCTATACTTCTGGCGACCGGCCCGCCATCAGTTCATGATTTGTCCGAGTGGCCCCTAGTCTTAATAAGTCTGTGCAACCATGACGTAAGTGAACGGACGCTTTTTTAAACTATACTAAACTAACTTCACGCTTTTTCCCTAGCGGGTTAGTCAGAGGGAACGGAGCGTCAAACACTTCGGTCTCTACCTACCTCTTTCGCCTCGTCCACTGTCATGAACCTCTTCATATATGCCCTCCGGGGGGTCCTCATGGTTTTTACGTGACCTTCCTCCAGTATCTTTGATACTGTAGAGTTGCAGTACTGCCTAGAGTGCAGAACTGCCTTCCGAACCGGTGGTAGCTTTTTTTCTTGTTTTTTTGTTATATGTTCATTTGACGATTCAAAAGTCCTTATAAGAGTGTATTTGAATAAAGAATATTTTGAATTTGAATTTGAACTGTGTTTTCGAAGGTCAACCGTGGTCTCCCCCTACCGCAATTACCGCTCACTTTTCCATCATAAAACTATTTTGCCATTCTTTCATCACTCATTCGTTCGACGTGCCCAAACCAGCTGAGCACGTTCTTTATCATTCTCACCGTGACATCCTCGCTAGTACCTGCCATTCTGTGTACCTCTTCATTGCGGATTCGATCAGCTAAGCTGACTCCAAATATCGCATCTCCACAGCATTCATCTTTCTTTCATTCTTCTTCTGTAATACGCACGTTTCGCTGCCGTATAACAGAGACGGTACCAAAACTGCATTGTGTACGGCCAAACGCGCAGCTGTGCTGATGTTTCGCCGTCTCATCAACGCAGCTAAGGCTTCGTTAACCTTGTTACCGGCAGCAATACGCAGCAGCTTTCCACATCCAACTCGTATCTTCCATTTCCACTGAACGTACTTCCCAAGTATACCACTTCATTCACTTGTTCTAATATCTTACCATTTACACTGATCTTGCATTCTGTCCTTTCTTCATCTCTTTCAAAAATCAGAACTTTTGTCTTTTTCGCATTGAGGCTTAGACCATTATATTCACACCCTTCTTTCAAAGTGGTGACCAATGCCTGCAACTCGTATTCTGATGATGCAATAAAAGCTGCATCATCTGCGTACAGCAGGCAATTCACATCCAGGTCACCTACTTATACTCCCATATCACTTTGTTTCAATCCTTGGAGACAGCTATCCAAATAGAAATTGAACAACCAAGCTGACATGGCGCAACCTTGTTTAACACTCGATCGGATGTCAAACCAGGGCGACATGCCAGCTCCTACTCACACGCAGGCTGAGTGATCTCTGTAAAGAGACTTTACAGCCTGCAGCAAGGGTCCGCTCACATTGTATCGGGGTAGTATCTCCCATAATTTCGCTCTTACAACTCTGTTAAACGCCATTTCCAAATTTCCACAAAAGCACAGAAAACTTTTTGGTTCAGAAATACGAAATATATATATAAGAATATAGACTTTCAAAGCGCCATTTTATCTGCAAAGGAATTAGCTGAAGAACTACAAGTTGAAACAGAGTTTAGACCCATAAAAAGAATTCGATTTGTTAAGCGTCAAGCTGAAGAAACTGCCCGCGACGAGCCTATTGTTTCTCCAGAAAAGAAATTTGAAGTAGAATTTTTGAACTCTCTCTTAGTAAGTCTCTAATGTAGCGTACATTAATTTCAGTTAATGAAAGATTTGAACAGTTAAATGACTACTCGAATTCTTTGTCTTTTTTGTACAATATCAAACAAATTCCTGAAAAACCCATCCTTGGCGATCTCCAATTAAAATTAACTATGGATTCTAAATCAGATATAGATGGTTGTAGGTTGTGTGATGAACTCATTAGCCTGATTTTTTTTGCCTGATCTGAATCAGGTTGCCCTGTGTGGAACCCCTACTTATATTTAAAAAATTTATTAAAGATCGCAACTAGCAAGAGCTATGTCCAAATGCACGGATAGTATTGCGAATATTATTAATTATACCTCTAACGGTTGCTAGTGGGGAAAGGAGTTTTTCTAAGCTGAAACTGATAAAAACATATCTGCGATCGACAATCTATCAATCTAGATTTACAAACTTAGCAACTTTGTCAATCGAAAATAAAATTGCTGAAAACTTAAATTTTGATTGCCTCATACAAGAATTCGCCGATAGAAAAGTTAAATTTTATTAGATTTTTTCCTCGTGTTAAGACGCTCCGCTAAATTCTCTTAATACTGCGCTTTGCCTCGACAACAGAAATTAAATATAAATTTAAATAAATATTTTCTTCCCTACAATGGGGATCGAACCCAAAACCAATCAATTTTGCAGCACACTTCTGCCCCTGCGCTACGACTGGTCACTATCAAATATGTATATTTTTTAATAGATGGTTATTTCATTGTAGGTACCTAGTTCCTTTTTTGTGTGTAATTGCAGTTATGGGGCGCCGAATAAATCTCGCCCAGGGCGCTGGTAATGCTAAAACCGGCACTGGGTATGAGAATAAAGAACTGACACCGTTGTGGCGCAATGGGACAACCGCGCTGACTGTAAATGTGTCGTTTGGGAATTCTATTTCTCTCAGGGGAATGATCGTATTTGCGCCGCGTTGAGTTTCGTCATTCAACATACAATGTTTTGAAAATTGGGCGGCGCGTGGTGAACATACTATGTTCCCAAGACCTACCCTGATATATGTGGGATACAGCGTGAAGCTGCTTTCTTTTAGAATAGAAAAATGTTATTATTATATACATACATATTAAATTTCTATTAAAACTATTACAACTTAGATAAGCAATTATTATTCTTTGACACATTTTATATAATTGTTTTTAATTTATATCATTTTTTTTACCATCGACCATGATGCTAATCATTGAGAAATGTGTTTTCGAAGAAATTTTATATATCAATTGCTCAATCTGGATAATTAGGATTTAATTTTAAATTTTAATACGTATAATCGTGTAATATAAATACGTGTAATATATGTATATGAGTACCGTGATGTATATAGTATATAGGCTTCCTCGATAAATGGACTATCCAACACAAACAGAACTTTTCAATATGGATTAACTTTTCAATTTTTCAATATGAATCAGTAATTCCTGAGATCTGCGCGTTCAACCTAACAAACTTTGTAGCTCATTAATATTAGTATAGATTGTAAAGATTTATGTACAGAAACAATAATTACCATTTAAAAGGACAGATAATAAACACAATCATTCGAGCGTAACATTTTTTATAAAACAAGGTCGAAATCCAATGCTGGCACCATTCAAAAGAAATATACAACGAGAATAATATCCACTTATAATTTATATTTGTGTTTTTTGATAGGAAAATACATTTACTCTGTCCTCTAAGATAATAGTTTTGAATTTATAAGTACTAGTGCTAGTAGTTCTGCTAGTTGAGGCCGTCGTGGCTCAGTGGGAGAGTGCCGGAGTCTTAACGAGATGCCCCCATCTTCAATCCACGCTCGGGGGAATTACTGTATTCAATCCATTCAAATTTTCTCGCTATGGTAGACAAACAGTGGCGTTAAGTTCCGCCTCTCAACACGCAATCTCAAGAACAGGACAGAAAGTGAGGAATGGAGTGTCATAACACTCGGTTCGCTTTGCCTACTCTGTTAAATGCGGGATTACAGTTAACTACAAAAAAACATTAAAATAGACATTAAACCAATCTATCTTGAGTGTAATTTGAACCCACGACCAATATTCAAGGTTAAGCGTTAGAAAAATAATATTATTGTTTAATTAAATAACCAGTCTTATCTTAGAGTAACTAAATAATTAAAGCCAATTAGTTTTGTTAACTCAATGTTTAATTTGATGTAAACTAATTAATATACATTTTAAATTCTAAGCAAATTAACAATTACAAAAGAAAGTAAAGTAATAACAAACAAATATTATATAAGTAGTTGTTTATTTTTATTTTCTCGCTCTGTTAACAATACAAAACGTTTAAAAACACGCTATGTATCAAAAATAAAGCAGAGTGGAGTGCATTAACACTAAGTACCCGCTGGCTACAGTACGCGCAATACAGAGTAAAAAAATGTTTCATGAGGCGACGTGTGACTGAAAACGCGACGACTGTGGGTTTGATTATCATCCGGGGCAATACCCCCAGAATTCGGCGCCAAGTGGGCAACAGAAGTGTCTTCACAAGAACGGAGTGCCTTAACACTTTAGGTTTCCAGGTTCCCTCTGCCTACCCTGCTATGAGCGGGATACTGCCTGAAGCTTAAAAAACATTTCATTGTGGCGAAGACAGTCTATAACAGTCAAATACGATGGTTGTGAGTTCAATCTCCACCCAGAAGAATTAATTGAACTTAGTTCCTCCGATTTGATCAAATACATTCTTACAGTATGTTAAAATAGATTGATTTATCACTTTGCGGCGTTGAGTTCTGCCACTGAAAACACGCCTCCAAAATCCGACAGAAAGTGGGAAACGGAGTGTCTTAACACTAGGTTCCCTCTGCCTACCCTGCTGTGCGGGATACAGCGTGAAGCTGATTTGATTTTTGATTTTGATTTATTACTTACATTCCACCTACAAAGCAATATGGAATAGGTAAAAGCGGAAAGATAATATAATAATCAATTTACATATTTCCACATTTGAGTACAATATTACACTAATGTTGTATATATAACTTTATAATCTTTAAATAAAAAACAGATCAAGTGCGAGTCAAACTCACGCTGTCCGCGCCGAAGGATTCCCTACTAATATCTATAAAAATATGTAAAAAATCATATATCTTGAATGGTCTTAAATATTTATGTTATTCTGTGTTTCAGTATTTGTTGTAATAGCGGCAACAGAAAAATTTAAAATTTTCACAGATGATGTACATCTGTGAAAATTTTAACTGTCCAAGTGTTATGGTTCTTGAGATATAGAACCAATAACCTGATTGATGGCGGACGGACAGACAGGCATCGGTTTTAATAATAGGATTCTGTTTTACTTTATGAGTACTGAACCCTAAAAGATGACAATTGTAACGCTATTAAAATTTTAAAAAAAATCTACCATAGCTTATTGTAATTGAATGACAGGTTAAAATCGAAAATAGTAATTTCTTCATTATTTTAGACAAAATTGGATATTGAGGCCATCGTAGTGGCACAGCATCTGTCTGTCAACGCATCATCGTTACCAGAGCTAGGAAATGAAAATATAAAACATTTTTGAGACCGGTCGTGGCGCAGCGGCACGAGGTGTGACTGCAAAACCGACTGGTTGTGGGTTTGATCCCCACTCGAGGAGATGAAATATTTACTTAAATTTATATTTCCATTTCTTCGCTCTGGTGTCGAGGTTAAGCGCGGCGTTGAGTTCTGCCACTCAACACGCAATGCCTCCAGAATTCGGCAGAAAGTGGGGAACGGAATGTCTTAACACTAGGTTCCCTCTGCCTACCCTGCTGTGTGCGGGATACAACGTGAAGCTAATTTATAATTTATTTTAATTTTTTTATTCTCCTAATAGTATTAAGCCTGAAGAGTTGTTTGAGATATACATATACACATTCTAAGCGCCAGAGGTCACTCTTAAGTGATGTCATATAGACTACAGCCTGGACAAATGGACTATCGAACACAACAATGACTTTAAAATTAATAGTTTTAAACAAGTAGTAGTTCCTGAGGTTAGCGAGTACAACCAAACAAGTTTTCAGGTTTATAATACCTTTTAGTACGTATGGAAGTTAAGAGGATGGGAGGATGGACTGCAAGGACTTTCTTTTATTTTGCTTCTTTTCTTTGTATATTTTTTGTTGATCATGGCGCAGTTATTTCCATATGACTAAGCGGGCGAAGCTGCAGGTAAAAGCTATTTCTTTATACCTATACGTCTTCCCTACCAAGTTATTATGTAAATTACTCTGGCTGGGGAATGAACCTATATATACCATTAAACAAACTATGTAAGGCTACATGAAAGTACTTTGTTTATCTTTAATTTACTTAACAACTTGAAGTGCCGTTATCTTTTTGTATCGATGTAGTAAAAGTCAATGATCAATCGATAACGTTGGACATTTCCAATATGTTTTGTTATAATTGCTATAATTACTGATGTGATGTCATTATGATAAAACTTGGGAAATATTGTGTATGTAAGAGACAGTAAATGCAATAAAAAAAACAGGCCAAGTGCGAGTCGGACTCGCGCACGAAGGGTTCCGTACCGTCTGTAAAAACGGCATAAAAAATCATGTCTCCTGTATGGAAGCCCCTTTAAACATTTATTTTATTGTTTTTTTTTACATTTGTTGTCTTTAAATAATTTCAACTGTCTAACTATCACGGTTCATGAGATAGCTACAGCACGGTGAGAGACGGATAGACAGAGAAACAGACAGATTAATCTCAATAATAGAATCTCTTTTCACACTTTGGCTATAGAGCACTAAAAGGTAGTTATTTTTTTAGATACTTATTTTATTTTCTGTTAAGCGTTAATTCCAAAGCGTAAAGTGTAGTTCAGAATTACTTCACACGTTTTTATTATATACCTACTCTTTTAATGTGAATTCAACGTGGGGACTATTAATATGCAATGTTTGGAATAGTTTTATTAATGTCACATTATATGTGAAAGTCGTGACATTTTATACGAGTTTTAAAATCACTTCGGACATTAAACTGAAAAGGTTAGTAGTACTGTCAGTAACACAGGAAACGGGTAACTTAAATACATATATTAATATTTATAATGTTAATAGTTTAACTATGTTTTTAGCTTCACAGCGTAGTCAGAGGGAACCTGGGGAACTAGTGTTAAGATACTCCGTTCCTATTAACTACTAATTAGAAGCACAATTATATTCACGTAAAAATTACATGTGAAATAAAATCGCTGCGTTTTCTGATTGTATTCTGACTATGAATTATTTTTTACAGTATTTATAAAAAATACAGTTTAAATTAATAAGTAAGTAACATTTATGATATGATACTCTATATTAATATAATAAAGAAGGTAAGCTATATATATTATAGTATAACCGAATCATACAAGAAAATCAACAAAAAGTTAAGAACTTACATGCTTTTCTTATACTTAGGTTATTTTTACAAAAATCAACTAGTTTCACATTTTATTCAAAAATAACATCAACATCTAATAATACTTAATTTGTCGAAGGCTCGAAAGATGGTTCGGGAATTTGCAGCGAACGGATGGTAAACGTGAAAAAGGTAGAGATATTTCACTGCGGTATACGTCAAATATACTTAGATTAGGCTTCTAGGGTTAAGAAACTTTCGTTTCCCACTTTCCATCGAATTCTGGAGGCATTGCGTGTTGAGTGGCAAAACTCAACGTCTCGCTTTGCCTGGTTACCAGAGCTGGAGGATATGAAAATATTTAATATTTAATTCCCTGAGTGGAAACCGAACCCACTACCGTCGTGTTTACAGTTGCACGTCTGTGCCCCTACTCATATATTTATAGTATTGATAATTATTTAACTATTTAATTATTTATATGGCCTTGAAACACTTTTTTATCGTTTTTTAAGATAAAATGTCAGATATGTCAGTAGGGCGGAGAATTAGTGATCATAAAAAAAGTATCTCGTTTTACTTTTAACATAGCAAGTACCTACACATATACGTAAGTTTTTTTTAGCTTTACGCTATATCCCGCACATAGCATGGTAGGCAGGGCGAACCTCTTTCGTTCTCCACTTTCCGTCGAATTGTTGAGAAATTGCGTGTTTAGTGGTGAAACTCAACGTCGCACCTTGTCTCGTCACCAAAACGTGTAATATTAAATGTTTCATTTCCCCAAGTCAAGCATAAGCTTTGGCTTTTAAAGCATGTAACTTGGACGAATAATTTTAGAGAAAATGTAAATTTAAAATAACGCATCGCTCTAAAATAATGCAACGAGCGCGAGTCAGCCCTGCGCCAGCATGTCCCTGAACTTTATCACTATAATATCGATGTTCCGAACTAAGCGCTAAGGATGTATATCGCATATTTTACAAATAAGATCCCAGCCTGATCGACGGCCACAAGCCCAGTATTGAGTTCCGCAGGGGGCTTGCCGCCGACAATATCCTCTCAAGCAGCCACGTGGTGCTTGCACGTTTTCAGAGACAGATTAACCTCTACCTTCCCCAACCGGTATCGGTGTTAAGGCCAATAGAGCTAACAGCATTAACCTCAGGTTCAAAGAAAAAGACCGCAAGAAAAAGAGAAAGATTGGACGGTGGAGAATGATTAAAATTGTAATTGTATTAATATTTAAATTAAGAAAAGAAAAAAGATATACCTACAACCATGAGTCCAAAGTAGATAAAAATAATAACCTCATGAAGAACTAGTAGCATGGAAGTCAGTTCTTAATTAAAAGATTCATCAACACCCCAAAGTACTAACCACTAACAACAGAAATTGTATATATACCTAGAGGTGTTCAATTTACACAGAAGCTTTTCCATGTAATATAAGCCTAATGAGAAATAAAGAGTGAAAGGAGTGGCTTCACTTTACTGTACATAAATGTATACACAAACCTTTCATTTATTTTGACGAATTCGATACACAAGTTGTACAAAATATTCAGATATTTAAAATCCAAGTTAAGACCAAAAGTATTTATTTATTTATGCTTATTTATTATTTATTTTAATTAAAACATACATCACATTAAAACATACATTTAAACATATGTCATAGCAGCGTACTGATTGTAAACACCACGTGAATTCAATTTCCACTCTCTATATACTCTCCATATAGGATCTCTCGGAATTTGGGCGTTGCGTGGGGAAGTACGATTTAACTAAAGGTATAGACAACGTTACTTTGTAGGTTTTATGTATGATTAATTCACAAAAAAAGTCAACTTCAGACGTCCAGCGTACAAATAAAAAAGGAATCATCAAAATCGGTTCACCCAGTCGAAAGTTATTAAGTAAAAATAAAAAAAATACAGTCGAATTGAAAATCCCCTCTAACAGAAGTCGGTTAAAAAAACTAAAAACTATTTTGACGTTAAGACACTTTATGGCAGCATTGTTAGTAAATATTGTGGATGAAAAAAATGCACGCCAGGCGCTTCTAACGCATAAGTAACAGGTACCTGTATTTTTATTAAGACGAAATCATAGCAAAGGAATGGTAGTAAAAAAATATTAAAGTTAACGGCACCGCCGGGCAACTACAAATATAGTTGCCCGGCGGCGTTGAGTTCCGCCAAACAAGTACTCAAATGCCGGCTGCTGATGCCATGCTAATATTATTATGCATACTTTGTTTCGTTTGCGTGGACTTGACTATGATGCACCATTCCAATTCCATTTACCACCTAAAATTAAAAAAAAAAAACAATATTTTTGTGGGTTTTTTTCAATTTTTTTTTGTTGTATGTACAAAAGTTCATGACTAAATATGATACTTGTAGGTTCAGATCCTATCGTACAACGTCTCTAAAATACAAATATAATAAAATAGGGTTTGTCGCAAAAAACTGCACTCCGTTCTGCATTAAGACACTTCTCTCATTTTTCGCCGAGTTTTGAGGCATTGCGTGTTGCCAAAGCGAAGAAATGAAAATAGTAAATAATTTATCCTCCGAGTGGGAATCGACCCCACAACCCTCGTGTTTACATTCGCACGCATGGAGCGCCTGAGCCACGACGGCCTCATTAATTTTAATAATAAAGTTATATATGCTGAATAAATTAGGAAACACTTATACAAAATATATATTTTTTAATTTACACCTTTTTAATACATATTATTCATATTAATTTTATTTTCAGGACAAAGCAGGAAATACATTTTAGAAGGAAATAAATAATTGTATATACATTGTGGGTTTCAAAATATAGTAAATGCTTTTTTTGATCTATGGTTGTTTTTTTTGTTTTCAACTTCCCTTCAAATAAGTGGCTAAAACATAGTGACTCTTCATTTAAAATAAAAGTGAAAAAAAAAATCCTTTGTATCATGTTGTTTTTGTTAAAACAAATATTTTTAAGCCTTAATAAAAAAAAAAACATCTCGATTATTTTAAGTAAAGAGACTCAAAATATATTGAAACAACAGTGTCAGCTCATTCATTTTAAATATAGCCAGATACACGTATATCAGAGAAAAATATTAATAAAGTTTATAGATCTATGTATATCATATATAAATAGTATAGCCGCATTCATCGTGTTTGCCGGAACCTTTTTACCTTATTTTTCCGTTTTTTACGTCCCGCTTTTTCCGTTCTGTTCTCTCACTTACACACCCAGTTTATCTGAAGAGTGAAGAAAGCAGTGATATATCACAAATTTTTAAATATAAACCACAATGTATATATCCTCTAAATATAAATAAAACATGGACAACATTTTAAAAATAAATATATTAAATATTAATTAAAATCATAACTTATTGTCGGTCGGTAAATCACAGTTAATTAATTAAAATGATAATTAAAAACAATAACTAACTATAATAATTAATTTTCACAGTAAAAAATATAAATTATCTTAACCGGACTAATATAAACCGTTACCTACCCGTTTCTTAACACGGAGGAAATATATTTCATCTCTTTCTAACATACCAATATGACTATCGTTAAGAGTAGGACGAATGCATTTTTTTTTTATATTAACGTTTCGCTAGATTAACCGTACATTGTCTAGTTTATGGATTTTTTAAAAACGCTTAAAATTTTTCGTTCTACAGTTAAAAAGTATTATCTTTTTAAAAACATGTTAGGCAGTGGTAAGACACTCCATTCCCGACTTTCCCCTTAAACTTTCGAGACATTGCGTAGTGAATGGCGAAACTCAATCCTGCGATTCGTCTACCAGAGCGGGGAAATGAAAATGAATGAATCATTCCCTCGAGTTGGATCGAACCCACAACCTTCACGTTTACAATCAGACGTAACTTGATATATTTATTTAAAGTTTAAATCGATATACGCATTTGCTTTTTATAATAAACACTTGAGATATCTTTAACAATTTACAAACTAAGTAGTTCTTCAACCGTACATAGAAAAGCCATTTAACATATTACGTATAAACAATTGAAGCCGCTGTCCTGCAGCGTCACAGCGTTTGACTATAAGTGCAACAGTTGTGGGTTCGATTCCCTCTCGAGATAAAAAGGCAAATCAATGTGTTCAGTTCCATCCATTAATTAATTACGCACCTAACTGTAACCCAAAAATTGGTCGATGCGTGGGGAATGGAATATCTTTACGACAGGTAACATGCAATATACGGGATGCAGCGTGAAGCAAAAGAAAACGTAAAAAGCTGAAAATACATGACACTTTCAAATGCAATACAATGTACAGTTAATCTATACGTATACAATACAAATCTCTGACTTTTGAACTTAGTTTTACCACCGTGGTCACTCCTACACGAAAATCAGTCAAAATGCTAGCGGTTACGCATTATTTACCTTATAGATTCGTTCAAAGAGGCAATACCTCATGTCGAATTATGTAAGTATAAACAAATTTATGATTATCAATAAAGATGTCTAATAATTTTAATATAAATAATAAAAAAAAAATCATGATTTTTGACTCCTCAAGTTGATTTTAATCCAATTGGGTAATATTTGTATAGCCATGTTTCGTTGGGCATTTATCTGTGTAGTCAAAATTAAACTATTTGAAAAAAAAAAACTTGTACACTAGAAGGTATTGCCACTTTTTAAACCGGTGTGTATTTGATTATCTTAGTTTATTGGCACAGCGGACCCCTAATATCACATCGTTTCATCAGTTTGAACTACTTATGTCAAAATAGTCTCAATACAAGCATGATTTTGCAATGTATGGGGGAAAATGGTTTAAAAATATTTATTTATCTCTCGGAAATATAATTTAAGTTCAAATATACAGTAAAATTACTAAAATTTGATGGATTTGCGTAGTCAACATTATACATACAATTTAAAATATCAAATGTACTGGAAGGCATCGAGAATATTTTACTTAGCTTTTAAAATTATCAGGTATTTTATTTTTTAAAAATTAAATATACAAATATATATAAATATGGCCAGTTTGGTGCAACTAATCACTATCAAATTAAATGAATGTGACCATAATTTACATTGATTTCTCCAATATGCAAAATGTGCAAATCCGTCAGTGTAGCACTAAATGAGCGGTATATAAGTGCAATCCAAAATCACGTTTGTAATGAGATAATCTAATATAAACTCTTGTGGAAGAACAACAGTTAAGTAAAATTCACATCTCATCAACATCACTTATACATGCACAATATCATTAAACAACAATTACAAAATAACAAATGTTATTTAAAAAAAATCATTTACATTAACGACTATAATAATTACATATATCTGAGAATCTTTAAAAAATATAATTAATCATTTAAAGGCATTGTTACTCATACAGAAATAAAATGTAGACGATAAAACTAAAGAGAATTCAAAATACGGCAAGTAGTATCACACATCCAAATTGTTCACCACTAGTAAATATTCAGAGACGCCCACAGCTATGATGAGACACACATATCCGCTATAGTGCACCGCTTTAAGAAATCCCCACGTTTTATCACAGAAAACAGCCAAAGACAGGAGATGGAGGTAGCTGTGAGGATTCACTACTCTCCACAGTCCCGTGGCGAAGAAGAAAGTGCCCGATGTGAAAACACCCTCGCGTCTCATCACATCAATATCGGTGCGATTTTCTAATAAATCCTGGTATAAATCTATGTATCTATTCCAAGCTAACGAAGATAGCACCATTTGACCAGAAAACAGACCAAGCACTTGGACTATTCTTTGAAAAGTCACTTTAGTTTTATATGAAATACCGATTTCCGTTGTAGTGTCCTTTTCTATATCCTCCGTGGAATTGATTTCCTTCAATTGATGATACGGTAAAGTACTGACTGGCGTATCCTTGTAGCCGCGACGAGGTGGATTATTTTTTAAGTAGAAGAGAATGCCTATCATCATCGCGGTTACGCCTATTAAATCACAAATGCCATCCACCCAGTATCCCAATGTGCCGACTTCAGATCTTTCGCCCTTGATATGTTTCCTTTCTCTCGCTACGTGCCCGTCCAAGTCGTCTAGGAACATTCTTATTTGGAACAGAACTATGGCGACCCGCCTCGCCGCCAAACTCTGACAGGTCAACAGTTTGGCTCCCACCAAAGCGATAAAAACATGAAAGAAAGATATCATATTGGGCGTTATAAATAGCATTCTCTCTGATATTCCCAATCCCATATCAACTATCGCGCACAATGGGCCATATATGTAATGATTTATGTGATCGACCATCAAGGCTTTCACGGTCGGGTGACAGAGGGGGTTTATGTTACAAGGCACCCAGGTTACATCTTCGTAGTTTTGTAATTTTATCGATTTATAAGTGGACGATTCTTGCGTTACATTTTCTACGTGCTCGAATATATCTATTTTGTAATTTTTTATTCTTAAAAATAGGAAAGTGTCCATGTAAATGCAATACACTAATATAATAAAGAGGAGAAACGTTAATATTTTACTCGCTTGTGAAGAAGGCCACATCATTTTGATTAAATGTATTGAAATTTACGCATGCGGTTAATCCTGCTGGCTTTTTATAGCCAAGGGCGTGTGTAGTCGAGTAGGGCTTCAGTCGGTGTTCGAACAATGTGTAATATACTCTAATATCCCACAGATGTTTTAGCGGCGCATGGCTTACGAAACACTCAACAAAATTCTATTTATAACGGCATGGAACCAGCGTTTTTATCACCAATACACATTTTAAATAAATTATTCCACATACATTATATTTTTGTATGCGATTCCGATACGTACATATAAATGTAGTATGTATGTATGTCACGTTTATCAACAATCACCGAAACTTGCTGTTGAACCAGAGTAGAAACAAATACATTTTTCACATCACAAAGGTCCGTTCAAAAACTCGTTTTGTGGCACGTTAAAACTGTTGGTAAAATCGATGCGGACGTCGCGTTGACTTCACGTTCACCATACGACGGCATAACACGATTATTTAAAAAAATAGTATATCCAAGGCAATCCGATACTAGCGTTGGTGTATGTATATTTAATAACATAACAGTATAAACAGTTAATACATTGGCTGTTTACATGACGTTTGTGGTATTAAATATGAGTGCTGCACCGTGCGTGCGCATGCCACCGCGCCGTTAGACCGAATGGGGTCCGGCCGTTGCCTCCGTCGAAGCGAAGCGAGAGAATTTATTCCCGCCAAAGTGGCTGTCAAAACTTGACGTTTGACCTTGCGTTAGAAATTTTTAATACGCGACGTATCATTAACATACTGTATTATGTGTATATTGTGGTTATTTTTTTTTAGACCGGCGCACACAGGTGAAATTTACACGATTGATAGCCAATATTCAAAAAATAAAATTACACTAATTAAAATATAGTAACCTAAATTACCTACAAGATTTCTTTATCTATCTATTGGTTGCTATTAAAAAGCTTGACACTTTTTATATTATTTTTTTATTATTTTAATAGTAAATTCCAGTACCTTTTATATGGTACTAAATTTGGCTGCGTCTACTTGCGACAACTGTACAAAATAAAATTATAAAAATATTAATAACCATTTTCAGACGATTCCTACTATACTAATAGTATACCAATTATCCGAAGAAAATTGGTAAATTTTTACTACAAAAACAAGTAGTCTTATCTTCAAGATTATACAGGATGGAAGTGTAAGCACCACTTTAAATGAAACCACAGCTTTAACTACTCTATAAAAGCCTAATATAAATCAGAAAAAAATTAATTCCCAAAAATAAAAAAGTTATTTTTTCAAACAAAATAAATAATAAAATTGTCATTTTAAAACAAAACGCCATTTGTAAGGATGACGCACGCACACATAAACCTATTAAAGGAACACCGCCGCACACGCCTCATTTCGAAATCAAGTCGTATGTATTGGCGATAAAGTTCAAAGTTGTTTAACCTTTAGTAGTATTTTTGTAGTAGTAAGTGTTTATGTTATTGGGATCTATACGTAATCGCGTCACACGAAATACAGGTATAAATATCGTGAAATGAAAAAAAAACCCTACGTCCAAACTGTTGAGGCATCTTGATTAATTTCTTTAGGTATAGGTTTGAAATATTTTACCCTATATGCTGTTTCCGTAAATGGAGCGCTGCCTCATCCACCCTGTATATTGAATGCATAAATATTGAAGCAGATTTAAAATTATATTATTTTTTTGTATGGACGTGGTAATTAAATAAATCTTTATTCTTTACCCATTAAAATAGAATACACTCATGAAAAATATTATTTCCAATCAATTAAAGCAATATATTAAAACATATTTTTTTAAATATAATATTGACCAACTTTTAAGTGAATTTCATCTGTGTGCGTCGTAGCGCAGTGACACACACTTGCGAAGAAGACGGTTGTAGCGTCGATTCCCACTTGGCATAAACAAATATTTAATATTTTTTGTAACAAAAAACTATATAGTTCCCAACAGGCACGTTCGGAACGCCAAAAACCAAATATACGACGCATTTTAAGAAACACAACAGTGTTTAAAGTACTGTAATAAAATATGTAATTAGTAATTAAGTTTCGTAATTTATGGCGCGTGTAAACAATTATGGTTAACGAAGATCGCCAGTTCGATACTCATTTAATGACATATTTGGAAGATAAGTATCATATTATTGTCTGTTTGAAGTCTGTTTATGAATGTAATTATAAGATAACTCGTTCAATATGGGGCAACGTTGAGTAGTGTTAACCACATTGCTACCGTATAAAGTTCATATAATCATGTTATTTACATATTAACTATATATTATACATTTATTTTATTATATAAAATTAGCTTTACGCTTTTTCTCGAATAGCCAGGTATACAGAGGTAATCTAATGCTAAAACACTTCTTACTTTCCGCACATTTATTGATATATTTCGTGTAGAGTGACGGAGCTTAAAGCCGCGCTTTGTCTATCAGATCAGAGAAATTAAAATAATTACGTTTATAGCCACGACGCTGTCCCACTGCGCCGCGACGCCTTATTTCATTGTATTATATTGACATTTTATTACCAAATGAAACGCATTAAACTCACGTAACAGTTAAGAACACTAGTACACAGTGGGTAATTATACGTACTAACTACGTATATTGTAAGGAAAATCATTTTTTTTCAAAATGCTTTATCTTATATTGCAACAATAAAATAAATATTGATATTAGTTCATCTTATCCAATAATATCTCGGGAATAACCTATCTATTAAAATTTAGATAGATATTTGATAAGAAATACCAATATATTTGTTTCTCACTTTAAAAATATTTTTATTCACACTTATAATAAAATTATATAATATTGATGTCGGATCGGTGTCTGTACATAGAAGATACATAAGAATCAAAAACAACGATTATTTTTTTTATTTGTTTATCTGTACGTTTGTTCACGCTAATCTCAGAAACGGCTTTACCGACTTAATTGCAGTTTTCACTGTTGTATTTTGGCAAGCTTTCTTTAACAATCAGTGTTTGTTTTCAATCGGTTTATAAAAAAAAAGATACAATTTTAAAGATTTTTTTTCTACAAAATTGCTACACATACTGTTTTGGTGAATGGCTTTACATTTCAATTTAGACATAAATATTGTTTTTAAAATAATATTATTATTAGAAGACGATAATAGTGCTGATTACTAAGTTAGTAATTATGTAGTTCAAGCCGAAGAAGCCGGCTGTGGGATTAATTTTAATCCTAATAATATTTTAAAGTTTAAATTATATAATGTGCTTTCATAACATACGATACTTTTTCGATCTAGTTAAATAAGACTGCAACAATACGTTTTACCAATATAATGTCGCAGAACTAGAAAGTGAAGAAAAAAAGGTTTTGCCTACGCAATATTTTTTTTAGGTTTACGCTGTATCCCGCATATAGCAGATTAGGCATAGGAAACCTATTGAGACCAAAATCTAGCGTGTTGAATGATGAAACTCAACGCCGCGCTTTCTTTTGTAACCAGAGCAAGAAAATTAACAGTACCTAAGTTCAAAAATTCTTATTTCATTTTGATTAAAATCTTGTCTATATATAGAATCAGGTATTACAACAGCTTTCGTTCCATTACAGACAATACAAATATTATTATTTACAGTACGGTCTACGAGTCCTGACCGCCCGAACTATTTTATAATTTTGAGTGAACATTGTGTAAAGTTCAGGAAGCGTATCTTCAGGGTGGCCACGACTCACCGAATGTACTATAAATATCTAGTCAAAACACCTCTCATGAGTCAGTTTTATAGCAACTCTATTAATATTAGTATATATTATGTTTGTCGAATACATAACCTCCGCCTTTTCCCAAAACGGTTAACAAACTAAAACATCTGTCTTTTATACCTACTGTATTTTTTTTACAGAATTAATGCTAAGGATAAATTAAATATAGATTGTATTTCTAGTATTTACCTACTTGGTTTTAAATGAACCTAGATCTAGGCTTATAAAGATTTGGATAAAACAACTTTTTGTATTGAAACTTGAAAGGTAATTTTAGTAGACATTCAAAGTCGTCGTGTTTAGTTAAGATCTTTTCTATTCTATTTAAGAAAATTATATTTATTGTATATTATTTTGAAAATTTCATGAGATTTTGTTCATCTTAATGAATTTTCTATTATTCCGTAGACTAGTTAAAAAGCATATAGCCGATACCTTTTTGTTGACTTAAAGAAAATCTAAGCCTGATTTATACAACGCTCTGATCTCTGATATCGATCTTGAGATGCCGTTTTCATTCATGACTTATAAGAACGGCATCTCAAAATCGATATCAGAGTTGAGAACCATTTATAAATACGAACTCTAGTAATAAAATTTCAAAAACATTCTCTATAAGATCGTTTTGAATGGCGGAATCTGACGTCGCGCTACGTCGCCATATACGAAAGTATATACATAGAAAATTTTTTGAATAGATAGAATTCTCTCCTTTCAATGGAAATTGAATTCACTCTAAATTGAACATTTTCATATTTGTTAAAAACAATACATTTTACATAATTATCGTCATATTGATAATTTAATTTGTTGTGATTATATAAACTATAGGGTTATAGATGCTTATTATAAAATCACGTTTCTATTCGATGGTCACATTAGAAGGTCATGTCGTAACCTTATAGTAATACTTTGTTAAAGAAAGACAATATAAAAAAAAAGTATTGAATATATAAAAAATCGGGCGGCTCGCCCACTGAGAGTTCCGTACAAAAATTGGAGGTCGCGAGCTTCTGCTAAAATTCATGCTAGATGCCAAATTTCATAGTTCTAGGTCAACCGAAAGTACCTTATTAATGTTGATTCACTTCTGTGCCGAAATACACGTTTTTGAGATATAAACGACCATATCTTTTTTTTTAAGTAAATGTAAATACGAATACAAAATAAACACGATTTTCTCAGGAAATCAATGGACCGTAGACCTGAGATAAAGGCTCTTGATAAACAGACAGACAGACGGACAGACAGACAACAAAGTGATCTTATAATCTTTTATCCTTAAAAGGTGTGGGTTCCTTTTTTTCCGAAAAATAAAATCAAATCAGCTTCAAGCTGTATCCCGCACACAGCAGGGTGCAGTGGAACCTAGTGTTAAAACATTTTGTCCCCGACTTTCAGCCGAGTTCTGGAGACAATACGATTGTCTCGACACCAGAGTATGTGAACAGAAGTTTCTTAACTTATTATAATTATCTAAAATTTAACTTACCTGCGGCACTTGTGTAGACTTCCCACAACCAGTTTCGCCAATCAACACTAAAGTTTGATATTTTTCTAACAAATACAAAATATGATTCCTATATTGAAACACTGGAAGTTTTTGCCTCTGTGTAGTTAGAGGTAAATGATGATATCTATTATATACAAAATTTGTTTTAGAATCTGCATCAATAGGTAAGGCTGTATCTGTGTTAGGGTTTATTAGAGTTTCTATTATACCATCTTTGTTTTTTATTGGATAAAGTGTTTCTTCACCTGCAAACATATATTTAATGTTGTAAATAATTATAGTAAGGCCATTCTAACATATTAATAAATATTGACTGTGACTTTGATGGTAAAGGTTAAGCATTAATTTGAAGCAGTTTTTATTTACTTTCCTTTACAACAATTTTTCATTTAATCAATATTCATACAAGACAGGCAGAGAGGACTTACATTTTTTTTGTAATTATAATCATATTATTTTCTGTTAATATATATTTGAGGCAATATTATTATTTTAAATAGTTAAAGTATTCTTATTTATTTTATTAAAAAAAACAACTAACTTTTAATATTAACAGGAGTATAAAAAATATAATTGAAAAACACCGTTGAATAAGAGGATCCAAAAGGATTATAACCTAGATGTTTTTCTTTAAATCACAATATAATCTAAAAAACATTACTAATAATACATATTATAAAATTTATTTAAACCAAATCTTATATTAATATAGTCTTAAAGCTGTACAATTCAGTTAATACTTTTAAAAAAGTAATTACCTACCGGGTTTTAAAAAAACAGGTCGTTTTGAAATCATTGTTTATGTTATAATTTTATATACAGCATAAATATTTTTATAAGAAACTTAAGTTATTATAATTTGACGTTTAATATCACTTTTTATTTCACTACAAAATCATTTATTGAACCTATAAAGTTAAAACTAAAAGAAAATATAAATAAACCACTTATTTACAATTGTTTTGACAATTGACAATTACAAAGAGTTGCCAGTATGTTTGTATACATTTTATTTTTTTATTTAAATTATTTTAAACTTAGTGTTAAATTACTCTGCTCTACACTTTTAAATTTATATTATTTTATAATACTGATTAAATTAGTTAAATTTAATTATATTAAAATATTAATGAATACTTGTCATTTTATTTCATTTTCGAAGGTGAAAAAACATTAAGCCATTTTTAAACATTTTTAAAGTGTTATTCCACACTTAGGAAAGAAAAATACTTATTTAGAAAACGTATAAAAATTTGAACGCAGCGGGACTCGAACCCGCGCCTCCTGGAAACCGACCAGGTGCTCTGACCACTAAGCCATGCGAACGCAAGTACATTAAGCCATGATTTGACAAAACATGGATAAAACTGATAATATTTGCAATCTTAACAAACCATGGTCAATGACTTGTGTGTAAAGTTTGTTAGGAAATTGAAAATCGAATATATTGAAAGAAAGTTCGAAAATAAAATCAATGATATTCTTGTATTCCTAAATATTTACCCGTACCTTATTACCGTACGTTATTCCTATATAAGCTTTGAAGCCAGCCGTGGCACAGGGGCACAAAGTGTGACTGTAAAATCGACAGGTTGTGGATTCGATCCCCACTCGAGCAAGTGATATATTTATTTACATTTATATTTTCATTCTTCGCTCTAGTGACGAGACAAAGCGCGGCGTTGAGTTTCGCCATTAAATATGTAATGGTTCCAGAACTCGGCGGAAAGTAAGGACCGGACTGTCTTAACACTAGGTTTCTTCTGCCTACCCTGCTATGTGCGGAATACAGCGTGAAGCTGATTATAAAAAATAACCTCTAAATATATTATTGTAGTCTTAAATAAAAATATAAAAATTATATATTTTTTCAGCTTCATGTTGTAACCCGCATATAGCACGATAGGTAAGGAATATAGTGTTAAGACACTCCGTTCCTCACCTCCGCCGAATTTATCGGGCGATTGCGTGTTAATTGGCGGCACTCGAAACAAAGATATTATAATTTAATATTAGTTACATTATGTAAAGTGATTATATGTATATAAGTATTACAAATGAAATATTTTTTATAAGTATTAAATAATTGAATTTATTATCTCTAAGATCGTATAAAGAAATTCTACATCAATGATGGATATTTTTTATGATTGTTTAATGAATTTTGTTAACTTTTATGTCCAATATAGAGTCTGGATAACCTAAAGACATAGTTTTCTTTTTCAGTTTCACGCTGTACGTTGTTAGGTAGAGCAAAACCAAGTGTTAAGACACTCTATTACCCACTTTCCGCCGAATTCTGGAGGCATTGCTTGTAAAGTAGCGGATCTCAACAGCTCTTTAAAGCCCGAAAACAAAAATATGAAATATTTCATTTTCTCACTTAATGTATTTTTCTTTTATTCGCAGTAATATTTAGCCTTAGATGGAGTTTAGAACCCACTTAGGCTGCACTCTTAAGCAATCCAACTCTGAGGAGAGTCCCTCTCGCCGTCTCGCTCCGTCGTCACGGGCCTGACACCCTCTACGGAAAAACACCCCCCGTTTAAGACGAACTTGGCCAAGTAACATTTTAAAAATTGTTAAAAAGAAATTCTTTGTGAAGTTGGTTCCACTTTTTCAGAATAAGCAACATAGTCTTCGGTAGTATAGTGGTCAGTATCCCCGCCTGTCACGCGGGAGACCGGGGTTCGATTCCCCGCCGGAGAGTTGTTTTTTGTTTTATTTTTCCTTTTTTTATTATTTATTTAGATTTTCTTTTTGCTAATTTTATTAAATTTTTATGTTCAAAGTAAGTGTGGCGTATAAAATACAGGCAATATTTTTACACATTTTTTTTTATATTAATAAGTACTAATTTAATATTTAATCTTAACATATTTAATAGTAAAATCAAAAATAGTTTTTTAAAGTATAAATTTAATGCATTTTAAATGATTGACTACCCTAATATTCCGTGAATTGCATAATATTTTCTATAGAGGTTATAGGCCGGCTAATTACTGTAAAATATTTCAAATTACTATAATATTAGAATAGAGACCGGCTGGCGGAGATACAGAAGCATGCAACTGTAAAAAAAGTTTTGTTCTTATAGTTTAGTTAACTAGCTTTGCAACCTTATGTCCGAGTAAGCTTGAATTCAAATCGTTGAAAATGTTTAATTTTTTTTTATTGCAATCTCTTACTAACAAAAATCCCAAGATATGGGAAAATTTAGCATTATGATAAAGGTACTCATTTATTTTAGGAGCAGGATACGAAAATACACAGATTAAAAAATATATATTTATACATAAATTATTTTATCCAGTTTGAGGATATCCACTCGCGTCCAATGAGTACAATGGGATATTTGATGGTAATATATTTTTGTTTACACTACTATAGCCGTAGACTGACGGTCTCCCATAAACATAAGGACTACTTGAAAGTAGATTACCAAGATTATAATTTAAACCAGATGGGTATAAGGATTTTGATTTAGAAGGATAGGCATAGTTTAAGTAAGAATTTGAGCCGATTCGTTGATTAAAATGACGTTCTGAAGTGTCATTATTAGCGAGGTTTACAAGCTTTTCTATAACTGATAATGGGTCGTCTTTAGTTTTGTTGGCTTCATCAGCAACATTTGAAGTAGATTTTTGTGCTTCACCCGATAGTTTATCTTGTGTTTTGCTTAAAGTTACTATTTTAGCATTTAGGAGTGTGCCGTTAGTTGCTATTAATTTAACCAATTCTTCATGCCCCAAATTCTTCAAGTCACCTGGAGCTTCAGTTATGTTTGAGTGCTTCAACAGTTCCTGATACAACTTTCTTGGGTAATTCCTCAAATATGGACTTTTGATTAATAGCTTTTGCAAATTATATAAAAATAAGTAATAGGGTACCCTGTATTTGACGTAATATAATGGCTCATACGCTAGCTTCGGTCGTTTAAGCATGTATGTTAATTCGACAACTTCGTTTTGGTTAGGTATTGTACTTAATTTATCTTGATTCGTTACGCCGAACTGTGATAAATCGGGTAATTGGATATATTGTTTAGTTTTATCAGGTGTTATATTGAGGGTATCCGGTGTGACGTAAGAACCCGAGTATGCATCTAACAATTTGTTACCAATTTGATCTGTCTGTGGTTTTATTGAATATAACAATTGATATATATCATTAATGTTTAATTGATCTGGATTTTTTAAGTTAGTATCATATGAGGTTTGTTTGTCTGCCTGTTTTGGTTGATTTTTAGCATCAGATCCACGGTCGTTTAAAGGGGGTTTAGGTTTATCTACTTTTGATGGAGGCAAAACATTTATCCCTAGGGATTGCAGTAAATTTAGAACATCTGAATTGGTTGCATCTTCAGTATTTTCTTTGTTATTATTCGAGTTTTCAACAGTTTTTAACTTGTCAGTGAGAATTTTCATGTAGTCTTGATTATCATTTGCATTTGGTGGAAGATTTTTTAAGGCAGAATAAAAATCTTGTATTGGCAGTTTGTTATTATTAGACTGCTCAGTCCTGGAGTCAGGTAACATCCATTCGGGATATAGTCCAAAGAGGCCGCTAAGTGATTTATCAGGCACATTATACAACAAGTTATTAGAATTCATATTTTCGTTCTGTGGGATTAAACTATTTAAATAATTTTGTAAATTGGTTGAATCGGATCCTAAGTATGCTTTGTTATTTTGTAGAGCTTTAATAACGTCATAAACACCATCATATTTAGGATTAGTATTTTGCGTACCGGAACCTTGTAAATAAGGGTTACTGTCTGGTGTCTTTTGAAGTAATCCGTCTAAATTTAAAGGTTGTTGGATTTGACCAGAGGTGTCATATTTAATACGTGGTAGATCGTCAACTTTACAATTTCCTGTAACCAAACAATACTTAGCCACTTGATTATACGCGTTGTTGATGAAGCTAACGAGAGCGTATAATATGTGTTCACATTTATCCGGTATATCGTATTGAAGAGACAGTTTAGCTTTCAAGTTTTTATCACTTTGTTTACGCACGGCAACCTTTTCTTCATCTGCTTTACTTATTTTTTCTAATTGCTCTTCTAGAACCTTTACCTCGTTGTGTAAATCATCTTGGACATCATTGTTAACCGAAGCTTTTGACAATATGATTTTGATAGTGGATATAATATCTTTAAATTTCTGCGGGTGTAGCAATGTTGTCGGTAAAGATTTAGTTAGTAAATTTAGTATCTTAAGTAATATATCTGTATTTGGACAATTCGATGTTTGTGGCTCTTCGATGTTTACTTTTGAGTTCGTCTGTAATTAATTAAATATTTGAAAGTATCGATAACGTAAATTCAAGTGCAGTATATTTATAAATGATATGTAGATGTTATTATGTGATTGATAATGTGATGATGTGATTTGGAATAATGTATATATGATATAATTATCACTTTAAAAATAAATATCATTGAGCACTTGATTTTAAAGAGGAACTCTCTAAAAAATGTAATAGTATTTGAAATACTAGATACTTACTTGAGGTGTCGATTTTTCGTTTCGTATGTTATATAAATGTTGTAAATTAGTAGGTAACGACTTGACAGGCTTCAACTCGGATGATTTTCGGGTTAAATTTTTATGGATCTGCTAGTGAAAAAATTATATATTTATCTTTACTTTTTAGCAGGGGCATAGCACCCCACTGTAAAAGCGACGGCCGTGAGTTCGATTATCATTTGGGGGAATTAATTATTTTCATTTTCTCTCTTTCATAACAAGTTGTTCAGTTTCGCCACTAAACAAGCAATATCTCCTATATAAAATTAAACGATACATGGAGAACAGAGTCCATTAATATTAGGTTCCCTCTACCTTCCCTACTATATGTAGGATACAACGTGAAGCTAAAAAATCTTTATTAGTTTTGTCTAAATCACCAACTTGAATGGGGGTTCGATTGTACATTGGTTTAAATAACTATGCTGCAAATTATGCTGAAAGTGTTAGCTGCATGACAGAATAATCAAATAAGAAATTCGTAATATACCTATATGAAAAAAAAAAATCTGTTTCATATTATAGTTCTATAGTTGTAATGTGCCGTATTGAATGCTATAAATTTAAATATACCTTGTCTGATTAGTAAAAAAAGATATTTTCACATTTTTTCCGGCATAACTCGAGCTAACCTAGGAAAAGAGAATCTTGAATTAAGTGTTAAAATATTCCCCTCTCCATTTTCCACCTAATTTTCGGGACATTATATTTTGAGTGTCGGAACTCATTCCCGAATCGATCGATCGACTCACGAATAGGGATCGACCCCACAACCATCACGTTTCATATAAAAGATAAAAAAAATACCACATCCTCCATAAGCGCTGACGAAATCAAACAAAGAAACAAAAAGAAAACGGGCACCATCGTAAGAGCCACTTAAGCAAATGAAGATTTCCGTTGCGTTGTTTAATTATGAACTGTGAAATTTTTCTATCGATAGTTACTTACTTGCAAGGCTTTTTTATATAATTTGAACAAATATTAATTGAATTACTATTTTTGATAAGTTACACGTTCACAAATAATTAAATAATGAAAGTGAACGTGCAACTTAACAGAATTATTTATTATGTTTATTCAAAGAATTGTGAAAAATGGAATCGAGACAAAATAGCCGTATATAACCGTCAAGGCCGCCGTGGCGCAGGGGCACAAGGGCATGACTGTAACGCGACACTTGTGGGTTCAATCCCCACTCGAGGGAATGAATTATTGAGGAAATAACTCTGTTAGTACATTAAATTAAATAACATATTTTGAAACTTGAACAAATAATTCTGCGTTACATTAGGTATAATAAGATATAAGTATTAGTATATAACATTTTCGACTGTGGTTTATTGAGCATTGGTCAAATAAAAGAACAATTGAACATACAGTGGATAAACCCAAACGTTACATATGGTTTAACAATAAGGCTAGCTCGAGGCTATTAAATGCAAAAATGAATTTTTACCACCTGGGACCCACTTCTAAAACTTTATTTTACAAAAGAATAAAAAGTGTACTTATAGGTCAAGTTTTAGGTATTCTACATTTCTTTGTTATCACTGTTTGTCATAACTGGCAAAAAATTAAAATTTGTTAAATAATTACGTAAGATTTTTATTATAGGTGTATATAAATTAAATTTACAGGTAAAAAAAAGATAATACAAGTAACTTTTTGAAACCTATTTAATCTATAGACCTATATAAATATAAATATAGAAACTGTATCTATATAATTACAAAAGTCTTGTTTTAGGTAATGCTTAATGGTTGCCACAGAGAACGGGTCGCCAAATGCTACTGGCTCTGCATACTCTCCTCGTCCGTCGTCCTCGTGCACTGTCATCAACCTTCAAACATGTCTTCTTCATCATCGATACTTTGTTTTCAAAGGATATGACAGAAAATAAGATTTCAGAAAAGGTATAATAAAAATATAGGTACCATAAATATTTTTGCATCCAGAAAAGATAGGATATCGGGATAGTGTGTTCGAATACTTTGGGAAATGTGCTCATACAGTAAACTAAAGCCTTTACTGATCAGCTTCACGCTGTATCCCGCACACAGCAGGGTAGGCAGAGGGAACCTAGTGTTAATACACTCCGTTCCCCACTTTCTGCCGAATTCTGGAGGCATTGCGTGTTGAGTGGCAGAACTCAACGCCGCGCTTAACCTCGACACCAGAGCGAAGAAATGGAAATATAAATTTAAGTAAATATTTCATCTCCTCGAGTGGGGATCGAACCCACAACCAGTCGGTTTTACAGTCACACCTCGTGCCGCTGCGCCACGACTGGCCTCATATGAAGCCTAAAGTCTTAACTGTAATAAAAAAATATTTTTACTAAAGTTTACTAACGGTAAACCACCTCCTATCCGAAAAAATATTATATTAAAATATTACTTATATTATGATGATAAAGGAATCAGTGCGATCCGCTTCTTAATTTTGCCCAAGCACTAAGCTCTATTAAGCTAAACGTAAAGTAATTATAGATTCGAGGTCGTTATAGCTCAATCAGGTCAGTATATAACTGTATATGCGCTGGTTAAGTGTTCGATTTCCATATTGAATTTTTTTTGGTAACACAATTTTTTTTTTCCCTAATTTATGTCCACTCTGTTATATATAGAGGAGTTTAATTCTGCTCTTGTAAAACGTTTAACTTCGATTTTTAGCATCTTATTTTTTTTTTTGGTTTTAATTATCGTATAGATGGGTGGAAGGTTTTTTTTTGTTTTCAGTGCTGGAAAAATGTTTAAATATATTATAATATAATACAGAATATTCTTGGAAAACATTTTTAAGGGATATAAATTAAAGGAAAATTCAAAATTTAAGTTAATAATTTATTTATAGCATATTTATTATATAAAATTAAAAAACTATAGACAACAATGACTTATATAAAGCTAATTGTAAATTATATGTAAGATTATTTAAAATATTCGTATATGTTCTCACTGTATGATGTGTCACAGGACTAATTGGATTTATTAGTAAAAAATCGATTATTTTCACCATTTGTAGCTCTTTAAATTGTAATAATTTTATTAGAAATAATATTTTTTCTTTTAAATCATTATTTATTAATGATATATGATTTTTATCATTAAGCTGATCATATTTTAAAATATTTTTCTGAATATCCAAATAATTATTACAATTTGAATGTATTAAAAGTGGTAGTATTATATTTAAAAAATGCAACTTTTCTATCAAAATGTCATTTGTTTCTATATCTAAATTAGTATTTATATTTAATTTATGTTTATTAACTAATTCATTTTTAAGTAATTCGTTAATTATATAATTATACAAATGTACATTATTTGGATTAAATTCCTTGAGTATTAAATTTAATACTACTACTAATTCGGATAGTGTTTCTCTTAATTTTATAATTTCATTTTTAATTGTATCTCTTGGAGGTTCTATTTTATTTATATAATCTGTGTTATAATTTAGTTCTTTAATTTTGGTATCTTCATCATTATTTAAATCTACATTTAATTTCGGTGATTTAATATCAAATATATTTTTTAGATTAGGTTTTTCTGATGTCCTTAAATCTATATTATCTTTAATTATATAAATATTATCGTTTTTACTTAATTTATCTTTATTATGAGTGCCAGTACCTACACTATTTAATTGTGACGATTTAATATCAAATATAGATGTTAGATTCGGTTTTTCCGATGTCCATAAATCTATAAAATCAATATTATCTTTATCTTTCTTTTCTTTATTATCTGTATTTGTATCTATGTTGTTTAATTTTGGTGACTCAATATAAAATATGGATGTTAGATTCGGTTTTTCTGACGTCCATACATCTATAAAATCAATATTATCTTTATCCGTCTTTTCTTTATTATCTGTATTTGTATCTATATTGTTTAATTTTGGTGATTTAATATCAAATAGGGATATTAATTTCGGTTTTTCTGACGTCCATAAATCTATAAAATCAATATTATCTTTATCCGTCTTTTCTTTATTATCTGTATTTGTATCTATATTGTTTAATTTTGGTGATTTAATATCAAATATGGATATTAAATTCGGTTTTTCTGATGTCCATAAATCTATCAAATGTATATTATCTTTCATTTTAATATTTTCATTTTTATTTGATTTATGATCTGTCATTACATTATCAGACTTTTCTGTTTGGACATGTAATATGCTTTTAGTAGTATAAGGTACAATTATAGTTTCATAATTTTCTGGACCTCCCTTCGGCATTACACCTACTTCAAAAGAAACATTTTTATATTCAATTGTTTCATTTTTTGTAATTAATTTATCATTTTTCATGCTAGCATCAGACAATGATCTTAGAGGTGTAGTTATAATAGTTTTATTTCGATCAGTGATATCGTCAATATTTTCTGTATTGACATCATCTTTGCCCTTTACTAAGTCTACACTCTCTACTTGTTCTTTCTTTATTTCTTCCTTGTCTGTTTCTATATTTAAATCTGGTTTATTATCATGGTTGTTTCTCTCATTTTTAATAATTGGCAAGTTTATTGTAGTAGCTGTAACTTTATCTGAAGTTGTGCTATCATCTAAAGGCTTGTTTTCCTGTAGATTTTCAATAATATGTTTGATTGAACCAAGTTTATCATCTTCTTTGAATCGTCTATATGTATTTATATTCACAATATTTTTGTGTGATTCTTCTGGTTTGCTTGTGTCAGCAATTCCTTCGGAGGTTTCTGGAATATGTATAAAGTTACTTTTTAATTCCTGTTCGTTTGATGGACCGTGAAGATTTTGTATTGAAATTGTATGATCACTATTAAGAACTTCATAATTCTGTGGATTTCTTTGTAGAACAGCAGAATCATTAGAATATAATTTTTCATTTAAAGTTATATCTTTTCTAACTTCGTCATTTGTATTTAAATTTAATGCTTCATTGTTGTTTATTGATTGTCGAGAGGTTTCCTGGAAAATGGGATATTTCCAATAGTTAATTCATTCTACATAACGATATATGTATATAATTATATTAAAAATATTAAGAAGTAAAAATAATGTTATACTTTCGTTCCGTCTCTTGTTTCTTCTTTTTGAGCCTGTTGAAGATATTCCATAATTTCTAAATCTGTTATACCTTTTTGTACTAAATATTTTACAAAATCCCTAAGTATTAATATGTATGTTTCTCTATTTTTAAAAGCGTAAGGATCTTCTCCTTTTGGAGGGTTATGTACTAAATAATTATAGGAATTTAATAAAGCTTGTTTTTCTATTGCCATCATTATTTCTTCATTTTTTAAATTATTATGAATATTATCACTAAAATGTACAACTTTTGAGTTGTTATTTTCATTTGTAAATAGACCCTGAAATATAACCATAGTTGAAGTAAAGATTTGTTTTTTTATTTTTATACGAAATTTTATGAATTATAAATATTTTGGTATTATTACCTCAAATCCTTTGTTAGTAACTTCACGTTGTCTTCGTAAATATTCCAAAATTTCCATAGCATTAATTCCTCTACTTTCCAAATAATTTATAAAATTATGTAATAATACTTTAAATATTATTTGCGATTTGTGATAATCACCTTTAGGTGGATGCCTAACAAAAAAACCTAGGGAATTTAGTAAAGCTCCTTTATCTATATTGACAATATCATTATTTATTATAGTTTTTCGCATATTAATTTCACCATCTTTATAAGCTAAAAATTTTTGAAAGTTTCTTCTTCCACTATTATTTTTCGCTGTAACTTTTTGTATATTATCAAGATCATTATTATTTAGATTTTCTTCGCTTGCTATACTTTTTTGAACTTTATTCAGGTCATCGTTATTTAAAATAATGTTTTGTAAATTATTTAAACCATCTTCGTTAACTATAACTTTTTGCATATTATCCAAACTACTATTTGTATCCAAAATAACTTTTTTACCACCCTCTGACGTTGTAATTTTAATTGGAACATAATGTATAACTTCTATATATTTATATGGCATTGATTTAATCACTTTTATTTTTTTAACATTGTCAACTGATGAACTCATTTCTTTAACATTTGTACTATTTTGTATATTAACACCAAATAAATTGTTCCTAATAATAGTTGTTTCAGGATTCTCAGACAATGTTGTATTGTTTTTACGATTTAATATATAATTTGCTATAACTTCTGGAATTTGATTGCTTATATTTTTCTCTGTTAAATTATACATAATGTCTGGTTTGACAATTTCACTACTAGGATATTTTACTTCCTGGACCTGAAATTATATTAAATTAAAAATTTATAAATCTATGTAGTTTTTATCTTCATTCACATTCTACAGTTTACAGGGAGAGTAGACCTGGATACAAAACGCTCTAAAACTAAAGCATTTTGTTTTGTAAACTAAAGCTTTTCTTAAATCATTGTTATGAACACTCTCGATTAAGTCGCCCTTCAAACAAAAAAAAACCTAAATTAAATACAGTTTATCCGTTTGAGATAGCTACGATGCCATAGACAGACAGACAGAGTTTGAATATACAGATACATACTTACGCCCACCCCCTACACACTTACACATACAACTTATAACATCGCTCTGTTTTCGTTGTGGGTTAAAAAGGTATTAATATAATGTCATATATACATCTATATGTTACTCATGTTTAATAAACTTTTTTTATATTTTTTAGCTTCACACTGCGTCCGACAAGGTAGGTAGGGGGAACCTGGAGACGGAGTGTCAAGATACTCACACTTTATTAAATAATATTAAGTAAAGAAACTAAAAATAAATCTGTATACTTTTCCGTAAACTTGGTAATCTATATTAGAGCTTGAAACACTGACACCATTTTCCTAATTCCAACACATGATTAAAACCAACATAAAAAACACAAAAGACATACTTACATAACACAAAATCCCCGCAATTTTTATGAGAAAACACACAAAAAGCGTCTTCATGTTTGAAAAATTAAGGAAATAGTGACGATAAAATATTTTTATAATATTTATAATAGAAAATGTATAGCGAAACCAATCGAATTATTGTTTTAATATATTGGCCGTATAATTGTAAAATCTTGGAAAGCGTTGAATTGATTTTATGTTAAATATATTTAAACATAATATAATTTGTCTAATGGGATTGTAGATGGTTGTAAGTTGATGTCAATATTACTTCTAATAATATTTTGTACATAAATGAAATATATCATACATAGATTTATATGAACAATTATTCAATACTTTTGTATTAAAATGGATTTCATTTGTAATTTTGGACACAGAACGCTACGTTTACGTGATAATGAAAATAGGGCTTCGCTCCTTATATTTCTGCGCTCGCCTGAAGGAGACCTCACGTCCACACTTAATTCCGATTCTCAGATTTTATAAGAAATGAGTGAAAAAACGAAAAGAAAACAAGATATAAACAGACATAAACAATTTATTTTCAATGTATTTATATTATGTTTAGGCTTATTCTATTATATATAGCATATTATACATATATTATAATAAACAATATTAAATACATGACTACTTATATTTGTACAATAAAATTCAATTAACTGAAAAAAATATTAAATCAATTTTCATTAATTTACAAAAAAACTTTCATATACAAATAAAAATCTATAAAAAAAACTACATAAACAAAAAAGTATCAAAAGTATTAAATACTTATTACACAAACAAAAGAGAAAAAATAAAATATTAAATACCTTTTACACAAACAAAAAAGTATTAAATATCTTGAAGACAAGCTCAAGAAACAACTTTAGATGTGAATATCTCAATCCAATAGCCGTCAGGATCTTGTATGAAGGCTAAACCCTTCATTTTGCCGTCTTGTGGCTTTTTTATAAATTTAACACCTTGTTCTTCAAATCTGTTACAAAATTAATGATTTTTAGCTTCACCGAGTATCCTGTAGTTAACAGGGTAGACAGAGGGAACCTAGGAACCGAGTGTTAAGGCATTTCCTTGCCCATAAGTTATTTTTGTTCCCCACTTTCCGCCGCATTCTAGAGGCATTGCGTGTTAAGTGAAAGTTCTCAACATCGAGTTTTGCCTCATTACTAGTGAGACCATGAACAATCTAATATTTTATTTTCTTAAGCGGGAATCGAACCCATAACCTGTCGCGTTTACAGTTGTGTCCCTGCGCTACGGCTCGCTATATAATGTTTATATATATTTTTTAATTAATAATTATAATTTTAATAAAAATAATCTTTACCTGTTACAAGCTTCATCGACATCTGGAACTAAAATCCCAATATGTCCGAAACCACGTGGATCCGAGTTACCGTTGTGATAAGTTGATTCATCACTTTCAGTTCCCCAATTACTGAAATAATAAGAAATTTAACTTTTAGTTTTTTTTTTATCCTTTAGGATTACTTTGTTGATTGTCTGTCCACCTGTCCAGACCATTTATCTCGAGATCACGTGGAAGTATCTAGCTGAAATATCACATATCAAGCTTCAAAGCCACAAAATCAAGCTTCTAAGTCAACGCAATTAAAAGGTTTTTCGACTCAATTTTTAACACATTTATAGTTGGTTTCTGCATATAAAATATATGAAATTCGCCGTAATAAAATCCTATATGGTACTTTTCCTTAATGTAGAATTATGAAATCTGGCAGGAGTGAGAATTTACAGGTATATCAAAGGAAATTTAATAACAAAATTATATTTCTATTATATAAAATTAATGCATACATCTAACATACAAGCCAACAAAAGCTTATCAACTTTTTAAAGTAGGCCTACATAATAAAATTGATACAGAACTCTTGGTTTTCGAGTTCGCACTTGACTCTATTTTTTTATGGGGATATTTATATACTAGAATGATTGATTGATTGATTTCTTGAATTATGGCGTTTCGAGTGTGCCAACTAAAATGATACTACAAGATTGGAGTATGAGGCTAAACTAATTTATTTTCTTAATACTACAATACAATTATTAAACATAAATGTCAATTTGGAAACACAATTCTGCTCACATTATTAATACTATACCATACCATACACATTATTATTAATATATAACATATAAAATTTAATTTACATAAATAATTTAAATTTAATATGTTATAATTTAATAAAAAAAACTTACTATGTCAATTCCAAAGTGGCTTTCCTCGTCATAGCCCATGCTGTCCTTTGACCTTCATCTTTTGGTACTTCATTTGGATTTTCATAGCCCATGAAAAACAATGAGAATTTCATTTCAGGAAAATGTAATTGTTTTAACAAAGTCATTCCTAATACTCCCGTGTAGAAAGGAATAGATTTTTTCGGATCTTTTATTCTATACATTGTTTGTTGGAACATAAAGTCCTGGAAAAGAGCAAAAATAAAGTAATTTTAATATATTTTTTCTGTTGTATATAATGAGAAATAGAATTTTCTGTACGGAGTTTCATTCAGTACCTCAAGAAAAACCGTAACAATGCAAAAAAGCAATAAGAATTTTATTAAACTAAAAAAAATCAAACAAATAATCAATAAAAGACTGCACATGCAATTCTTGTAGGTTCAATTCCTTTTTATCGTCTTAACTATAAAAAGTGCATCATCATGGCACAGTCACACTGCATGTGGTTTTAAATGTGATGGTTGTATGTTTCAACACGGAGGAATGAACAATTTATTATTTTCATTTTCTCCACTCTAGCAATAAGACAAAGCACGTCTTTGTGATCCCGCACAGAGAATGCAAGGCCATTCCTTGCATTATACCTAATTTGTGTGTTTTAACATTAATGTGCATGCACAGTGTGAGGCTAATAAAAATCTATTATTACTATGATTTTAATTTATTTCACTTTCGATTACTTAATAAGCATGTGATAATAAAATGACATACTAAATAATAACTAATAAAAATGTTATCATTTGTTTTGAATATAATGATAACATTGATAATATAGTGAGTAGCAAATTATATAATTTTTTTTAGCTTCACATTTTATCTTACACATAGCAGAGGTAGACATAGGGAACCTGGGAACCTAACGTTAAGAAACACTTTTCCCCATTTTCTGCTGAATTCTGGAGGTATTGCGTGTTGAGATGTGGACCTCAATGCTGCATTTTGTTTTGTTTTTAGTAACAAGGAAAAAAAAATATGAATTATTTCATTTACTCAAGTGGGAATCAAACCCACAACCTGTTGCTTTTACAGTTGCATGCTTGTGTCCGTGCATGCATAAGTACAATATATCATAGCGATATGGCATAGTTACCAAAAAATTGCTAAATAAACAATAAATTTAATCATTGGGCTATCGCCAAAGGTCAAATACCATTAAGTTGAAATATATAAATTAGATTCACCTTAGTAGAAGGGCTCGGTGTTTTACATAGTGATTCAATTTCTTGCGGGGATATTCCTTCACTAGCCATTGTTCTAAAAAAATATAGAAGAATTAAAAATAATTATATACTTATATAAAATTATATAAACTTATATTTAGGGAACATCATTATTAAATAATATATAGCAATATATAACAACATTATACTTTTTACCTAGTTATTTGATAAAAAGATGAATTATTTAAGCGGAAACCTCTTAGTGTACGAAAAATAACTGAACTTGCCGAAAACAAAAGTGACATATTAAATAAATGTCAACGTCAATTTGATACTAATTTTTAATATACGATTATATATAGTAGTTTTTATTTATTTTTTTTTTATTTATTTATTTATTGACACATCAACAATACATGTAACTTGTAATATTAAAAGAAAATTTATATATCGGTCTGGTTCTGTTACAAATATCAATTACAGATATGTACAGCATTCACAAAATAATCCCGATTATTTACCAGTCATAATAAGTTAAATTACAATTACAGATATTACAATTAAAATTAATTACAATTAAAAATAAATTAATACAACAAATAAATTACAATTACAAATAATTAAAATTAGAATTAAGTACAATTAGGCATTACAATTAAAAACAGTTAAAAGAAATAATTAATAAAACAAAAACAATCGTTATTAAAAAAAAAGACAATTCATACAATTAGAATAATACAATAAGCCACTTAATAAATTACATAGTACAATTAGAATTAATGGATATTAAGAAATATTTAAATAAGCAATAATAATTACGTCGTATTATATGTATGTATATATTTACTTAGAGAGTACAGTTATAGTTACAGGTTAGTTATTACAACTTAATTTGTGGTTAATTTTTTTTTTAAAATCAATAAGTGAATCGTAGTTCGTTTAAGAACTCGTGTTAGTTATTAAATATTATTTTTATAATGCTTTTATATTTTTTAGTATTAGCTCTGTCTTAGTTAATAATTGAAATTAAATGTATCTAAATAATGAAATTTAGTATTGAATTTACTTCAACAAAAAATACATTTGTAACTACTAAAACTTTGAATTCATGTTAAAAAATTTTGAAATATATTATTGCGATACCTGTATAATGTCTACTTCGTTTTTATTTAGCCGTTTAATTATTTTTTTTACAATAAATTGTACATTTTTAAGTTTACAAATATTTACTGTTTTTCTCTCCACTCCCCCTTTTATTTTTCTCTTTAAAGGTATTCTATGTCGATACTTCGTCCAAATATAAAAAATATCTAAAATAAAATAAATAAATTAGCTTCACGCTGTATCCCGCACACAGCAGGGTAGGCAGAGGGAACCTTGTGTTAAAACACTCCGTTCCCCACTTTCTGCCGAGTTCTGGAGGCATTGCGTGTTGAGTGGCAGAACTCAACGCCGCGCTTAACCTCGACACCAGAGCGAAGAAATGGAAATATAAATTTAAGTAAATATTTCATCTCCTCGAGTGGGGATCGAACCCACAACCAGTCGGTTTTGCAGTCACACCTCGTGCCGCTGCGCCACGACCGGCCTCAAAAAAATATAATAAAAATAAAAAATATCTGTATTGTCATAATAATTAACACTAAATATGATTAGTTTACACAATCTAGAAATTTTATATGGGCTTATGGATATTATATTTATTTAAATTTGTCAACAATCTATTTATAAAAAAGGTAAAAAATACATTTAAGTAAAAATTACATTTCTAAGTAGATTTTCTATACATGTATGTATTTTTGTACTTTGATTTTGTTCCTCATGATCATAAGAATTTCTATTTTATTATTCAAATGTTGAGATATTTCAAAATTCTAGTATTATGCTCAACATTACTATGGCAGGCAAAAAGAACAGTATTAACCTTTTTCTATTAAATTTATATTGCTTACCAACCCTTATGATTTATATATAAGATTTTATTTTATATAAATTTAAGCACATTTCCTCGAGTGGTGGTGGAACCCACAACCAGTCGGTTTTACAGTCACACCCTGTGCCGCTGCACCACGACTGGCCTCAACACTGAGACTTGCATGCATAAAAAAATTATAATGTAAGAAATAATGCAGATAAATAACAAATATAATTTTAATAGAAAAAATAAGAAATTAACATTATATGTATTAGTTTTTAAAACAAGAACAAGATAGTGTTGTAATAAAAAAAAAGATGTCATTTTAAACAATTTTGCTGTGATTTGGAACACATGTTGTCTATTTGTTGTGTCTGCTATGTGACTGCAGTACCAACCCTCAGACAAAGCACACTTGCTTTCTTGCCCATCTGCCTGTTTGTTCAATGATCTGACTGAGGCACTACACATTATACTGATAATACAGTTGCCTTTGTATGAAACAGTATTATGACGTTAATGCAGATGATGTGGCTAAATACTGACAAACCTCAATTTGAACAATCCAATCATTAGACATGAAGATGAAGAAGGATCTATCGTTAAGACATTCTATATTTCATGCACTGCTTAGTTTGAGACATTGGGTGTTGATTGTTGGAACTGGCTTATTTATTTCGCCGAGTGGGAATCTAACCCACAACCATCTCCTTCTTTGTTTAAACATTTAAGATTCATCACTTTTTAAGTAATATTTATCATATAAACATCTTAATTCTTCTAACCAAACAATATCTCTTTCAACTGATGTAACTTTACACTGATAAGCTGAAACCATTCTTATATTTCTAAGATCATCTACAAAAATGTCACCAACAACACTAATATATGATCCAGGTTCAAATTCTATAGGATTTTTATGTTTTTTCTCGATAGAATTTAATAAAGCTGACATAGTAACTGAATTTCGATTGCTCTTTCTTGATGCTATAGATAAACTTTTAACTAAATCTTTTAAAGTACTTTCTGATAAATACGCGTTATTTTTTGTTGTATCATAATAAACATTTACACATCCTGTAGGATCACTTATTTCAAAGTTTGTTCTACTTTCTGTTGTATTAAACATAGTAGTCACTACACCATGTATCATAATGTTTTTAAATGTATGATCGAATAGTTTATATATGTATTTATTTTGTTTATTTCGTTCTGCTCTGTAAATATCTTGAATGTAGATTTTTAAGGGATTCTTTTGATAGTTTTCCATGAGGAAAGCTACAATATTTTTTACGCAGTTAAGCAAGTTTCATGAAATAACTACACTACATCGAAAAGATTAACACGATGTAATATAATCTTCCTCGATAAATGGCCTATTTTATAAGAAAACGAATATTCAATTTCCACCAATGATTTCTGTTTCGATTAGCGCCTTCACTAAGCAAACTCTTCTTTTGGCGGGTATAGTTTAATTCACAGAACACATATACCCTAAGGGTCTAATTTGTCAATTTTGATTTGATTGTGACAGATTTGTATTATCACCAACATTATAAGAAAAAATGCAAATGATCATTTTTATAGCAAAAATAAAAAAAATATACTATAATATGTACCGGTAAAACGGTGTATCTATGAACCTCACTTCTTGTTTGAATAGAAATTAAGTATATTTTTGTATATTATAATATGTAATGAGTGCGAAAACACGTTATTAACTTATACTTTAATATAAATTGTTTTATATTTAAAGTCGGGAGCATTATTAACATGAACTTTAGTCTAAAACCGTTTCTATCCACCCTGTTCTACCTTAAAATAGTACAACGATCATAGAATAGATGGCGTACAAAATTGAATTTTAATTAATCCAACTTTTATTACACTACCTGAAATGTTTTTTTTTTTTAATTTTAAGCTTATAATATGATTAAATATTTTAAATATTTTTTAATAAAATATTTTTTTTACTAAATATGATAATATTTAGTAAAAAAAAGTATGATAATTTTTATGTTTAATTTATATTTAATGGAATTGCACCGTACTATACCGTTTTATTTATTTATATTGTAGTTGACAATTATTTTTATTTGGCTATTATTAAAATTGTCAAAAATAACAATTTTCTAGACTAGTCGGGGTCCGGAGCATATATGTGCAGCCGTTGACGCGTTGGATTGGGGGTTCAATCCCACCAACGGAATTAAATATTTTTGTTTCCTCGCTCTGGTAACAATACAAAGCGTGGCGTTGAGTTCCGCTACTCAAGCAACGCAATGTTTCTAGAAGTGAGGAACGGAAGTGTCTTAATGGCATGTCTTAACATTAGGTTCCAAGGTTTCCTCTGATTACTCTAATACATATACAGCATAAAGCTGAATAAATGAAAAAAAAAATCTTATCTAAACTATTAGAAATTCAGAAACTTTTAATGTACTACTACTACGAAATCTCAATATGAAATAAATAAATATTTAGAAATTATTTGTACATAGTATTGATAATTTTATTAATTATTTTAATATCAAATCATGTGTAAACAGTATAATCTACATTTATTATGAACTATAGTGTTATATTAAGCAATCATTTGTGCACGATATACGATGTACAGCACTGGCAAATTTAAAAATTTCAGAGACAATTGACCACTTGAATTATTTAATATCTCTGTTTATAAAATTGTTTTGAACGATAAATTATTGTTTGTAACAATTACATATTTATTTATAGCTATTATGTGAAAAAAGACAATAAAAAATTACTGACTTGACTTGTAATCGTAAGTTTTCAGGTACTGAGTATTGTCAATAGACTCAAAATGAATATTTTATTATTTTTGCTTGTATTTATTTAAACGTAATTATTAAAATTTAAACTTGTAATGAAAACTGGTATTCGGATTTGGGGTACATATTTTGATTAACATAAAAATAATTTTATAAATTATTTATTAGGCTTTTAAATTCAAATAAAATATAAAAATAATATAATTGTTGTAAATTATTTAAAAGTTATTGCAATTGCTACACTGACGGCTGATCACTTGCAACACTGTCAACTTAGTTCTTGATTTCAAATTTTGAACGCCATATTTAAAGAAACCAAACCAAACCAAACCAAATTTTGAAATTTTTAAAAGATTTAAAGTTTGTGTTGTTTGTATTAGCTCTTTTATCGGTTAACTTATATTGTTCTAACTCTATTCTCTATTATTCGGACTTTAATAGTGCTGCTTCTGTCATTACTTGGCTATCCTACCCACAGAACACATATACCCAAAGTGAAGAATGTTCACTTCATACAAAAAAATGGGGGACCAAACGCCACTGCTGCCATCTCTTGTGTGCCCACCAGAAACAATATTTAAAATTTACCGCCTCAGATATGGGCGGGAAATTCAAAATTTGGCTAATATTTGGGTAATAAATCGATTAATATTCAAAGCCAGAATGATTCACTCTTCCAAAATCAATTGGAAGTTTACTACTTAATTTTAAAGAAAAATACTTCCAAATGATTTTGAAATAGTGAATCATTTCTGGTATAATAATAATAATAGTCTTCTATAATAATAAAAATAAAACAAATAAACACTTTATACTTTTTTATTGCTTATAAACATTTGTTATAATTATATTTATACAAATAGTATTCTTGCAAATCAAATAAAATAGTGATAAAGACTATATTATTGCAGCAAGACAAACTTGCCCTCTTATGTTAGAAACAATAATTTAAATTTATATAAGTAAAATAGATTGTAATCTGTAACATAATCATAATTTTAATATATTTACTAACTTATTACATAACATTGTTGTTACATTGCTTAAATTTGACTTGGATTACGAATAAAGGATTAACAATATCATTGCTGTTTATTATTCTATTTTAATTAAATAAATATTTTAATAAAGTGTTGCGTTACTGAATTGTTGTTTATATTTTCATTTCTCTGCTTTGGTGTCGAGGCAAAGCGTGGCGTTGAGTTCCACCACTCAGCATGCAATGCCTCCAGAATTCGGCGGAAAATGGGCAACGCAGTGTCTTAACCTTAATTCCCACTGCCTACCCTACTTTGTGCGGGATACTGCGTGAAGCCGATTATTACAAATAATTATAAAAATAATAAAGTAGGTATAATGAACTTAATACAGTGTTGGTTAAATTAAATCTAATATTAATATACAATTACTTATTTTTTAATATATCTATTTTCCTTTTTAACAACTTCTGATAATCTCCAAATTGTCTATTTTTAACTGTACAAAATCTTTTTACTGTTATGTGGAAGACACTATTACATATAAAATCAACATTTTCTTTGAAATGATCCTCACACTGGGCAAGAAAACTAAAATTTACATCTTCCAATTTACAGATTACCAGTTTTTTGAGGTTTAAAGAATATGATAATGTTTCATATAAATTATTGCAAATTGTAGCACAGTTTCAACACATCTAATAAAATCTTCAGATACATAGTTTAAGTTCTTTTTAACATTATCATATTCTTTGAAGTCCATAAAAGTGTACAATAAAATATTGTCAGTATGTTTAGCTTTTAAAACTGAATCACAAAGCCTGCATTTATTGCCAAGGCTCTTTAATAAAAATCCACAGACATATGCACAGGCTTGTAATTCTTGTGCATCAGAAACACTTTCTCGAAAGGATGACTCCACCAATGAGAGCATGGCTGAAACAAGTGGACTTTCTGATTCTGTGCATGTGCAGTTGTGGTTAAAAATTCCTTATAATCTGACATAGAACTACAATCATCTACTTTACAATTTCCTGACCCCAAATAAGCAAGATTGGATAGAATCGCTGTCTTCAGGCCAGCAACAAATTGCCCAGAGGTTGGATAATAGTTTGATCCATAGTTTCCTCTAATAGTACCAAACAAATTTTCTAGGGAATCTTGCTGAAGGCGGTGAGTACATAAAGCTTTTATTTTATGTTTTATTTTTAAATTACTATACAATCTTAGGATACTTTTAATTGTCCATATCCAACCTTCCTTAGATGGGGGCGAGCTATGACATCCTACAAATGTACAGTTTTCAAAAAAGTCATACATTTTCTTCAAATCTTCCAAATGGGGTGAATTGTCAGTCATGTTGGTACAGTGCGGTTTTTCTCTCTTTCGATCTGGGGAATCACTATTTAAGCAGTCAAATAATTTATCCATATTTGATATTAAATTTGCAGTGATTGCTGCCTCCCCAGATAACAATCCTGAAAATTACAAGAGCTAATAAAGGTCATGTTACAGAAACTAAAATCAACATGTTATTAAAGTTAAATAAATAAATCAGCTTCACGCTGTATCCTGCACACAGCAGGGTAGGCAGAGGGAACCTACAACCTCAAACATGTTGTGTGCCTACAGCCTCAAACATGTTATTGTTAGATAAAAAACAATGCTTCTTGTTTAAGAAATTAAAACAATACCTTGAGATATTTTGGCAAACATTCCTGCTGCAACTGAGTGACTTAGCACTTGAGCAGCAAGGTTCACTCTCATTTTCTGCTTGGCATTTGGACATATATGGTCTTGTTTTAATTTTGGTGCGAAAACAAAATTTCCATCACCAGTCTTTTTGGAAGAAATGTTCCATATATTTCCATTTGGCTCGACCTATAATGTAATAAATAGCATTTTAATTTAAAAAATATATTTTTATTTAATTATTAGTAAATGGAAACCAGCCAAACTTGAGGCCAGCCATATTGCAGGGGCACAAAGTGTGACTGTAAAATCTACTGGGTTGTGGGTTTGATCCCCACTTGTGGAAAAGAAATATTTATTTAAATTTATATTTCCATTTCTTCTCTCTGGTGTTGATGCAAAGTGCACCAAAAACAATATTTAAAATTTACCTTAATAAAGTGCAGTGTAGTTCCACCACTCAAAATGTAATCCCTCCAGATTTTGGTAGAAAGTGGGGAAAGGAGTATCTTAACACTAAGTTCCCTCTGCTTACCCTACTGTGTGCAGGATATAGCGTGAAGCTGATTTATTTAATTTTATTTATATATAAACTTGCACATTTAACTGGACTACACATTACACAATAAAATATTACCTTTTCCTTCAACATTGTTTGAAGTAATATTTGGTTATGGTTCTTTAGTTATTTATGGTGTTCCAAGCGTGCCAGTAGAGCACATATCACTTCGTAAATGTCATGTTGTATGGAGAAAACACGAAGGAGGTTGTACAGTAAAAGAGAAAATGTGACACAATAGGAGAATGCATGTTATAAAAAAAAAATCCAGTTAAAAATTGCCTTCACCTATAAAAAACAAAAAAAAATTAACATGTACATTATATACATAACATAGAGGGTTAGTAATAAGAAATATAATACAAAGGTGTTAGCTTACAATTTAATTTTGTTATATCTAATATATTTACATAAAAATTTCCTCTACGTAAATTTTTATGTAAATATATTAACTAAACACAAACATTAAAAAACATTGAACTTTAAGGGGCCGCCCCCTTTACTGAACTTTATGAGGAAGGACATCATAAAAGGGACGAATCAGCTTAGGTCAAGTGAAAAATATGTGAGGAGAGGAACCGTCGTCTAGGCCACATTCACACAGTGAGTGGTCCCTGACCCTGATCGTAGCTAGGTGCACAGGTGTACATGCATGTCCAAGGCGCAAGCGACAAATAGTTGATAAAATCCTCCGTTCAGTAAATTTTTGGGAAAAAAACCAAGGTCACCTGGGAATATTAGGTTGAATGGAAGCATAAAACTTACCTTTCTGAAGTAATATTTGTATTGCATTTTATATTATATTTTAAAAACAAACTTCTGAACCATTTCAGTAAGAGATAGATCAAATATTGCAATATATATTGACACCACCCTTATCACAAATTGTAGCTGCAATATTTAAGCCATTTCTGGAATCTAGAATCTGGAAATAAAAATAAAACAACTATTATCACAAATCTTTACAAATAAGGCTTTAAGTTTAAGTTAATGTTTAACGATTACTTACCGGTGTAAATTGGTAGGACGAGGATTAGGGAACCTATAAAATGTAATTTTATTATTATCAGCTTCACACTGTATCCCGCTAAATTTAATGCTTACAAACAAGTAATAAAATGCAATAGAAATTCGAATATTAAATAACAGTTTGCGTCGCCGAAAGAAACAGTAGGTTAGCCATTTGCAAATTATAATGTTACCCCATATCAAAAGATAATCCTACTATTGCGCTTAAAATACCGGTTACATAAATTGTTTCTGATTTCAATTGAAAACTTTATAGAACTAAATTACATTGCAAATTTTTGTTTTCATTTTTTAATTATAATTTAAGATTAACTTCTATTCTTTTCGGAGTTACATTTTATCATGGTACCTTGCATACATGAAACTTTATAAAGAAAGTTATTTATTAAATATTAAATAAATATACCACGAAAATATCATGTAAATCATTCAAGAAAATACTTATAAAAAAACTACTAATTAGTAGTTTTACTTTAATATGGCAGCACTAAGTATCATAATTAATTTTTCGGGACTTATTTACAATCCCCCGTAGGTATATCCCACATGCCCCTTAGGAAGTCGACCGGGCCTGATCCTACCTACCTGATTGACCCCGACGTCGGCTTAAGAACTGCTTCGTACGATATTTAGCCATAACGAAAATGCCGAAATATTCACATTCTAACTAACATGGATATTATTTTAATTTGTGTGGGCTGGCATTCATCGAAATAAAATACTAGGGCCAGTTTTTATTGACGGTATTTTAAATGCTACGAAATTTTAAGACGTCACACGTAACCAGAAAATGCCGACCAGATCCCCGTAGACGTATATCGTAATATGTTACGGAGATGCAATTTATGCATTCAACAATAAGATGGACACTTTGAAAAAAAAAATCTAGCTATCTAATACACAAGTGGACAAATGAAACGATAAATGTGAGTGTGTGTAAAGTGTATTCTTAAGTGTTGCTCTGATTTAACATGGTTTTGCCGCCATTAGCTACATACCTACGCTACGCTAGTTGCTGCGACTCGATTTCTCGAATGAGGCGTATGCGACGTTGCCGCTAAGACAGGTAAGTATGTTGTTATTATTTTAAAACGGCGTTTTATTTTAAACGATAATTTTATTATTTATTTGTTTCATTTTTGGGAATTTATTTTTTTCGGAATTATTTTTTTATTATTATTTATAAAAGCTTAATAATTATTAGGCTTTTAAAGAGTAGTTAAAACTGTGGTTTCATTTAAAGTGGTACTTACACTTCTATAACTTAATTTATTTTTACTTACATATTTTTATAAACTTATTTGTAAAAACATTTTTTTTAAACTATATACGTGTATATTCAGAAAAATATATTAAATGTATGTATAATACATTTTTGAAGAAAAATTTGAAACCGCAACCTAATACGCTAAATAAAAGATGTCCACATAGAACTGTAACTGTAATTTATATTCGATAAAAAAATGTCGATAGAATTATTCCTTACTGAAAACCTATAATTTTAATAAAAAAAATATAAAAACAAAAATGTTTTATAACTTAAAAATTATAAAATAAAATTGGACCTTTGGAGGTGCTGGGATTTGAACCCAGGACTTTCAGCATGCGAAGCAGACACTCTACCACTGAGTTACACCCCCTGATGCTTGACAGGGGAAATAATGTCTAGATTTGTAATTTGCAAATTATTGACGATGGATTTCATTGTTTTAAGCCTTTATCCTGAACTTTATAAAATTATGTACTTATTTTTTCTTACAGTACAGTTACAGTGCGGTCAACGAGATGTTGCACCTCTGATTTAACTTTAGAACTACCTATTCTTATTTTTTTACTATTTACTTCCCGAGTATACAATGCGCAAAATCTAACATCAGGGCGGCTGCGTCGTCGTCGACCGCACTGTACAATATATCTCTGAGCTCAGTATTTCTGTCATATTTTTCACTTTTTGCTTGACACTTTTTTTTATTTTGAGCTGTATCCTGTACATAGCAAGGCAGGCAGGGGAAATCTGGGGACGCTGTTAAGACAATTCCATTCCTCACATTCCGCAGAATTCTGGAGGCAATGCGCGGTGAGTGGCGGAGTGAGAAAATTAAAATATTTAATATTTAATTAATTTCACCCCTCAACATGTAATACCATCAAAATTCGGCGCAAAGCGGGTAACGGACGGGAACAGAGTGAATTAAGTCAAGGTTTCCAGTGTCTCCGCCGACCATGCTATGTGCAGGATACGGTAACGCTAAAAAAAAAGCTGTAACCCTAAAAGTCTTGTTAGTCCCATACAGACTAATATCACTAATATACGTTTTAAATTTAATAACAACAGTATTATCATAATTTTGTTTTATCTTTTTATTTTATACAATACAATATATGAAACAACGTCAAAGTTCACAACCATCTGAGTGAAGTGTATGTGTCAATTATGGTAACTACCCGTCTCGCTCGTATGCGCGGTTGTACGTGTCTCGATAGTGATGTCTACAGTTATATTTTTTTAGTTATCGAGATAAATAAACTTAAACTTATTTAATAAACGTATCCTTGATGGGCGTATCTAAAGACATTTTTAAGGTGGGCTTTGATTTTAATTTTGAAGTAATCTCTTTGTATAAAGTTTTTTTTTTCTAGTTAATGTTTTGTTGATAAAAGTTCTGCACCCATGATACTTTGTGCTCTTTATTTGTGAAATTCAAATAGAAATAAGAAATATAAAATATTACGTTCCCCAGATTGGGAATCGAATCTACAAACGTCGCATCCTACAGTCATATGATTGTTTCTTGTACATATCACGGTGGACTTAAAAATGTAAATAGTAGACATTGCGTGTTGAGTGCGGAACTCAATACCGCGCTTTGTCTACCAGAGTAGGCTAAATAAAAATAATTTCAATACAATCACTCCGCCGAGTGGGAATCGAACCCAGATCTTTTTGAATTTTCAAAATAAAATCTAATATATCGATACAAAAATTCTACACTCAAATGTGAACTAACGAAGATGCATTGAATTTGACAGCTCAAACCGAGCTGCACTGAGGGTTAGGTGCTTATACGAATACAATACATACATAATGCATATTGTATTGAAATTTTATATATAATTCTATACATATAAATAAAATTTAAGTGTCCGTCTATGATTTTAAAGTGTTGTCTGTCTTTCTGTTTGAGGCGGTTAATTTCCGATACTAGTAAATCAAGGATGTGGAGAAACATACAGGCACTTATTCCGAAATTCCCACGGCAATATTCGCGACTTGCCAACCGGACTCAACCCGGATATAGTAACCAAATATTAAATATATATTCTTAAAACCAATGGGATAAATTACAATTTAATTTGTTATTAACAGCAATACCTAAAATTAGCAACCATTTTTTCACTAAATAGACTTAAATTATATTAAACAAATAATCGTAGGTATAGTCCAAGAGGGCGATGCCGCGAGCGCCGCATTTAGTAAATAAAAAAGTAGCTTTACATTATTTGCCTCATAGCAGATTAGTATATAATCTAGTATTTATCTCCACAGTATAAGCGGGATAAAGCGTCGAGTATTAAATAATAGTAAAAAAATAAACATATCCTATTTTAATAACGACATTTTACAAGACAAAGCGCGGTGTTAAATTCAGTCAATCGATACTTAATTATTTCGAAAATAGAGCGAAAAATGTGAAACAGAGAGTATCTTACTTAACTCTCTGCCTGTCGTAATATGTGGGATACAACACGAGACTGATAGAAAAACATTTGATAAAAATTATAAAAAGAGACGATGTGTCTTTATAATGGAGGTGCTGGGATTTGAACCCAGGACTTTCAGCATGCGAAGCAGACACTCTACCACTGAGTTACACCCCCTGATACAATGAGGGTTATATTATTCATTCTGTTCAGAAGAAAGCATTTTATGCCTTGTCTTTAATTAAGTTATTTCTTTTTGACAAATTTGACGGTTCGACGTGGAAACACTGCCGCAGATAGCCCATTTCACGGTTGCGTGGCGCGTGGAAGGAAGTCCCTACTAAATCGCACAGTAGTGGAGTGCAGATCCAAATGGTGTAGATAGTACTTGAGTTTGTGATGTAATGTGCGGTTAGAAAATTCGGTGGTAGGTAACAGGTTCCCCAAACAGTTCCCCAAAACACTCTCCATGATAAATGCGGCACAGCGAGGAGAAGTCCCCTAAGCAAAGCCAAAGTGTCAAGCACAAATCATTAGATCCCCAAAGATTCGAACGGCGCGGCTCTACGTTGTACGCGATCAAAATAAGTCAAGCTAATACTGGGGTACACCAGCCCAGAGATGAAAACAGTACTCCATATGAGGCCGAGCCTGGGCCCTATACTCGCTGTACTGATGACCCCCAGTTTCTTTGGGGCCAACTTGGCCTTGCTTTTCAGATGATCGCGATACTAGCAGTCGTTCGAGACGCTAAGACCCGGCTATAAGTAGGAGTGTTGGAAGACTGACGACACGACAAATCGGTTTTTTTTGTGGTTAACACGCAACCTTGTATTTTTTTTGGGGTTGAATTGAATCAGTTTTCATTCACTCCATTTGAAAACAACCCCGAGCAATGCCTCAACTGAAGACACGAGCTTATTTAGGCAGTGGTCGACGTCTTCCCGTTTTACGCTGTAGCCCGCACACAGCAAGATAGGCAGAAAGAAACTAAAAAGTTCTCCACTTTCAGCCGAGTTCTGGAGGCGTTGTGTATTGAGTGGCGGAACTCAACGCCGCGCTTTGCCTCTTTACTATAACCAGGAAATGAAAATATTAAATATTTCATCTCCTCGAGTGGTAATAGAACCCACAAACTGTCGCGTTTACAATTGCACTTGTGCCCTTGCGCGACGACTGGTGTTCTAGACTTTAATTTAAAATATACCTACCTATTTCAAAACAGCTACTTAAAACTACCATAGGTTCATAATATATTTCCATTGTTGTAAGATAAGCGATCTTTGATTCCACTCCCTTTGTTTGCTCTGAGATTACACGAGTTAATAGATTTTTAATGTCCCAATATAAAACAAAGCCGATCTTAATGAAGAGATTTGGGGGATAGTGTTTCTACCCAGTTTGTATAGCAACAGTGGAATTTTATATTATGTTTTACGAAATTTTGTATGTTTACACGTTTAATAAATATAGGCTGTCATGATGAAGCGGTAAAGCAATGGTGCAATGATTGTGGGCTGGGCAAAAGGAGTGTTTTAGTAGGTAGGTCCCTCTGCCTACACTACTATATGCAGGATACAGAGTGAAGTTAAAACAAAATAAGCAAAACCGATTTGACTTTTTGCGACTATAAGCGCGACGGTTGTGGGTTTAATTCCCAGTCGGGAGAATAAAGCGGCATCTGCTTAACCTGCTTTGTGCAGGACATAGCTTGAAGCTAGTTAAAACCCTTCGCTCTAGGTTTTCATTTTACTTTTAACAGACAATTTGATTCATCAGTAGTACAGTGTTTAACTGTAGATTATACTTACATTTGATTGATACATATTTATTTTTCATTGATAGATAATTATATTAATTTTTCCTCGCTCTGGTAGACAAAGCGCGGCGTTCAGCTCCACCACTCAACATGCAATGTCAATTAAAATTTAAGTAGTGTCTTAACACTAGGTTCGCAGAGTGAGTAAATGGAGATAATTCATTCCACTGAGTGAGAATCGAACTCATAACCTTCACGTTTGGAGTCAGACGTGCCGCTGCGCCAAGTCCACTTCACAAAATATTTCAATAACAGAAATATCAATTAGGTATAATCTTATTAAATCTTAGAATTAAATCGTTTAATCCAAGCTATAATTTAAACAAGACCTGAAACAGAAGTCAATCAACAGATCCACAGTAACTACAAACAACATGTACAATCCACTCGCTCTAGGTACAACTAGGTACATCTAGACACTACTAGAACTAACCCTTTTGTATGCGCTTTGATACTTTGTTGGTGCTCTTGATTGCTTCCACATCAAATACTGACTTCTACTTTGTATATAGAACTGTGTTTGACTTAATTGATTGATTTCTTCTTCAATATAACTACGAGTATGGATTGTGAAGGGCCAGCGTAAACGTGACCATTGTGGGTTCGATTACCATTCAGGGAAATATATATTTTTTATTTATTTCATTTTCTATATTTTTCCCGCATAGCAGGGTAGGCTGTGAGAACTTCGTGTTAAGACAATTCGTACATGCACCGACCAAACTTCAAGACATTGCTTGTCGGGCTTTGTCTGCTAGAGCAGTGAAATGAAAAAAAATATATATATAATCATTAACATGAGTGGAAATCGAAGCCGCAACCGTTGCGTTTATCGACGAAGGCCTCTTTTACAATAAGCAATTAATAACGCGAAAATATTTATAAATGTAATATATAATGCATATTCTACCTTTATATAATTTTAGGCTTAAAACTTCATATTTCCGATGTTCACACGAGGTATGATCAAAGGTTGACAGTTTGATATCCATCACTCGTCTCTACGTTTCTAGTGGCTTTCATGTTAATCCAAACACTTACTTGCGAAGTAAGTTTTAAGTATACTTACTTATAGGTGTCGAATATATATTATTGTATGTTTATGTATGTTTGTGTGTCATTTTAATAAATTTACTGAATGTGGTTCTTATAGAGTTCAAATTTTGTTTAAATTATTCTCATTTTTTTTAGCTTCATACCGTATCCCGCTTTTAACAGAGTAGGTAAACTTCGTTCACTTTCTACCTTATTTTTCGGGGCAACACGTATTGAGTAGCAGAACTTGTGCTGCGATTTATAAAAAAATAAATATAACTCATCCCCATTAGTGGGAATCGAACCCATAACCGTTGCATGTACAGTCGCTGCTTCACTGCGTCACTACGAATTCTCCTTCAGTAGGTACACTGATGAGTTTATGCAATAATGCTTTACATTAGTGTCTGGTAGAAAATATCACTGGATTTGGGAAACTAGAGAATGAAGTGACTGACGCAAGTTCCTACGATTACCAAAAAATATATATGACATATATATATACAACTGAAGAGTCGATGTTACTTAGTGACTAAGAGAGAGAGAGAGAAAACCCACATGAAACTAATGGATTTAAAAACTTGAAATTTGGCATGTAGATCAGTTGAGTTTGAGTTCTCCCTAAATACAATTTAACCACACAACCGTGAGGCTCAATCATTTATTATTTGTGTCACGATTTCTTTTTATCTTCTACTTTGAATAACAAATACATAAAATCATATTGCAATTAAAATAAAATATATTTTCTTTAAAAATCTAATTTTTTTATATAAAACAAGCTTTATATTTATATAAAACAAGCTTTATATAATAAATTAAATAAACCAACGAAAATAAACTAAAGAAGAAAGCTTTAATTATTGTTATAAAAATCCATCTTAACCTACAAAACGTATTTCCCGCCATAACGCCCGCCATTTGGTGCGATCTCAAAATGGCGGCTATAACCGTAGCGTATCTCGGAAGTCGTTAAAGGAATTTAGTTTTATTTTTATTTATATTATTAATTTGCTTTGTTTTTTGTTTTAATTAAACAATAAGATGTTTTTTGCTTACACAAAAATTTGAATTTTGGGTTAAGTTATTGTCAAGGGAGTAGAAGCTACTTACGTGTAAAATATATTTTGTATTTTTTATATTTAAATTTACTTTTATCTATAAGAGAGGCCTATATAGCACTTGACGAAGACAGGCTGACGATGATGATGATGATATTATACTAAATCCCACTTTTTTTTATTCATTCTCTTTTCTAATTTTCGAGACATTAAATATTGGAAGATAAATCCGGACTTTGTCTTTTTGCCAGAACGAGAAAATGTAAATAATTACGCCTCCTTCCCCCTACCCACATTTGAAATCGATCCCACACCCGTCGAGCTTACGGTTAGATGCCGTACCGCAAATGTGCCGTAAGGGTTTTCTTCAAATTCATTAACAACTTCAGTTTCGGGGCCGACACTTGTGGAATATATTATCATGAATGCTCTACGATGCGTGTTGTAATGGAGATGGTATTTATTTTTGTTACACGCTTTTATTAGGTCGACTACTAACTATGTAACTAAGTATTAAAATTTAAGAATCAAAATTTGACTTTTTTTTATGGAAAAGCACAAGGCAAACGAGGGTGCGGGTCACCTGATGGTAAGTGATCACCGCCGCCTACGACCCCGTGTAGCACTAGAGGAGCTACAGGTGCGTTGCCGGCCTTTAAGGGGTTGGGCGCCGGAGCCCGGCATTACCTGATGTGAAACGCAGTGGCATAAAGCCACTACTTAACGCCGATATTAAATGCCGGGAGTAGTAATGATCCAGTCGAGTCTACCCATGCGTGTTGCCATTGCTGGCGACGTGACTCTACCACACGTACTGTAGTCGCCTCTTACGACCCCACCAGTACCAGGACGATCCTATTCTAGGCCGGCATCACACGGCACAGAAATTTGACTAATGAAAGAATTTAGAAGTTTGACTGTGCGTGAGAATCGAAGTATTTTAACAGTCGGTCCATGCTATGCGCGATACAGCGTGCATTGAGTTGTATCCCACAACTAAAATAAATAAAATATAATACTAAAATCGTTATTCGCCCATCAGGATCATTCCAGGAATATATCTGTTTTTTTTTGTAATTCTCGATACCAGTGAAAAGCAATATTCCTTTACAGTGTGTAGGCATTATACATTTTCTAGCTTGTTTCGTAATAGCTCTCTTCTTAGTTCTAGGTATTTGATGTTCCTACTCTATAATGAAAATAAGTTTTCAAGTAAACAGCTTAAAAGTACAGCAAAGTTACGTATAAATTGTAACATTTTCTTACTTTAACTCTGTAATGTCTTCGAATTGGAGTCAAAATGGAAGTTATTGTTTTAAAGAATTTTCCCTTATCGTGATGTTTTGATGTAAAATCCACTACATCGGGATTCAAGTCCAAGAATTCTGACGGAGAATGGAGTACATTAAGTTCTCTAAGTGTATTTTTAACATCTTTTAAGTATTATTCCACACTTAGGAAAGGGAAATACTTAAAAAAAAGATAACGTAGCGGAATTTAAAAAGTTTCGAAAACGTCCGTCCGTGTCGAAACCGTCGAACATTTGACGGTTAAAATTTTTATACGTTTTCTAAAACGTATTGCTGTCTCTATAAACACAGGCCTGCTATAAGCGGGATAAAATGCGAAGCTAGGGATTCGAATCCACTATCTCCCGCTACTGTCACACATCGCCATATTACGTTGTAGTCGTCGGACAAAAACATTATTACTTAATGTAACTAAATTCGTGAACACTTAATGATAAATTACTTAATACAATTAAGGTTTACAAACTTAAGACATGGCGCTATATCAGATTATAACTATTAAGCAATAATAGTTAAAATACTATCAATATTCGTACTATACATTGTATGTATGTATTGTGTGTGTAGATATTTATATGTATTTATTATCTATATTTTACTGTGTGTATGTATGTATATTGCTTATTAGAAATAGTCTATGTATTGTATTATATTATATCTATCTATGTATCAGTATGTTGTTTTATATATACATACATATGTAAATACATTTATTGCTTTTTTTATTCATTTATATTTTATTTATATATATTTATATTGCGCCAGTCGTGGCGCAGTGGCACAAAGTGTGACTGTAAAACCGACTGGTTGTGGGCTCGATCCCCACTCGAGGATGAAATATTTATTTAAATTTATATTTCCATTTCTTCGCTCTAGTGTCAAGGCAAAGCGCGGCGTTGAGTTCTGCCACTCAACACGTAATGCCTCCAGGATTCGGTAGAAAGTGGGGAACGGAGTGTCTTAACAATAGGTTCCCTCTGCCTACCCTGCTGTGTGCGGGATACAACGTAAAGCTGATTTATTTGATTTATCTATATATATAAAAGGACATGTACCTGACTGACTGACTGAGGTAAAACGCACGCACAGCCGTAACCGCTGTGCGTAGAAACGTGAAATTTGGACAGATGTTTATTTTCATAATCTGGACATCCACTAAGAAGGGAATTTGAAAAATTTTAACGCTAAAGGGATGAAATAGGGGTTGAAAGTTTGTATGGATTTCTTTTTAAATCGGCACCAATTTTTATAAAAAAATAAATTCAGACTGTAAAAAATATTTTATTGAACACAAGTTTCGTGGTTTATTTAGAATTCAATTCACCCCTAAGTGCGCAAATAAGAGGCCGAAGCCGCGCGCGCCCACTAGTTTATTTATATTTTTTTAACTACGTCCACCACCCATCTTCTCAAAATGATGACAGTTTCTTTTCGTTTAAAAGGTTGTCTGGAACAGATGGCAATTTAGCCAGAATACCACTTTTTTGTACATTTGTTTCCTTTTCTGTTTTTTTTCGTGTATGGGGTTAATGAGCAATTCTTCATTATGCATTACTACATGTATATGATGCAGCCGGAGAAAACATACTGTTAAGACATTTCAGTCTCTACTTTCCAATATTTTTTTTAGATATATAGTTTACCAGAGCGGGGAAATGAAAACAAATTAAATAATACAACCATTCCTCCAAATGAGGATTGAACTTACAACTGTGGTGTGTACAATCCACCACGTTTACGCCCCGCATTAATGGATAAGTAATATGAATTTATCTTCTCTCTTAAGTTATAACTTTTTTTGTTTTTTTATAACTTTTTTCTAATTAGGAATCCAAATCTTTTTTTACAGTTACCGCTAATGAGACTGTCAATGAGTCAAATAAAGTCCTCGATACTCCTATAAGTAGTGTAGCACTGTAGTACTGGCGACGCGCCAAGCGAGTCAGCGGGACGGCGTGATGCATGGCTTGTAGTGGCGTGACATGCTTATGATGCCGATGTACGATATAATTATAAATTATCGATAAATAAAGATAGCTTACAGATTCGTATGTAATATTCTAAGGTTAGGTTTTGGTTTGTAGAAATATTGTTTCTTATGGTTCCGTACCTTACCCGTTTCCTACCGAAAAAGGAACTCTTATAAGATATGTACGTTCATCTGTCTGTCTGTCTGTCGAGAGCCTTTATCTAAGGAACGCTCGGAGATGTCGAGTTGAAATTCAAACCATGTACTCAGATCTTCGGTATAATGACTTAAATAAATCATATTTCTACATTTACTTCAAAAACGACATGAACATTTATATCGCAAACAACGCGTATTTCGATACTGTTACGGAATTCGAAATTAATAGGTTACTTCTGGTTGACCTAGAATTATGAAATTTGGCAGCTAGCATCTACTAGCAGTACAAGTTTAGAACACGAAAATCTGAAAACAATACATTTGCGATTAAATCCGAAAAAATAATAGGTATAGGTATAGCTAAGTTTAGTTGCTTTAGCATCTACCTGTAAATGTGATTTTTGTAAGTTCGATGTCCTTACTAGAAACGATTATATTTAGCTATCCTCATTATTGTGGATACACTTCCCATTTGGAGGAATGCAATATTTAAGATTTTTATTTCCTCGCTCACATAAAACGCGCCATTGAATTACGCCACTTAATGCCTTAAGAATTTCTTAAGGTTCTTAGGTTCCGTCGGCCTACACTGTTATGTGAGCGATATACCATAAAGCTACAAAATCTCCATTATTTGTGAATCGAATCGAAATGTCAACTATCATACGCTGAATTCCGTATATTCCACGCAAACTAGGTCCGTGCTATATACGGGATACAGCGTGCGTTTCGGGGTACAACTAAAACAAATAAAATATAATATTATAATCGATATTATATCGATATGCGCCCATCACTAAAAGAATAGTAGGCAATAATCGACAGTCTATACCACAGCGAGTATCTTATCTCACAACTATATAGTCTTGCAATTTTCCACTTCCGGTTTCAGCGATGAAAACGGCAATTAGGTTTCCGTTTAGTGGTATTAACTTTTGAATTGGATTTATATATTCGATAGTATGGGTATTGGTTGTTTTTTTATATTTAGACATATTTTTATGTTTGCTTGATAAGTAGAGAGTATAGTGATAAATGATTTTGTTTTCTGGTTTTGTTTGAAGTCGCTCCTCTTGAAAACCCTTCCAGAGGCTCGGGTTCATATCCCGCTACGTTCAATTTTTTAAGCATTCTCTAAAAAAGGTCTTTCTTAAATGTGGAATAACATTTTAGAAATATTTTCTAGTTTTCGGATTTTATGGTATCACAGTGTCTGACTTTATATCATCAAGGCATTTTCTCGCTCTTGTAACAAGACAAAGCGCGGCGTTGAGTTCCACCCCTCAACACGCAATCCCAAAAGTTAGTCATATTACTAGTCTCCCTCTGTCTACCCTGCTATAAAATAAAAAAATGGTTTTCGTAACACTAAATGCTCATATATGTCACATTTCATATATATATTTTTCATCTCAAATTAGAATAAGCTCACGAGCAACGCCACATAAAAATCATGACAGATACACAATCCCCAGGGCATGAACCTATGAAAAGATTGATAAGAATCGACGAGACCAAAGAGACTGTAATGTTTGGGACTCCATTCTCTCTTAATGCTCCTCTAGAGTTATAGTGTGACGCTAACAAAACAAATTTCTCCAATAAAAATAAGAAACACGAAGCAAAACCTGCCCCAAAAGCTATATCTCCATAAATCTAGCTGAATCCCTATAAATATTACGATATTTTCTATAAAAATATGTGTATTTCGAACTAATGATGTGAAATGTAGGTCGGATTACATTAAACTTTCGAAAACGGTCTTAAGAAATGTAAAAACGCCTCGAGGGCGAACTTGGTATGATTTTCTTTCTGAATATAAGGTTGCTCACTTTAATAATATGTCTATTGAACTAATTTCTCAATCTTATATTTAGAATTTACTTTTATATTATGTACTAGTTAAAACTTATGATTTTGCTGAAGTAAACGAGAAGAAGCTAGTGTAGATTCCATGGATTCACCGTGCATGATCACAGTAGTGCCTGGGACCCGAGTATTTTATGGGGCGCATTTAAATGTAAACCTCGCGCAAAATTAACTCTAACCTTATTCTTGGTCAATACTTGTTAACTTTAAAATTTATATTTTTAGGAATATTTGTTTAGAAAATAAGTAATTCCCTCAACTGGGAATCGACAACCCTCGTACTTACACACACAGTCACACAATGTGCCAATGCGCCACTGCGGCCTCTCACTTCATTTAATATGTACAACAATCACTAAAACCAAACAATCAAAATCAAAGAATGTAAACCCAATTAGGCTACCAATTTATAATTAAAAAGGTACGAATTTAACTAAAAGGGGTTGTTAAATCCGGAACCACTTAACAAAGTACTATTATATAAATTATAGATATATATTATATACATACATACATATATATACATATATATATACATGTAGTGTGTAGTTTGTAGCAACAATGAGTAAGATCCCACGCTACGTAACTTGACTAACAAGCCTAGCTGTAATACTGGGACATACGGACGGAAAGATAATTATCGCCCTAATAAATATTAGGTAATATAATTATGAATTCAATCGGCAACGTCGTATAAATTTCCATTTTCATTTTTTCATATAGTTTTTCTATAGTCCGTTGGACGTTGTTCCTTTATTTGTAATTTTGTGTGCGTTGTGTCTTATTGTCAAATTTCGTAATTGTAGGTCGATGGTAAGATCCTATAGATTTTAACTTGACTTGTTCTTTTAATTGCGTTGAGTTGGAACGTTTTTGTGCTCCAAGGGACTGATATTTGATATTAATTTATTGAGAAAAATATTCTTGGCATACGGATAGACAAACAGATGAACAACGTCAGTTATTCTATAAGCTCATTTTTTAATGATATGGATCTGTGAAAAAGAGAGTGACTACATTTTTCTGCACAAAATGTAATAAATATGTGTAATATAGAAAAACACGTTATTAAGTATGTTCAAACGTGTTATATCATTTACATGCATATGCTCACTTCAACATGTTAAGATTTTAGAATAATCATTTGATAATTATAGAATATTTTTGAACTGCTCGAGACAAGTTTTCTAACAATATATAAATACATATTGTTAGAAAGCTCGTTTCGAGCAGTCCAAAATATAATAAGTTTCTAACTTCCATTTACTTTCTTTTAGCTTCACACTCTATTCCATACAGCGCAGTATAGGCAAAAGGAACCTGGAAACCTAGTGTTAAGACACTATGTCACCATAAACACTTTCGGTCCCCACTTTCCGTAAATTTCTCGAGGTACTGCGTTTGAGTGGTAGTACTCAACGCGTAGCATTGAGTTCCGCCACTCAACACGCAATACTTCTAGAATTCAGCGGAAAATGTGAAACAGAAGTGTCATAATGGAAACGGATTATCAAGACACTAGTTTCGCCACTCACGATGTCATGAAAATTGGGTGTTGCATGGGCAACGGAGTGTTTTAATACTATGTTCTCTCTGTCTACTTCGCTATGTGGTAAAAACGCGTGAAACTGCTTTTTACTTTTCTATTTAAAAAAAAAAACTATCTTACTACATGAAATTCCTGCCTGTCGTGGCGCAGTGGCACAAAGTGTGACTGTAAAACCGACTGGTTGTGGGTTCTATCCCCACTTGAGGAGATGAAATATTTACTTAAATTTATATTTTTATTTCTTCGCTCTGGTGTCGAGGTTAAGCGCGGCGTTGAGTTCTGCCACTCAACACGCAATGCCTCCAGAATTCGGCAGAAAGTGGGGAACGGGGTGTCTTATGACACTAGGTTCCCTCTGCCTACCCTGCTGTGTGCGGTTTACAGCGTGAAGCTGATTTATTTATTTATGAAATATATTGAAACTGAACAACTATCTCTTAAATGAATATTAACGCTACTTCTAGAACAACATTTAACATATTTAAAGTGTTATTCCACATTAGAAAAAAAAAATTTGAACCGAGCCTCTTAGAATCGGTCAAGCCAATACGCCATACGTTCGTTATCACAACGTGTGAGTGAACACAGAAATCGGTATCCATAAAGATCTCCCATCGTCGGTGAAGTCAAGAACGCCGCACTACTGAACATTTAACTTGACTCTCATTTCACATTTATCTTTTTGATTTCATATATTTTTAACAACACTATGTAGTACTCACGTTAGGTATTTAGATTCTGCCGCTACGATACAAGACGTATGCCAGCCAGCTCTTGATGGACACGGCGAGGTACGAAGTACGGTTGAAATGTTACTGCATTTCACATTTTGACTGGCATCATGTTAAATTTAGTATTTAAAATTTTCATTCTTAGTAGTGGTTGCTTATTTATTTATTTTTTGAAGCTCTTGGATCAGCGTCTTATTGTAAATGCGACGATTGTGGGTTCGATTTCCACTTGTGGGAATGAGTTATTTTTATTGCCTCGCTCTGATAATAAGACAAAGAGCTGCGTTGAATTTCGCCACTCAACACGCAATATTTCAAAAATTTGGCAGAGAGTTAAAAACGGAGTCATCGAAGCCTTAGTCATAGCACTAGGTTTCCTCTGTCTACAGCCTACATTGATGTAAGCGGGATACAGCGTGAAGTTAAAGCTTACTTGGAGTTTAGTCGCAATAAAACATATAATGTAGAATAATGTCTATCTCCATATATAATAAAAAGATAGAAGAGTCGATTCTGTTCATGAAAGATATAAAAAAAATAGATCGGTTAACATATCTATTATAGAAGCTAATATTTATATTAGCTCCTATAATAAATATGTTGTATAAAAGTATGATAAATCATACTGTCATCATTTTTATTTTGAGAGTGCTATATGTATATTAGTTGATAGCGTAATATATATTAAATTTTATAAATTTGTTTGTGGCCGTCGTGACGCAGGGGCACAAGCGCGCGACTGTAATTGCGACGATATTGAGTTTGATTTTCATTCGGTGGACTAAAATATTTAATATTTTCATTGCGTCGCGCGAGGCAATTCGCCGCGGCACTGCGTACCGCCATTCAATATTTTAATGGCAACGGAATGTCTTAACACTTCCTTAACGTTCCCATGTTCCATCTGCCTACCCGGATATATGTTGGATACAATGTGAAGCTAAACAAATAGTAGGTATAAAATTATTAATATTGTTTTTAATTTCAAAACAATATTTTGATTTAAGAAAAAAAGAAAAAGTATTTAAAAGATTTATTATAATTAATTATTTACATCAATAAACCTAACTTAGAACTAATGACAAAAATATATGTTTTTTACTTAATTAAGGTCGTATTCTAGCATTAATATTATTAATACCACATTAATATATTTTATCTATATTCTATAGAAAATCAATATGGCAAATAATTTAATGCTAATTTAAGGCCGTCGTGGTGCAGCTGCTTAGCGTGTGCTTGTAATCGCGTAGGTTGTGAGTTGGATTCCTACTCAGATAAATATTTTCGTTTTCTTGCTTTGGTAACAAGTAAAAGCGCGTCGTTGAGTTCTGCTATTCAAATGGGAACAAAATGTCTAAGCGTTGGGTTCACCCTCCTATCCTTAATGCATTGGATGGAGTGTGAAGCTAAAATAAATAATTAAAATATATTTTAGCTTTCTAAAATCCTTTGCCGTTTCATTACTCATATAAAACTAAGTATATGATCCGATTTACTTAACACATCGACATAACGAAATGTAAACATGAAATCTAGAGGGTACAAACTATTGAAAAAGGTAACGTGAAGTAGCGGTCTTTTGAAATCTAACCCCTAAAGGTAAATAAAGGGTCAAAATAGAGTAAAAGTATAGGAAACTAAAAATATATAAACATTAATGACGTGAAAATAGTAAGCCAATTTAATAATTTCTTAGATTTTTGGAATTTTACTGATTTTGAATATATGAAGTCAGATTATCAATTCATTTAAGAGATATATATTTATTTATTCTATTGATAAAACTATTCGATAATACAGGTTTAGCTGCTATTCTGTCCCTTAAACTAGCTATAGTAGATGCCAAATACGAGGCAGGTGTGGAACCAACAAAACTTTGTTGTTTTTGAGTTATTAAATTGTTGTAAGTATTCTTATTTCCTATCAATACGACTTTGTCTGTAGTAGAATCGTATTTTACTTCATGATTATTACTACCTACTAGTAAATCTGTGTAAACAGGTGTGGAAGTTATTCTTTGAGTGAATAAATCTTTTATTTCATCGTAAGAAGGTCTAACTGTTGGTACGACAACCGTTGTTGTAACAGGGTTGAAAGAAAATTTTGTTTTATAAGGTTGATAGTTGTTATTGTTGTATTCTGATGAATAATCGAAATACTCTTTAGAATTGTAATCAGAATCTTCATGTACGGGAATCGTTTGCTTTTGATTGTTATAATTATTATTAGCGTTATAATTGGTATTTAATAACCGGTTATTAAAGCTATTGAGGTTGCTATTATAGTTGTTGGGATTATTATCGTAGTTATTTTTAATATTGTTGTAATCATTAGGATTACTATTGTAATTATTTAAACTATTTTTGTCAATGTTATTATTATTATTATTGTGAATGTTATTCTTATAGTTATTAATATTGTAATAATCATTATTATCGGTTTTCAAGTCATCATATCGAACATTCGCTTTATAACCATTTTCATCGGCAGTATAGGAAACTATTTGAGTTCTACCATCTGGTAATCGAACCCGGTACTCCCCATTGGTCGCTGACCCACTGCTTTGCTGTGAGTGGGAAAAATCATCACCTGTCTTTTGATCTCTCACTGTGTACGAGAAAGCGTAATTTTGATTCTGAAACAAATTATAAAGAATATTTAGTAAAGTTTGAATAGAAAGTTCTATCAGACTTATAAATTACTTAAAAGAATACAAGAAGTTATATTTAATGTATGATTCTAAATTCATTGAAGGCAAAACTTAACAAATAAATAAAATAATTTGTGTTTTTTTATTTTTAAAGCGCGGCGTTGAGTTCCATCGTTCAATACGGAATGCTCCGAGAATTCTACGAACACTGGAGAAAGGGAATATCTTAATGGGAATGCAGTGTCTTATTACTAACATTCCAGATTCCCTCTGCCTAACCAACTATATATGCTGGAAACAGCACATAGCTGGTTAGGCAGATCCTTAGATTTGCGCTAAAAAAAAAATACAGACAAAATCATTCCACTATCAAAGTGTATATTCACTCTCCGTAGATTTTTTTTATACATGAAATGGTGCAAAGTAGTTTATTACAAAATTCAACATTATTTTTCGACGCCACAATAATAATGTTAAGCTTAACTTAGAAAAAGAAGCACGAGTTGAAATCAACATTTTAATATATTTTATAGAATAAAATTCCTATAAATTGAGACTGTTCTGGCTCAATGTTTAAATAGACTGTAAACGCGATGCCTGTAGATTACGTCTCCAATGGGAGGACTACTCCCTGTTCTGGTAGGCAAAGCGCGGCGCTCAGATTCGCCACTTAACACAGACTATTTCGAAAATTAAGCAGAAAGTGAAGAACCTGCTATATGCGGGATATAGCGTGAAGCTTTAAATAAAAATATAACTTCCTGTTAACTCTTTTAAATTGGAAATATAATTATTTATGTGTGAGTTTACCTGATCGTCATCATACAAGTTGTGGTTATCATTCGATACATCGTTGTTTTCATATTGGTTTGTGTAATCAACATATTTTGGCTGAAGAAAAAATAATTACGGTTAATATTTTTTTAAAATTTAATTAAAATACAATTTAATAAAAATATTTGGTTGGACGACAATATAGGTATTGGTTTTTTTCGTGAAGCCATCTGTAAATACAACAGATGTGGATTCGACCCCACTCTGAGTTATAATAAGGACGCCTTTACATAAATAAGAGTAGTATGATATTTTGAAAAATGCTTTAAAATATAGTATAGTTGAGGCCATCGTGGCGTAGGAGCACAAGCGTGCGACTGTAAATGCGACGGTTATAGGTATGATTCCCACTTGGGGAGATGAAATATTAATTGTTTCATTGTCTAGTCCTGGTACCGGCAATGTGGGCTCGACATCCAATATCTCCATAATATGGATGGATAACTAAAGTGTCTTAATAGGGAATGGAGTGTCTTGACACTAGGTTTCCTCTCTCTACCCTGCTACGTGCGGGTACAGCATAAAAATATTGGAAAATTTGGCACAAACTTCGTTGTAATGATTAAGTCGCTTCTTCTTCAAATCTAAGACATTCTGATTGGCATGGTCTTCTAATGCTTTGTAAATTGGAGGTAGAACGGTTCTTTCCTGAAAAACGATAGTAAACTTTATAAATATATAATAAACAAGTCGTCGTCCGTAAGAAAGTTAAGAAAATCTCAATTCTCTTGTGGAAGAAATCCTCTTAAAATTTATTTTTTTATTAACAAAGTGAAAGCCAACCCAGTGTTAAGGCACTCTGTTTTCCATTCTCCACTCAATTTGCGACAAATAGCGTGTGAATGGCGGCGGTCAACGTCGTGCTTGCCCTTGTGACGAGAACGAGGGAATGAGAATAATTCTTTTCCCTTGGCATTAATCGAACCCACAACCGCGTCGTGCTTAAAGTCAAAAGAAGTAGATTGTTATGAGAAAAAAATAACACAACAGCCTAAAGAAATAATATCATGACCATTTTCATATCGTTATTTGTATAAATGATTTCATATTATTTTCCCACAATACGGCGCGGTGATTGATCGTAACAGGTGTTCTCGATATATGTTTATTATTTATTTTGTTTAAGCGGAATTATTGTTTGTTTGTATTTGTCTAATTCTGGAGAAATTCTAATAACAACCCTTTTTTAGCTTCCTGCTATATTCCGCATTTTGCATGGTAGGAAGGGAACCTAGCGTTAAGTCACTCTGTTCTTCACTTTTCGAATAATTTCGAGTTGCTTGCTTTGTTGTTGTTGCATTGCTTGTTGAGTGGCGGAACTCAACGCTGAAGTTCACGTAACATTTTTTGAAAGGTATATTATTGACATATATTTCTTTGCGAACCTACCCCATAATCATTATAATCGTTTCTCCCAAAGTCATTCACTCTTAAATTCTTCAGGACATCTCCATACGGGATCCCATTATACGTAGACGCCTGATATTCGACATTATTAGCAAAATCATTTCCAAATAATGTTTGATCATATATATTTTCGGGATTTTTGGCAAAATTCTGATCATATATGGTTATTTTGTTGGGATTCGATGCAGCTGTGGTCGTATTGTCACTCAAGTCACTTCTGGCGATAGATTCCATGAGGGGTCGGGAAGTGACCACGAGAGGAGGTTTAGGTGGTGGGGGGCCGTCATTCGGAAAGAGGACGGGGCCTTGTCTGGAAAAAAGATATTCTATAAGTGATAGCTGATTTAGGATTAGTCTTTATGCAGGTGCTGTAAACTTTTGTTAATATATAATTGTGATGATCCGTGCTTAAATCTAGTTTTGTAATTTTTTAGCTTCAAGCTGTGTCTCACATGTAGCACGGTACGTAGAGGAACCTAGTGTTAATACATTCTGTTTCGTTTACGCCCAATTTTCTACACATTTCGTGTCGAGTGGCGGCAGCTTAATACGGCGTTTTGTTTTGAAACTAAAGCAAGGAAATTAAGATACTACATTCTCCTGTGTTGGACCGAAACCACAAAGATCGCACATACAGTTGGTCGCTATGCCGCTGCACCACGACAGCCTCATATGCAGAATTGATTAGCTTCTCAAAAATGGGGAAGCAAAGAGTTTCAATGTACCGAAATCCGCGAAATATAAAAAATATATATTTACAATATGTGGGAGTCTAATTGATAAGCTTTAAGAAAGTTAACGAAACTGAATATTAAGAAATAAAATAGTTTATACATAAAATCCGTTTTTATCTTTTTAGCTTCACGCTGTATCCCGCACAAAGCAGGTTTCACCAAAGCGGAGAATTGAGAATATTAAATATTTCATTCCCCCGGACAAGAGTCGAACCCACAGTCGTCGCGTTCACAATGGCTCTGCTCTGCCTGCGATTCCCGAGTGGACTCTATTATATTTATTATGTGTTTCAAAACAAAATATTTTGTTATATTTTTTGCCTAAAAATGTGGTAAAATAAACCAATTTCATTTCATTTTTCATTCAGCGGCACCTAACTCGTTTAACTGTGCAATACAAACAATATCGACGTTAAAATATTAACGTACTATATTCACTGAGCTTACGTTTCGCCAGTTACTATTTACTAAGCCATATCCTGAATATGGTATATTGATCATGGAAAAATAGACACGCCTTTCTATACAAAGTGCTATAAATGCTATGGAATGTACTTAGAGCTATAAGTTGTACGAGTCCGAACTCGAGTTGTTTCCTAGTAACCTCTGAAGAGTTCCAGTATGCAGGTCAGGGCTGCTTCTACAGACCAACTTGATGATACTATATTATTGTGTGGGCCAAATTCAGTTTCATAGATTTTATTATTTATATTTAAAAACAATTTTTTCCTGCATGGTGAGGCGGTAGAGGGAACCCACTGTTGAAATACTCCATTCTCTGTTCAGTAGACGGAACTAAACGCGGCGTCTTGTCTATCATAGCTGTGTAGTGAAAACAATTTAATTTTAGCAAACGTATAAAACTTGGAACTATCCCGAATTTGAACCCGCACCTCTAATTTACCTTCCGAGCGCTATGACCACACTGTTACAAACATAACATAATACATTATTAATATCTCTGTAGGGATATTTTTACAAATTTCCGCTACCTAAAGATAATTGCTTAGAACTATAATCATTCGACCGAGTGGGGATCGAAACTCCCACATGGTTTTTTGTTTCTAAACATTACTTTTAATTATTTTTATATTTAGTGTGTAACAATACCTCCAGAATTCGGCGGAAAGTAGGGTACGGAAGTGTCTTAATGGGAACGGAGTGTATTACCACTAGGTTTCTAGGTTCCCTCTGCCTACACTGTTATGTGCGGAAAGGAGCGTGAAGCCAAGTTTTCGAGGCATTGCGTGTTGAGTGGTGGAAATCAACGCCGTGTTTTGCCTCTACACTGTGTTTTGACTCAAGATGATTCAAGACCAGAGCAAAGAAAAATGAAAATATTAGATATTCCATTTCCTCGAGTAGAAATCGAACCTAAAACCGTCGCGTTTACAATCACACGCTTGTGCCTCTGGGCACCATTGGCCTCAAACTACCTAGATATAAATTAAAGGTTTAATTTAACCCAACTATAAGATATATATAGAATCATTTGTCCAACAAGTTGAATTCTAAAATTCATTAAACAACAATCGTTAGTGATACTTAAAACTTTGATATTGATCCGAATAGATACTATTAAAGTAAAGTGATCAATGTCGACGGAAATTTTGTTTTTAATAGAGGCTACCTTAACATAACGGTATAGTCGTGGGTTCGAGTCCAGCTACATTTTTTTTGTACTTTAATTTAAATCACTTTCCTTTTTTAGTGTGGATGAAAATTTTAAAAATATAAAAAAATATATTTTTCACTTTAGTATAACATATAAACATACTATATATTTTTTAATTAACATTATAATTAATGAGGTCATCGTGGCGAAATGAGAAGGCGTCTGACTGCAAACGCGATGATTGAGAGTTCGATTCCCACTCGAGGGACAACGTATATTCATTTTTCTAGCTGTAGTAACAAGAGGAAGCGCTGCGCCGCGTTAAGTTCTGCCACTCAACATGCGTGACCTTTAAAAATTTGACCGAAAGGTGGGGAACCAAGTGTTTTGACACCAGTTTCCTTCTGTCTACTCTTCTTTAAGCGGGATGCAGCGTATACATCACACAGCGGATAAATACATAAAAATAAAAACAAAATACTAACTTAGTAGGCTCAATATTATTTTCTTTCAAGAATTGAACCTGATACGGGTGGTAGTTAAAATTCCTGGGCGCGATCAAGCTGGCCGGGGTTGGTATCTCTTGAGAGGTTGCTACCGTAATGAAGATAATGAAGAAAACCAACATTGTATACCTGTAATTAAGAATACAATTAAATAAGAGGTCGTGATAGCGCCGTGGCACTGACTGTATACACGTTAGTTATGGGTTCGATTTCCACTCGAGGAATAGTTAATATTTATAACTAGCGACCCACTCACGGCTTTGCCCGCTTGTACTAAATTATTTATTTTCTCGTCTGAATTACTGTTCTGATAATAGAAACATTATTTTAAAGGCCATATCCATGCAATAAAAACTAAAATTTCTGCAAAATTCTATAAAACACTTATTTCGTAGCAATATTGTCGTATGCAATATTTTATATTGGCATAACTTTTTTATTTATGAATCGATTAAAATAAAACAAACACTAAATGTCAAGGGAACTTTGACAAAATACATAATCTTATTATTATACAGCAACAAAAAGACACTTATTTTTAAATAATTGTTTTGAGTTCTTTTATATTAATAAAAATACCGCTAATAATAGATATCTTCCATGTTCAGAGAGCGATGATTACAGTTTCATTATATGTATATATACTCGTATTATGTTGTTTTGGTAGAGCACCGCATCGTGTGATTTCATCGTGTTTAAAACATAGTGTTTTGATACTGAATTCTTTCTCTTTACTCTATTCTGCTGTATGCAGGATATGAATATACATAAATCACTAATATTTAATACTATTTATATCTCTTTTCTTTTATTTCCTAATTTAAATATTAAATAGAGCACAAGATGAAACACGAGCGAAAATTGTTAAACTATAATTTGCATATATTTTTCCGGAAATTAAAGCAATTTTGTAAAAAAATGATTTTTATTCCTCCCTTTTTTATCATGCACCCAAGTCAACAATCGTGTTCTGTAAAACGTACATTCATTAAATCGCGAAAATTGTTAAGAAGCAGACTCAAGATTAAATTTAGCAACTTTACTTAACATAAATAAAAAAGATTTTCAGTAGAAGGAACCTAGTGTTAAAAATTTAAGACACTTTGTTTCCCAATTCTCGCCCAATTTTCGGATTATTGCCTATTGAACGGTGGAACTAAACGCCTCAAATATGAAAATATATAATAATGAAAATAATTAATCCCCCTAGTGGAAATCGAACCCACAACTGTCGCGTTGACAGTCCAAGGCTGTACCTCCGTGCCACGGCGGCCTCAAGATTACATTATTACAAAGTAAAATTACAAAATTTACGTGAACCAACAATGTAGCGCCTTCAGCTGAATTTCATGTTAATACATCAAGCTGCAAAGTAATCTGTCCGTCTGTCTCGCTGTCTTGTAACTCTTATATTATTAGCAGGCGGGAATTACTCAAGTCCATGTGTTCGGGAGATTGCGATACGAATTCATTATGAGATTGATTTATGGGAATAATTTCTTGGAAATATTATATTTCCTGGCATACATATGATTTCATCGTGGTGCACCGACAAGGGCCTGTTACTATAAACGCGACGGTTGTAAATTCGATTTTTGTTTAGGGGAATAATTTTTTTTCACTTCCTCACTCTGGAAACGAAACAAATCGTGACATTCGGTTCCTCCATTTAACATACAATGTCTCAGTATTTAGGGAAAAATAGGGAGCAGCTAGGGAGTGCTTTAACACTAGGTTCCCTCTGCCTACTCTGCTATATGCAGGGTAAGCCTTTCCCGATAAATGGATCTAACCGAAACAAAAATATTTTTTCTATTCGCACCAAAAGTTCCTGAGATAAGCGTGTTCAACGAAACAAACATTCAACTTTATAATATTAGTGCACATAAACAACAATTATCAGTAGTCTCTTTTCGATCACTTTCTTTCTATATCTATCTTCTTTTGAGGTCAGTCGTGGAGCAGAGTGTGCACAAACTGTGACTGTAAAATGATCCCCACTCGAGGAGATGTAATATTTATTTATATTTAGGCGTTGAGTTCCGCCGCTCAACACGCTATGCCTCCAGAATTCAGCGGAAAGTAGGGAACGGGTTTCTTAACACTAGGTTCCCTCTGCCTACCCTGCTGTGTGCGGGATACAGCGTGAAGCTGATAATAATAATAATTCTTTCTATGTATCTACCCTACAAAATCTATTTGCTGGAGATACCTACAGCAATTAAAAAATATATAATAACTTTTAACTTTTCCATTGAATCACGGACGGAACAACGATTTTTGTACGGTTGATTGCGAATTCAATACTTAATTGAAAGCCTTTCGGACGGAAACATATACGGTGAGTTTTAAATAAACGTGATGTTTTAAAATGACAGTAGGTGCGAAGGAAATCGATACCTTTTCAAAACTAATTATATTGCATTTTCTTTCTCAGAAAAAAATAGTGGATACGCAGAGAGTTTAAACGGAATTAATCTAAACTTATTTTTCATATTCATCATGAGGCTATCGTGACGCATAACGTGTGATTGCAAATGCGACGGTTATGAATTCGATTCTTACACGGGTGAATCGTGAAGAACTGTTTTAATTTCCTCGTTCTTAGATAAAGCGCGGCGTTGAGCTTCGCCATTCAACACACAATTACAATTGGGCAAAAATGTCAGGAACGGTGTGTTTTTACACTAGATTCCTAATGCCTACCTTGCTATATCATAAAAAAGTGTGAACTTGCATTTAATTAGGATTTGAACTGAAGACCATCGCGTGCTCATAAAAATCAAGTACTTTGATAATACTCGTACGTACAAAAAGCTACATCGATTGCATCACCACTCGTGTGAACAGTAAAGCATATTGTCATAAAGTCTTTGTGTCGTGGGAGAGACGCTGTGCGAAACAGAAGTCTATTAATTAAAACTACTTTAAAATTGTGTGCAGTTATATATAATATGTTTGTATGTATGTAAGGTATGCTTAGTTTTGTAACGTAGCTCCTAAACTAGAGAATATTAATGGATTTTCCGTTTTTCCTTTTCTTTCTTCTTTTCGATAATATTATTTTTGGTTTCATGATGTATTCAGCTTATAACAGGAAAGGAAAGAGGTAAATTATTGTTGATATACTCCGATCCGTACGCACCGTCCAATTTGCATCACCTCACGCTTTGCCTTGTTATCGAGCGAGGAAATGAAAATATTTAATTCTCTTGAGTAGGAATCAAACCCACAAGTCGTCTTGTTGACAGTGAGCTACCACCAAGTCAGAACACTTCCATTCTGAATTTTCCACCGAATTCTTGTGGCATTGTATGTTGAGTAGCAGAACTCAACGCCGCGCTTTCTCGTTACCAGAGCGAGAACATTAAAAATAAATAATATATCATTCCTCCATTGAAAGATTGAACCATTTCATTTACAATCAGATACTATTCCACTGCACTACGACGGCCTCATAACTTGTAATAAGTAATATTTTTTAAGTCTCCAAAAAGCGAAATAAAAAAAGATCCATATTCATATTTCATATAGATCGCGCGTTATTATAGTTATTAAATATGTGTCGGTAGCATTCATGAAATGGAAACCGATTACAACATAAAGCCGCAAGTGTGGTTGAAAAGTGGTTCACTGTACATACGATAGTGTTCGATACGTATTGGAAGATTGGCTGTATGGCTGTATGATTATAGATTTAACTAATTGAAGAGCTTCAGAGGTCGTCGTGGTGCAGTGGCACAATCGTGCTTTGTGGGTTTGATTTCCACTTGAATGACTGAATTAAATATTTAGAGCCAGTTTCACTGGTTACGAATAATGTTTCATATAGTTATGTAATGATTATTGCTATCTTACAGACAGAGGATGAAATACAAAATAACTGCTTCTTATATTTTCAAGAATAATTTTCTCATTAATGAACGATAATAGTAGGTAACAATTTATACGATGTGTTATATTTTAAAATTACAAATAAGTATGAGGCCAGTCATGGCGCAGGGGCACAAAGCGTGACTGTAAAATCGACTTGTTGTGGGTTCGATCCCCACTCGAGGAAATGAAATATTTATTTAAATTTATATTTTCATTATTTCCTTCTTATGTCGAGGCAAAAAGCGGCGTTGAGTTCTGCCACTCAATACGCAATGCCTCCTGAATTTGGTAGAAAGTAAGCAACGGAGTGTCTTAGCACTAGGTTCCCTCTGCCTACCTTGCTGTGTGCGGAATACAGCGTGAAGCTGATTTATTTATTTATTTTTTACAAAATAAGTACGTAGAAAAGAAAGGAATATAAATATATAAAAATTATAGCTTATCTGGCATATAAGTCTGTCCGGGACTTTATCAGGCAGTGGTAAAACAGGCTCTTAATGTTTTAATTTCTTCGTCCTGATAACGAGGTAAAGCGCGGCGTTGAGTTTCGCCAATCAACGCGCACTGCCTCATGAATTCGGCGGATAGTGGGGAAAAGAAGTGGCTTAATGGGGAATGAAGTGTCTTAACACTAGGTTCTCAGGTTCCCACTGCCTACTCCGATTTGCGGGATGCAGTTTGAAGCTACATTACAAATCTTCAAAATTCTATCATTTTTTTCTAATTAAAAATATATCGACTTCCTGGGAGAAAAAAATTATAACCGCTAAAACCATGGTGTTATACGATATTTGAGTTCAATGCATCGAAATCTTAGATTAACTATCTATATGTTATATATAGATATATATTGATCGATGATTGAAATACACATTCTCTCTCTTCTACTTTTTCGTCATTAATGTAAAAGTTATGGAATATTAAGATATTAAAATGACACACATAGTTTACTGTACTCCACATAGTTACGAGAACAAAAGTTCGAAGTAATATTAATAAAAAAAAATTGTAATATACTACGACAATCGGTTTCACGATATTATTCTTTAAGACTGTTTGCAGTAAAGGCTGAATACCATATTTAATTTCAATCAATCACATTATAAAACACAGGCAGTTTTCAGCTTTCACGAAAATAAAATGTTAAGTTGTTCTGTTTGTTATTAATTCTTCTTTTTGTTTATTTCTATTATTGAATAAAATTGTAAGACGATATAATATATACGGAATAGTTATAATATATAGGAATTTCTGGTAAGTTAACTTTAGTAAATTAATGAAATTTCTTTTTCTTTTGTATTATATTATTAATTAAATAATTAATATTCGGTGGATTTTATTCGTAATGTTTAAATACATAATGGTAGTCAAGTCAGTCATCATATATTATACTCGTACGATCATATAAATATCCTCCGTTACAGACTCGTACAGACAACGCACAGGCGATACTAAGACTACTGGGCTTAGAAAAAATATGGCCGGCGACTAGTCTTTCTTATAGTCAAATGCAAAATTAAAATCTTTAAAAGTTTTCTAAAGGGAAGTTGTCGTTCAATTTTCCAATAATAAACAATAAAAAAAAGAAAAAGATCTAATAAAAGTGAGTGCTGAAATAAAAATTAGCAACAACCTGCTAACTTTTGTCAATTTCTCTCGTCGTGTGGAGCATATTTTTTTCTTATTTCATCAATTTGATTCATTTCATACCTTTGAAGTAAAAAGAGCACTCTACTAAATAGTGGGTAATGTATATATATATATATATATATATATATATATATATATATATATATATATATATATATATATATATATATATATATATATATGTGTGTGTGTTGAGATGCTATGGATGTAACATTATGGATCTGTATATGGATATAAGGAGAAATAAAAAAAAGAAAAAAGGTAAAGAATCACCTATTAGTTAAGATTTTAGTTACGAATACAAAATTATTTCGGATTTCCGAAATTTGAGAGTTTGAGATTTATTAAGGTTCCGTATCACAAAATGAAAAAACGAAACTTATAACGCGGGAATGAACCATTATTTATGAATATTTTCATTTCTTCGCTCTGGTACCTGTACCTGTATCAAGTACCTGTACCTGTACCAAGGAGTGTTTTAACACTAGGTTCCCTCTGTTTATCCTGTTCTATGTGGGATACAGCGTGAAGCTATAAAAGGTTGTAAGTTCAAACTTAAGTTACTACTACATTAAATTTAGCTATAACATCAGATCCCAGGAAAAAGAAAACAAAGACATATGTCACTATGTTTTTTTTCTCTATCACACTAATCCCTTCGAAATACAATAATACTCACTGTCTTCTCTTCTATCTTTCAATGCTCACAATTCTTCTGCCACCAAAATAAATCACATAAAACAATTATTTAACACAAAAAAAATTACAGACTAAAACACATCCTTAGCCTATCCTCACAATTAAAAAAAAAACAATAAATTAAATATGGCCGCCACTCCAAACAGCTGTTAAGCGCGGGAATCAGGCGTCGAGTGTTGATATCGTTCGTGTCAACGACTTTTATTGTATAAGCTACAATAAGTCACGAATTTTGCAATAATTGTCATAATAATACTTATGTAATGGAATTATTGAGATAATTTTACTCCTTCGTAGCTAAGTTGATAGATATTTTACTGAAGCTGATAGATACAGGTTCTAAACCCATTTCCTGTACGGAAATATTCTTCTATTTATTTTTTTTGTAGTTTCCTCTGGATCCCAGGTTAAGTAGGGTAGGGTATTCACTGTTTTTGAGACATTTTGTGTCGAATGGCGGACCTCAACATCGCGCTTTGTCTTATTTCACCGGGAAGAAATGAAAGTTATTCATTCTACCGTGAAGGATTCGAATACACAACCGTCGCGTTTACAGCCAGATGAGGTGCTGCGTGACACGCCATGTCACGAAAATTGGGCAGTGCGTGGGGAATGTAGCTTAACACTAACTTCCTTCTGCGTACCTACTATATGGGAGATACATCATGAATTTAAAAAAAAGTCTATTAATTCTGTACAAATTCGGAATCTGAATTTCCAAACATAGCGTGCTCAATATCTCTATTCGTGTCAAGACGGTGTCAAGCCCTTATAATAATGAACAATTACTGTTTAAAATAAAAAAAAATAATAATTGCCAATTACAATAATTATACGAGCAAAAAAGTAAACATTACCTTCCATGACGTAAGGCATCGTTCATAATTGTCTTTTTCTTCTTTTTAGAGGTGGTAGGCAGAGGAAAACGAAGTGTTAAAACACTTCGTTCCCCTGGCATTATTAAGTTTTCGAGTTTCTGAAAGTTACCCAATAAATAATTATTCCATGAACAATATTGCTTGAGGCCGTCGTGGCTCAGAGGCACAATGTCTGACTGTAAACGCAACGGTAGTGAATTCGATTTTCATTTTTTCATTTTCTTGATTCTGTGACTACTTGGCCACAGAATCTATCTATCTATCTAGGCCATATGTGGAATACAGCGGCATCTTAATTTTCCGGAATATCAGAAAATTAGATTGTCTCTACCTACCTATCCATACCTCCATACCTATATTATAAATTCGAAAGTAACTCTGTCTGTCTGTCTGTCTGTCTGTCTGTCTGTCTGTCTGTTACGCAATCAGGGCCAAACCGCTAATTCGATTGTAATAAAATACTCATAAAGAGATACTTAAAGGTCTTCGGATGAACATAGGTTACTTTTTTTTCTCATATTTGTAATATTGTCGATATATACTAATATATTAAAATACTTTTTAGTTTGACAGGCAATTTATTCCGCCATGTTAATAACAACCGACCGTTGCTAAGCAACGGTTTGCAAAGTTTGTTTGTTATAAGAAAACGTCACCCAAAATGAGCTTAACGCATACATGGCGTGCGCTGACTCAACCTTATGAGATACATAAAAATAATATTTTACAAAAATATTGTTCTTTAATGTTTAAAAAAGTCCGCTATACATATACCATGTTTATCTCTGAAGGTTAAGCAAAAGTAATCATTTTAATTTATTTTATATTTATCGGGTTTTTGTTGTATGTATTTTCTATAATTTGATATTGATCCTTATGAAAATGAAATAATAGTCACTTTTAACATTTCATCTGGATTGAAATTATAGTTTACTGTATAACATTCTAATAAATAATTAAGGAGATGTCACTGATTCGAAATGACCTAACCTACGAGCGGCATAATATGACCGACGCGAACGGGCAGATGACTTTGACAGTTTTGTAAATTTTCATACATTTTCGAACTACTGTTATTTTTTATGTAATTATAATTAATTTATACTTTTCTTTGGTTCTTCGCTTATTCGAGTAGTAGTATAGTTAGATTTTCATAAATTTCTTGATGTGGTGTAAGTTGCGGCCCTGTGCGGCAGCGGCATAATATTATTTAAGAACTTATTATTTTAGGAAAGAATTGTTGGTTATTTTATCTTGGATGGTTATCTACTGCATTGTTATACACTTAATAAAATATGGTTTTAGTTTTTTAGGGATTTTATTTGATATTGCTCGCAAAACTTATCATATTTAATGTAGAAAGGACTTTAGTTAGGTATTTCATATAGTATCTATGTACGCGCGCAAGGAAAACGTATAAAAAGATTTTTCCCGGGTAAATCAGTAAAATCGATCACTGAAAGTCCAATAAAAGATAGTTTAGTTATTCTGGATATTAGCTCGGGGAAATAGAAAGACAGACAGAGACAAAAAATATAATATTTTTTATTGTATTGAAGTATTATGTAAATAACCACATGCACTTGCAAAAACATATCACAACACATTTAATTTTAATTCTTTTAAATATTTATTTTACTTTGATGATATTAATAATGTAGCTGGTTTTGTTTAATTCTTTTTTATAAATATTTTAATATGATTACGTTTACTTATAATTTTTTCATTCAAATTAGATATTTTCAAAAACAATTTCATAAATATATCTAATAAGCATTCGTATAGTTCAAGCGGGCGAAGCCGCGTCCGGGTCCGCTAGTACTTTATATAAAGGTGAAGGCATCTTTAGTTAAGGAAAAAATATTTAGAAGTATTTCGTTGAAGAAACCCTAATAATTTAAGTGTTAAGGGACTATAATAAATTACGGGTTATTTTTCTCAATTGTTCAAATGAAGCCAAGTAGTTTTGTCCCTGGAGTCAGTTTTATTGAATACTAATATTACAGCCAGCACTAACTTTTTTCCAATTGATTTTTTATTTCACGCGATCTTTTATGGTCTTTTAATAATAATTAATTTTTATTCAGCTCACCTTTATATTGGGTAAGAGGAAACATAATATTAAGACACTTTTCACCACATCCGTTCAATAAGCACCGACCCCGTCTAATTTATGAGATTTTGCGTGACACAGAGCTCTGGTAGAGCGCGGCGTTGAATTCTGCCTACTTCGCTTACCTTCTATCTACTTCATAAATTGTTAGACTAAGATTTTTTTGGCTGCATAACGGTTCCGTATATAAAGAATACTATTTTTTATTTGCCATTCGTGACAACGATTATATTTAAATTATTTTTCTATCTAGTAAGATAAAAACGTTGTTTAGTTTAGTATAGTTGTTTAGTTCCCGCGTAATATTATCATATTCTCGCTCTGGTAAAGAGACCACTTAACACGTACTTAATGCCTGAAGAATTCGGCGGAAAGTGGGGAACGGTAGTATTTTAATGGCAACGAAGTGTCTTACACTACACTAGCTTCCCAAGTTCCCTCTGCGCACTCTGCTATGCGCGGTATACACCGTGAAGCTAAAGAACATCTAAAATATTTTGCTAAAATAACCCAACTATTAAAGTGTTTCAGAAACGGATTGTTATGACTATTCTTTTATTGTCTATCCTGCTATAAGCGGGATACAGCGTGAAGCTATAAAAAAGCTAGATTCAGGATTTGAATCTACCATCATCGCGTACGGTATAATCTACACCAGTGGTTCCCAACCAGTGGTCCGCGGACCACCAGTGGTCCGCAGAAGCCTAAATATGGTCCGCGAACGATTTTAATTTTATTACTAGGGATGGTGAGGCGAAGTTTCTGCTTAATTGTCACAGTTATTTTTTATTATACCTAAATGCTTAGTGGTCCGTGATACCAAGAATGACATAAAAGTGGTCCTTGATCAAGAAAAGGTTGGGAACCCCTGATCTACACAAAGAACTCTAATCTAAAAAGATGTCATAAAACGGAAGTTGTTTCTATCGAGATCACGACGTGAACGTCGCGCTCACGAACATTGCTTTATATTATAGATAGATTATAAGAGCTTATTGTATTATATTGCAATAATTTTAGAGAGGCCGTCGTCGTGGCGCAGCAAACGCGACAGATTTTGGGTTCGATTCCCACTTGGGGGAATGGGCAATTGGGCATTTTCTTAGCTCTGGTAACCAGACAAAAAGTGAGGAATGAAAGTGTTCAAATGGAAACGTGTCTTAACATTAGGTCCTCAGGTTACATACTCCGATATATGGAATACACTGTGAAGCTATAAAAATGTATATTAAAAATATTTTCTAAGATAATAATAAGGTATAAAAAATATATAAAATAATTGTCTCTGTATTCAGATTATATTTCAAAACAAAATCCATTATTATTACATATTAACATACATATCTAAATAAGCTTTAATCAAAAATCAAATTGCAACTCTCTCTTTAATCGCCTTAACAAATACATTATCTGAATTTGAAGTCGTGACCATATCCTACTTTTATCTCTTTGGCGACACATCGTCTTATTGAAAACGCCAGGGTTGTGGGTTCGCTTCCCCTTCGGGGGAAATAATTATTTAACCTTAGTAGTGCTGTAGCAAGACTGAGCGCGTTTTTGTGCATCAGCTTCAACACGCACTGTCTCGAAAATCGGGTGGTGCGTGGGGAATATTTTAACATTTCCTTGCAACGCGGGTAAGAGTAAACTACTTATTTTTAAACTATTTACAAAACAAAAATAACTAGATTCTGTTAATAACAATACGGATGTACGGAACCATTACATTAAAAATCAGCTAATCTTATGAAATAATTCCGGCAAGAAAGCAACAACTAGCCTATGTAACGTCTTCGTGGCCTAGACCAGTAGTTCTGGAGGTTAGCGCGTCCAATCGTACAAACTCGCCTACTTTAGATTTTTAAGTGTAGAAATTATAAATATAGAAGTATCTTAGATATCTAAAATATATATATGTAAGTCTATACATATAAATACTGTAGTAAAAATTTACAGTTTACTAATAATATCTAACCAGTGAATTAATTAAAAAGAAAATTGTAAAGTACGGTGTAAATTACGTTTTATTCGCTCTCTTATTCTCTCTATACTTTATTGAGTCCCGCAAGGAACGCCGGCTCCCTAAATAGCTATCGAACCCAGTGCTGTTCCAACTTATACCTAAAGCAAGAGCTACCTAGCTACCCTATAAAGTACGCTGTATTTTAAGAGAAATATACTGTATGCACTCTATACAATAAAATATATAGTTTTATTTGTAAGGCACATTTTACAACATACTCCTAGGTAGAGTCACTTAAAATAGAATTTTCATCGTAACTTTCATAGATTTTCATCTTTTTGTCAAACTACCCACATAGCAGTATTTTCAAGTCATATTTAACGGTGATACAATCTGAGTCTGTCTCGATGCTATTGTCTCTTGGAGGGCTTCCATGTCTTATGGTTATGGAACTTTCACAGTACACCAAAAATTGCAGATATTTTTTTGGTAAAAACTGAAAAGTCATATAATACTATCAATCTGTTCTGGTTTCTCCCTAGCGAGAGAAAATAAAATAATTATTTTCTTTCAGTAGAAATTATTATTATATCCAACTACCGCCAACGATTCCTAATGGCCTCGCGTACTACCCTGGATTCGTGCGGAGTGAGCTGACTGTATTCATATCTCTTTGGTATGGTGGGTTTGAGACTTTAAAGATTTTATGAGTGGATCATAGGTGGTAGAAAGTTTCCAACTATCCTCTCTATTGAAATTATGATGTTTCTGTATTTCAATAGCCACGGACAATATTTATACTGAGTGGGAGAACTCAACACGCTCTGGAAAGTGGTGAACGAAGTGTCTTTACACTAGGTTCCCTCTGCCTACCCTGCTGTATGCGTGAAGCTGATTTATATATTCCACCTTAATTCTATTAATGAGAATATTCAATTCACAATAGAATTACATGCAAATAATTCCGTAGCTTTCCTCGACGTTTTAGTCATAAGAAATCCTATTGGCACAGTAGGCCACACAGTATATAGGAAACCCATGTTCTATATGTAAACTTTAAGAGTTAAAGTTTTAAACCGAACAAGAAGGTTGTGGGATCGTTTATAACTATTTATAATATTGATGCCAGTCGTAGCACATGGGTACAAGCGTGTGAGTGTAAACATGACAGATTGTGGGTTCGATTCCCATTCGAGGAAATGAAATATTTAATATTTTTTTCTTTCTATCTCTGGTAACGACTTGCCTCGTTACCAGAGTTACGCGGCGGTGAATTCCGCCACTTAACATGCAAAATGACTCGAGACTTTGGCAGAGAGAGGTGAACGGAGTATCTTAATAATAGGTTTCCAGGTTCCCTCTCTATGTGTGGGATACATCGTGAAGCTAAAAAACATAACTTAGTTGTGACATTCCGTATTTCGGAAGCGAATTTGGAAAACCGATCACGTGCATATAAAATTGATTAGATTGAGTTTCGATATTAGATTTGGAAATATTTAATATTTTTCGTGAGGTTTGACTACAAAGTATATAAATAGAGTAGAGTGAATGTTATGTACGTTAGTAACCGGTTCAAATTCCATGCTATGTAAAAATAATTAATGTTAAAAAATCTAGTTAATTGATATATTTTTTTTATTTTGATACGTTTGTGGGTTCAATTCCCACTTGGGAAAACGAAGCGTTTATTATTTTAATTTCCTTGGTAACGAGACAAAGATGCATGCGTGAAACTAAATAAAATAAAAGGGCGAGATAAGCATTATAGATGTAAATTGTGTTTGACGGTCAGTAATGTAACAACGTAGGAGAGCGACGAGATCAAGTAACCTAGTTAGAGTATTTTTTTTGTTACGCTGTATCCCGTAACCCAGTGTTAAGACACTCTGTTCCCCACTTATCGCTCAATTTTCGAAGCATAACGTGTTGAGTAGAGAAACTCAACGGCACGCGTTGTCTTGTTACCAGCACAACGAAATGAAAATTAGTGTTTGTCGTGAATTGAAAATAGAACCCACAACCGTCGCATCTATAATTAGACGCTACGTCGATGCGTCATGACGGCCTCAGAACAAAATAACATATTTATATACTAGCGACCCGCTCGCGGCTTCGCCCGCTTTAACTACTGAATTATTCATATAATGTACCTATGTTTGCAAAGCATTTAAGATTACTAATGTGAAAATTATTGAAACCTTAATGCAACCCACATTATCGTAGCTCCAATAAGGATGTTCCAATTGTTTAAAAAAACACACACCTGAACAGATGACACAAACAACAGAAAACTTAAACGAAAGAAATTATAAACAACAGACTACCTACTATTCTCTTACCCAAAAATACTTAAACGAAAGATGTAACCAACAATGCCGCGACGAAATACATTATAACTATTGGATAACTCCAAAATACGTGCAATCGCTTCTAAATTTACTTTTGCTATAGATCCAGGCGCCGAATTGAAGCATTCTCTCGTCCATCTCCGTAGTAGCTCCGAACGACATCTGGGCGTTGGTTCCATGGCCGTGGTCTCAAGCGATAACCTGCTCTAGAGCAGACACAGAGAGAGGCGTGCGGGACGGGCTTGGAAAGATTATCAAATGCCATCTAGGCGGTCAACTCAGTCAGGACCCTCGGTTTCCTGAGGGAGGCCCAGCTTAAACGACCAAGGATCAATGCAAGGCTCATGAGTCGCATTTGGAGGAGGATAGAAAGTCCCTCGGAAGTCATCTGACGTCTGACCTCGGGCGGCCGGATATGCCACGGAGTACTGCTCCTTAGGTGCAGGTGACCCGATACATTGGCGCAGCGGAATGCGTTGGACGCGAGACGACCAATGTGTACCTCCAGGCTTTCTATTTTTAGGTTGCGGTGATGCGTGGTGTTTCTCACGTAATATGGCGCCTACGTCACTCGACGGAGGATGAGGTTCTGGACCACCTGCATGTGATGTCATCAGTGTATAGTGCGTAGAGAGCAGGTGACAAAATACTGCCCTGGGGAACAACGGCAGCGATCGAGTCGCTGCTGGACCTCGAACTCTCAACTCTCAAGCAAAATGTCCTGTCACTGAGGCAGGGAGGCAAAAACATGCGGGACGTGCTGGGGGGTGCCGGCTCTGAGCACTTAATGAAGTAGGTCCGGGTGCCAGACGTGGTCGAATACGCGTACTACGTCGAAGAAGACTGCTATTGCTCTCTCCTTTCGGTTGATCGCTGTTACGGCGCAGTGTAACCAGAGTAGTATACCCGCTCGCCAAACTGCTCGCTTCGTGGGTGGATGTGCGCCTGGAGAAGTGAGAGGAATAACTTCTCGGACAGCTTGGAGACCGCGCAAAGGAGGGTTATAGATCGGTACCCCTCAGACTGCTATGGGCTCTTCCCAGCCTTGGGCAACATGATGAGCAGGCCCTCCTTCCATGCCTGGGGGAAGCTAGGCGGGAGCGGCGGATCCATTTTTATAAGCAAAATGTCGAGGGCGCGGGGGGAAGCGTGGAGGTCGGCGAGCCGTTACACAGCAAGAATTTTTTAGTATCGTAATTTCAAATCTGTGCTACTAATCAACATTTTGATCTACATTAAATGGCCAAGATAACTAATATACTTATTTATACACTGAGAGTAAGGGATAACATGAGTCGATATAGCTTTTCTCTAAAACTATTTGTAATTTCGAAATATTGTAAAAAGCAAAATTTATCTTTGTTTAACGTAGAAAATTAATAACTTATTTAAAAGGGTAAGAATTAATATCATTATTGACACACATCTCTCTCAATAAGTAAATATATTTAAATTACTATCTAATTTCCGTCTCATGTACGCTTTCATTACTAAGATTTAAACGATTTTTATTTGCATTTCTTGTTCTACGACCTATATTTGAACGACTTTGTCGTGGTATAATTAAATTAAAAACATTTCCTATGTTTAAAAGGTAAAGAAAATAATAAAAGAACAGAAGAAGAGTAAACAAAATAAACAACAGGATACTTAAACGCAAGAAATGATAAACAAAAGCCTACCTACTGTTCTCTTAAACTAAAATACTTATACGGAAGAAATTATGAACAAAAGACTACCTACTATTCTATTAATCAAAATAGACGAAACTAAATATATTAAACTCCAATTATCCAATACGTACAATCGCATCTACATCTACTTTTCTACAGTACAGAGGCAGGCGGGCGCGGGGGGCGCGGGGGGCGCGGCGGGCGCGGCGGACGCGCTTCTATAAGCAAAACGTATCGGGGCGCGGGGGGACGCATGGCGTGTGGCGAGCCGTTTCAAAGCAAGGATTTTTTGATATTGTAACAACTTCTAAAGTACTTATTAAAATGAAAAACAGTAAAAGACAGTTTTGATCTACATTAAATGGCCAACGTAACTAATATACTTATTTATATGCTGAGAGTAAGGTAATAAATGAAACTTGCGCCAAAATTGCGGTTTATAGCCGGCGTGATCAATCAACAATTAAATGCGTTTTTCTCTAAAACTATTCGTAATTTCAAATTAGTGTAAAGAGCAAATTTTATCTTCGTTTAACGTAGAAAATTAATAAAGTATTTAAAAGGATAAGGATTGATACCATTATGGACAAACATTCCTCAAAATAAAAAATATATTCAAATTACTATTTTTAGACAGAAATATGCTCACTGTATATTATCCTTAGAAGATACGAATATGCTGTCGCTGACTTTTTTGTAGATCTTATTAAGAGGAATAATACTCTAGTACATTGTTTTCATGTAGGACTTACCATTAAAGCAGCGCATGCGTGAAAGTGTCTCAACGGGTAGGAGTTTATACACATTTATCATATTTATGTCAAATTACAATAAAATATACATACAATAAACCATATATAATCCTTCCCTGAGAAATATTCTACATAATGGTGAAAACCGCATCAAAATCCGTTGGGTGGTTTAGAAGAAGATAACGTAGAAAGGCCAGACAGAGAAAAAAATCGTTCTTATTTTATAATATATATATATATATATATATATATATATATATATATATATATATATATATATATATATATATATATATATATATATATATATATATATATATATATATATATATATATATATATAAGAGACATAATACTTTCATTTTATTAAGTTTCTATCTATATCGAAATGTAATTTTTGTAAGCTCACCCGTTTGGGTGGTCGCCAGAATAGATGTTTATGGGAAAGCGATATGATGTTTGACATATTATAATTTACTAAATTTAAGGCCATCATGGGTAAGCTAACACACTTCTAAGTAAATTTGACTGTTATGGGTTCAGATTCTACGTAAGCGAATACATTAATATATGTATGTATTTTGTACCTTTTTGAAAAAACTGAACTTTGTCGTTTGTAATAATTGTATCATCATTAAATTTGGAAGTTATCAGTAGCTTAGGTGAAAATATAATAATATGGTATCATCGAGCTTCGCTGATAGTCAATAATATATGAAGATCAGCTGGCTCATACTAAACGGTTTTGATTTCGGTCACTCCAACACCTATGAAACCTTTTCTTTGCACTTTGTTGTTTGAGTTAAGACTCTCCGTTCCCCACTTTTCTGCTAATTTTCTAGACTGAAAACCAAACTTAACCTATTTTTAACATTTTTAAGTACTATTCCACACCTAGAAATAAATAGGTACGTTTTTAGAATATGTTTACAAAAATTAGGACATAGTGGGATTTACGCCTCTTGGAAACGGTCCGAACTTTCTGACCACTAAGCCATACGTTATCAAACAACGTACGTGTCAAACGTATTTTAAAAATGTAGCTAACTTAATCTAATTAGATCGTAGTATAGAAATGCTTATATAATATAAACATGTATACATATACATATTACCAATTTAAAGTGACGAAACAATGTAGATCCTCCCCCTCCTCCTCCCACCGCGTGTGTCAGTTTGTAACACGACATATACTGTATGCAAGTTACTATAAAAATGGCGGGCTAAGGCGGCTCGTAAAAGTAACTAAGCAGTTTAGAGGTTTTACGTGCGCTTGCATAACTATGTTTTACGGAATTAAGGATGCTGGATGTGGTCAAGAAATAATCCACCGTCTGGCTATAAATTCGATAGTTTTGGTTTTGATTTCCGTGGAGGGTAAAGTCATATTTAAATTTTTATTATATTGATCTGGTAAGGAGGCAAATTGCGGCTCACAACGCTCAATTTTTTATACGTTTTCGAATATACATCTTTCTTTTCTTGTGGAATAACACTTTGGAAATATTAAGAATATTTCATAAATAGTGTAGTAATCTCTCGTTCCAAATGATTATAAGTAATTACAATGATAATTTCAATAACTATCTAAATTAGCTGAAATTTCTAAAAATATCCTTACAGAAACGCTAACCACATATGTAAAGAAGTTATAATAAACGTATAAGTATTTCTACGCGTCTTGATATGGCTTATTGTTCTGAGCATTTGGACGGTTTCCGAGAGACGTTAGATTGAGTCCTGCTGTGTTCAAAATTTTATACGTATTCCCTTTAAAAAAATACATTTTAAAAATGTTAAAAACATAAACGAGTTCATTCAGTTCAAATCGTATTTAGAAATGTAAATTATACAAAAATATAACTCTTCCACTCCCCACACATCCGTGCAAACAGTATCGAATAAACAATCATTTAAATATCAGTGTTGACACGCCCAGATACAACGTCATGTTACCTTTACACTCCGCTTTTGTAAATGAGATTTTTATCATTTGTTATAAAAACTAAGTTTGTTTTTAACTTCAATTGCTATATCTCGCACATAGCAGGGTAGGTAGAGGGAACCTGGGAACCTAATGTTAAGACACTCAGTAGCCATTAAGACACTTCCGTTGCCCACTTGTCGCCGAATTATGGAGGCATTGTGTGTTGAGTGGCGGAACTCAACGCCGCCTTGTTATTAGAGCGAGAAAATGAAAATATTAACTATTCCATTTCCTGTAGTGCGAATCAAACCTATAACCGTCGCGCTTAGAGTCGTACGGTGACCCTGCGCCACGACTGGTCTTACAAAATTGAGTTTCTGTCTTTTCTCATAACACTATAATTTACCTGCGGCCTTACTTCAATGTTCATATGAAAATAACAACATATCCAACACAATAAGATTTTTTCTATTCGAATCAATAGTTTGCGAAGATATTGATATCAGATATAGATAGATGGATATGCATGGCTCTAGACATTAATATATATTTTTTTAGTTCTAAGCTAAAAAATACCTAGAATTAAGACGCTTTTTTCTCCACTGAAAAAAAGTTCCTCGCTTTAAATTAATTAAATAATAATATATATTTTTTTATTTCCCGCCATATCCCGCAAATAGCAGGAAAGTAAATGTTGGACATTCCGTCTTCCACGAGCGACGCATTTTACAATTAGATGTTGTGCTGTTGCGCCTCGCAGATATTGGTATATAGTAGTAGTAGTAGTAGTTGTAGTTCAATTTTAAATCGAGAAATGCTTATAACAGAAGAAAAAAAATGGCAGCTACGGATTTTTCTCGCATAGCAGCATATCCCGTAAATAGGTCATAATAATAATTATATTAATTATGTTGAATGTGTAAGGAACGGAGTGACTTAACACTCATTATTTCTCTGCTTACGCTCCTTTATGATGGATTTACAGTGTGAGGCTAGAATACAGAAAAAAAATGATTTTAAGAATTCTAGTAAAAACCAGTACTAAGCCAGCCCTCTAGATACAGAAGAGATGCCGCGCTGCACGTCTTCTTAACTCCACAATAACTTTAAACTGTTCAAACTTATATATTCTGGTCCACTTTGAGGAATATTCATATAAAAAAACATGTGAAAAATTTGATGACTATACTATATTTGTAAAAGGGGTCGCAAAAGGAATCGTAGCGCAGGGCCTCAACAGTGTGATTGTAAACGTGACAGGTTGTGGGTTCGATCCCCACTTGAAATTAAATATTTAATATTTCCATTGTCTCGCTCTGTTAACGACGTAGTAGTCATATCGTGGTAGTCTAAGCTAATATTATTATTAGCTGAAGAGTTTGTTTGATTGAACCCGTTACTCTCAAGGACTACTTATGCGTTTTTTTTTGCGTTGGATGGTACATTTACAAATATAAGTTATGTTAGGCTATAGACTATATTACAACACGTTTAATATATATTTTTGTAATTGATATAGCCCATTGTATCCGGCGGTCACGCTTAACTCCTGAATTAGAATATGTCCTCATTACCCCCAGTACCCAATTATTTTCTTTACCAGAATTTAAATAAAAAATCTTAAATCACCAGAATTTAAATATTAAATATTTCATTTCCTCGAGTGGGAATCGAACTTACAACCTGTCGTGTTTACAATCACACTCTAGTGTCCCTGGGCAACGACTAGCCTTAACAGATAAAAGCTAATTTAAATATAAAAAAATACAAGACCTTTAAGAAAGTATCAGAATAATACCGTCAGACCAAACAAGAGTTGCATACAAAGTGGTTAATATATATTGTATGTGTCATACATAGCGTCGTGTATGTATATATGTATGTATGTGTCATAAATATTGTGATTTTGTATGTAAATATGATCAAGTTTGCCGTAAAAGTTCTTGAGTTTAGCAAAATGAATAGCCAGTTATAGAAAGTTGTGAATTCATGAAATTTTGTATGTGTTTTGAGGAAATGATCGTTTTTAAACTGTCGTGCCCAAAGGTTAAAATGGAACCCTTTTACTAAGGCTCCGCTGTTTGTTTGTCTATCTGTCTGTCTGTCATCAGGCTATTTCTCATTAATCGTGAAAGAACTCAGGAGGAATTGCGTATTGAGTGGCGAGGAAAGGAACCCACAACATGTCGCGTTTACATGATTGTGACCATGCGCCACGACTGACCTCATAGTTACAATTTGACCTGCTAAATGCATTTTAAAAAAGAAAAAAATGACAAAAAGGAATATATGTATATCAAACTTTATTTCTAAGAAGTTTAAAATAAATAGAATTAATAATACAAGCTAGATACTTTTCAAGTTTAATTACCTAAGCCCTACCACCGACAAGTTTTCGAGTTTAGGCGTTTAATTAAGTTTCACTTAAACAAAACTTTACTTAGCGAATGAGTTTTGTGCCATCTTAAATATGTAAAGAATCCGCCGTGGCGCAGCGGCATAAGCATATTTCATTTTATTCTCTCTGGAACCAAGGCATAAGTCCGACGTTGAATTCTAGCACTCACAAACAATTCGGCGGAAAGTAGGAAACGGAGTGTCTTAACACTAGGTTCCCTCTGCCTACCCTGCTGTATGCGGGATACATAAGTGAAGCTGATTTGATTTTAATATAAATATGTATCATGATAAAAGACGCCGTCGTGGCTCAGGGCATCAGCGTGCGATCGTAAACGGGATGGTTGTGGGTAAGATTCCTATTCGGGAATAAAATATTTACTATTTTCACTTTCTCGTTCTGGTTACACGACTTAACACGCAATGCGTTAAGCTGATATGTAGAGAACGGAAGTGTCCTAACGGAAACGGAGTGGCTTAACACTAGGTTCCCAGGTTGCTTTTGCCTACCATGCTATGCGCGGCGTACAGCGTGAAGCTAAATAAATGGAGTATGAATAATAAAAATATTTACAAACTATAACAAAAAAAACCGACTTTCATTGGACCTCATAATTAGAACCTAATAAGACTTTTATCAAACTACCCTTAAAGTGTATCCTTTCGCCGCTGAATTCTCAACTGGAACTCAACGTCGCGGTTTGCCTCATAACCAGTACGAGGAAATTAATTTATTATTTTAAATATTTATTTTTTTCGAGTGGGAAACAAAACCTGTAACATGTCGCGCTTACAGTCACACGCTTGTGCCCCTACGCCACGACTGGCCTCTTTTACACACACTATTTTTTAAATATAAATACTTAAAGTGGAATCCGAAGCTACGACCATCACGAAAACAGTCAAACGCTGTTTCTGCATTACGAGGGCGTCTACATAATAAATATTAGTTCATTTCATTTGAATGTAAGCTGTGTTTAGTTCTATATGCTTCTTTTATTCTCGCTCTAATATGACATCTGGACTTATTGTATTTTTGTGATAAAGTTGCAGTTTGAGCAAGCATAGCAAGATATACGGTTTTTATAGCTTTGCTATACGCTTTATCGTCATGCTCAAAAAGTAGAGAAAAAAGGAGGTAAAAAGGATACTCCTCATATTGTATTTTTCAAATATTATAATACAAAATACATATTTGTTGTATCAATTCACTTGCATTATTGACGAAACAGTGGTAGTGGATTCAAAGCGTAAATATACTAATATTATTACATGGTAATATTGATGTTTTCCTGCTCTCGTTATGGACAAAGTTGACATTCTTTAATGTAAATAAAGCCACGCCTCTTTGCAATTCATTGAAATCACTCGTAACTGTATTTTTTTTCTTTCTTTTCTTTCTCTAGTTCTTGATATCTAGGTCCCTTAATACGAGTAGAACATTTATTCAATCGATAAATACGGTACGATAGGTTATACGTACAAATATTTAGAGGCTGTCTTGATTGTCGTAGTATTGTAGAGGCACTGCGTTGGACTGTAAATGTGACGGTTGTTGGTTGGTTTTCCACTGAGATATTTTCTCAATATAATTTATATACTATCATTACTCTAATTGAAGATTAAACCCATAATATACGCGCGTCAAACACTGTTCGACTTTGCTACAACGCTATCCATCTTTTCTTCTTCATCTTTTTAAAAAAGAGTCGTCTCCATTCAAACTTTAACCTTAGAAAGAATAAAGGGTAACCATCAATCACCGTACAAAAAAAGTGGCATCACACAGTAAATTCTGGCCATTAGGGCGACTTACGACGTAATGTCTGTATATTTGTCACACCGTACCTCTAATTCTGTTACCTCAAGAAAGATGCGCAAATAAATTTCTCTCAAACGATTAAGGGATTTTGATTGTTTTACATGTGTTATTCGTTTATTTTACAGCTTCACGCTTTTTCCCGTATAGCAGAAACGCTGGCGGAGAAGGAATGTCTTAACACTCCGCTCCCCTTGCACCGCACAATTTAGGAGAAAGTTGCGCGTAGTGTTAGGGAGTCCTCATACTTTTTACGTGACCTTCCTACAGTATCTTTGATACTGTGTTTTCGAAGGTCAACCGAGGTCTCCCCCTACCTCTCTTACCGCTCACCTTTCCATCATAAATCTTTTTTGCCATTCTTTCATCACTCATTCGTTCGACGTGCCTAAACCAGCTGAGCACTATCTTCTTCATTCTCACCGTGACATCCTCGCTAGTACCTGCCATTCTGTGTACCTCTTCATTGCGGATTCGATCAGCTAAACTAAATTATTTAAACATAATCTTATTTTTAAATTGCTTAAGAGACCCCAGTGGCGCAGGAGCATTTGAAGGTTGTGGGTTCATTTCTCACTCGAGAAACGTTCACGGTCACTGGTAACGAGGAAATGCAGATATTAAGCGCGTTGTTGAGTTTCGCCACCTATAAACGCAATACCTCGACAATTCGGCGGACAGTATGGAACGCAAGGGTCTTAACACAAGGCTCCCAACCTACTATGTGCAGGATACAAACTTAACTTACGTTAAGTTAAACTTAACTTAAGTTAAGTTTGTTCGTCGAGAGGGATCGCACCTACAACTATTGCTCTTTTGGTCAGTCGCTGTCCTACTGCTCTTTGATGGCCTCACAGTGAAAAGGTGAGAGCGGAGTAAATAAGCACTCCAACCTTTATGCTAACTCTGCAGTAGGGAAAGGAAAATAAATGTTAGTTATTATGGTATGAGAATCCAATCGAAAATCATTGTGGATTTTTACCTTTACACTGTATCTCATATAGCAGTTTAGGCACAGAGATTCCAGTGACCACATTGCATATAGCGGAACTCAACGCCGCGCTCTACCTTCCCTTCCAGAGCGAGGAAAAAATTATTGAATAAATCGCGGATGCTCTATACAAAATTATCATAGAACACAAGCTTAGATAGTCTTAGCTGGCGTTGTTTAAATAAAATTTACCGCATTTTGCAGTAACCTTTTGCCACAAAGACAATAGATTTTAATATTCACCAACTCCTAACTGCATTGTGTCTGAATTTATAGCGTATTCATATAACGTAAGAAATATTATAATAATATGTTCTAGTCTAGAGTTCTTATACTCAGATGGGCTAGCGTCACGCTATATCCCCCATATAATAGGGTGAACAGAGGGAACTTAGTGTCAAGACTCTCCGTTCCCCACGCACCGCCTAATTTTTGTGACATTATTTGTTGAGTAGCGAAACTCAACGCCACACTTTGTCTTGTTAACAGAGTAGGGTAAATGAAAATAGTTTGTTCCTCCAAGTGGGAATCGAAATAGGAATCCGTCGTATTACAACCTCTTTGTGAAATACGTTGTAATATATTTCTTTTTTCGGTACATTTCTCTTCCATAGTTAGAGAAAGCAGTTTTATTTCTTTTATCTGTTAAACTAAATGAGTGTTAAGGCACTCCATGCAAGCCGAATATTATGTGCAACGTAACGCTTTTCATAATTCGTAATAGAGAAATTAAAATAACTTAATCATAAACAATTTCCCAAATTGGAATCGATTCCACGACCCCTACTCACAGTTATACAACATTCTTTAAATCTTAGGCTCCAAATCCTTTGTTCACCCATCCGTGACAATTCTCTAGATATTGGTTTACTACAAGTCAAATTCCTACTCGACGCCTCGCAGGGGCGGACTCTTTACATTAACGGTAGTGATGTGGGTATATCGATATTCTTTTCATTATGCTTTATAGATAAGTTAATAAGTTGTTTCACTTTCTTAATAATACGCAGAGCTTGAAGAGTAGAAAAATATATTTTTTTAATGTATATATATAACGATAATACTTTTTAGAAAAACTACAAAAATAAATCAGAATATAATCAGAGTCGAACTCTCGCCTCTTAGAAATCGTCCAAAAAATATGACCACTACTAACACTATTAAGACGTTTTTATCAAGCTACATCCAAAATTTTATATATAATTTTTTTGTATAAATAAAAAAAATCTATTCTACTTAAGGACTACATTTTGTATCCGTAACCATTAAAAACTCTATTTTTAACCATAGTTGACATTGCATATTGCGTTTGGTGATAGAGAAGTGATAAGTATAAAATAAATTATAATAATTTATTATTTACTTTGTAACGCGTTACTACGATTCGTGTCTATTGCATCTATCGCATCCACTTTTACAACAAAATTTTCCAAACTTGATATTGTTTATAGTTACTAACCTAAGCCTAACTTGCATTAAAATAACTGAAAATTGTATTAATTTTCAGTCCATTTAAATTTAAAAATATAAATATAAAAAAAAACTTATTTAAAAATTCATCGACGGTTCTCTTAGCCATCCTCAACCGATTGCTCGGCAAACCGCATTTTGTGGGAGTCGCTCAGCGTTTCCGAAATTAGATTTGCTCTGTGAACTGTAAGTCGGATTAATACCCGTTTTCTGGAGATTCTTGGTCTTAGCGCAACAGATATTCCATATAATTATAGTTTTATTTTATTATCTTTCAACAATTTATTAGGTTTAGGTTAGATTCGCAATCAGAAGAATCAATTATTTTTATTTTGTTACTCTGGTGATAAAACAAAGTTTGGCGTTGAATTCCGCCTCTCATCACGCAATATCTTGAAAATTTGGTAGGAAGTAGGGAACGGAGTTAACGGTAGGATAGGCCTTTCTCGCCATATGCGGCGCTATGCGCTGAAGCTAGGAAAAATCTCATATAAAGTAGGCAGAAAGAGAGAGCTTCGTTTTCTAAATTAGATGTTTTGAGTTGATGATACTGAATTTTTAAAATTAATAAGAATTTCTAACAGATTTTTTACTGTGAATGGGCACCGAACCTCTAGAAGTTAAGAATATTGGAAATGTGAATAATTATATTAGTACAGAAAATGAACGTTTTATTGATCATTACTAACGTATTAAATATATTTTTTAAAATTTATCTACATTTATATTTTTGTGATCTCCATTCTCTCTCATTGTAATGATATTGCATATTGGGTGGCGGAAGTTAACGCCGTACTCTATCCTATCAGACCAAAGAAAAACTACTATGCATATGGATAGCTAGCTTTTACCTACGCTAAACTATGGTCAATTGGATATTATTATTGTGTATAACACTAAACGCATATTAAGTATGGGAAGTAGCTCAAACCGGAAGCACAGTCCGTAACAAAGAAAATATTAACGTGATTCTTTCTTTACTCCTTCTTTTTTCGATTTTTTTTAAATGGAAACGTCAAGGCAAACTAGCGTGTACTACACTTGGTAGTGAATGATCACCGCCGCCCACGACCGCGTGTAACACCAGAGGAGCTACAGGTGCGTGGCCGTTCAGTCGTCATTACTAAGATTCCGCTGTCTGTCTCTCTGTCTGTTCATCTTTTACGAAGCTGTATCTTATGAACTGTCACAGTAAGCCAGATAATATTTTCAAAAATTATATATTTCTGTTACTGAACCCTTCCTGCATTTATAATATTATTATAGAGCATTCTCAAATAGGATTCGAACTCAAAACCATAACATTTAGTGCTACTAACAACTTTAGGCTTTAATCACCAAACATTTCAAACACGAATGTAAATTACCATTTCAATTAGATTTCAGATTCTCTATATGATCATTAATCTTAGTAACATACTATTAGGTCCTGATATTACCTACTGTAGGAGTAAATTTAAGTGCTTAAACCTACAGCAGCCAAAATTATATTGTGTTAATTAAATTAGTTAAATTGAGACCAAGTCCAGTGGGGAACGGAAGTATCTTAGTGGGAATGGAGAGTCTTAACACTAGGTTACTTCCTTCCACGCGCCACGGAACTGTGAAATGGCCTACCCGCGGCAGTGTTTCTAGGTCGATATAACATGGGTACCTTCAAAAAGCATGTCTATCTCCTTAAATGCCACCAACGCACCTGTAGCTCCTCTGGTGTTGCACGGGCTCGTGGGCGGCGGTAATCACTTACCATCAGGTGACCCGAACGCTCGTTTGCCTTGTCCTTTACCATAAAAACAAAAGGCCCTCTCTGCCTCCCTCCCTCTGCCTGCTCTGTTATATTAGGGATAAGCTAAAATAAATAAAAATTAATTTGTTAAAAGATTAAGGGTTAAATGTTATTTATGTTTTTGGCAGTATGTGTGTCGGGACAGCGCATAACTATAAATGTGGTGGGAATGATTATATTTTATTTATTTTAATTTCCCCATTCTGATAGACGTCACGCGGCGTTAAGGTCCGCCACTCAACACGTGGCCGTCAGATTTATGCGGAAAGTGGGGTTCGCTCTGGTCACAAAGTAGAGAGTGGCATTGAGATCCAGTAGTTAAAACACAGTGCCTTGAAAATTAGGCGCAAAGTTGGAAAAGGAGTGTCTTGCCACTATATTTCCTCCGTCTACCCTACTATGCAAGAAAAAGCGTGATACTGCTTTTAGTTATTCAAATTTTTCCTATATAGTTAAGTTATGTGGTAACTAGATTAATTTTACGGTCACGACTGACGTACGCACTACGTTGGACTAGCGAATGTGTTGAGTAGTTATCGTTAATAAAATATTTATACGTACATTTCACAGTTAGTGTTGTGCTGGCTAGCTTTGTTTTGTATGTAGAAATGTTCGTTTAGAAATTTGATCCTGTGAACCTGGACTCTTTCCAAGAAGAAAGGGTTCGATTTCTCTATGCATATCTTTGTACGTTTCTTAAAAAGTTCTTTGGATAAATATGTAAATAGGGCTTAGAAAAATGTAAAAAGTTTTATTTTTTGTTGAAATTAAAATAGGCTTACGTTTAAAAATGTATTTTATATGAAATGAGCTCCACGCTGTATCCCACTAATAGCATGGTAAGCAGAGAGAACGATTTCCTTAACGATTTATATATATTTATATTATAAGTATAAAACCAGCCACACAGTCAATCAATACAATTCTTTGACAAATCTTAATCAAAGTAAGTACTCATAATAAATAATTAAAATAAAAAATAATCATTATATTTACGTACTTAATTTATAAGCTAAAATTAAACCTATGTGAAACAACAATAATTTTATGAAAATGAATATATTCTAAATTCAGTATGTATGTATAAAAATAAAAAAAAACAGCCAGTTGTGGCGCAGAGGCACACAATTTGAGTGTAAAATCATCTGGTTGTGGGTTCGATCCTCACTCGAGCAAATGAAATATTTATTTACATTTATATTTTCATTTCTTCGCTGCGGCTCCAAGGCAAAAACCCGGCGTTAAGTTCCGCCATACGACACGCAATGCCTCCAGAACTCGGCGGAAAGTGGGAAACGGAGTGTCTTAACACTAGGTTCCCTCTGCCTACCCTGCAGTGTGCAGGATACAGCGTGAAGCTGAATTTGATTTAATTAAAAAAAAATAAACAGACGTACATAGATACATTTATCTATAATATTTTGAACACAAGCTATTCCACAGTTCCACAGTGCGTTCTCATTACTCTTTAGTAATAAACGGAGCTCTGCGTGGATGTTACATAATTTGTGTCCTTTGATATTCCCACTGAAATTGGGCCTTTAGATTATTTTAACCATTAATGTTGGAAATGAAGGAAAATCCCACCTGACCGCTAGTGTACAGTGGTATGGTGGAGGTAGCACGTTCGAATGTTAATAAAAAATGATATTAACTAAGGTCTTCGTGGCGAAGTAAGATAGCGTCTGACTGTAAATGCGATGATTCGACTCACATTCGGGAGAATGGTTATATTTAAATAATTATTAATTCTTTGCTTTGGAAGATAAAGCGCGGCGTTGAATTCCGCTACCGAAGCTTCAATATCTCGATACGAACTTGGGCAATACCTAGAGAACAGTAAGTCTTAACACTTCCCAACCTGCCTACCAAGCTGTATGTGGGATGCAGCGTGACGCTAAGTGAGTACGCAAGCAATACTATATTATTATTAATTATATATGAATATCCCAGGAACAAATTAATAGTTGCTACCCTACATCCCCACCTTCCCTTTTTATTACGTCCCTCCCTTACACCGTAATGAACGGAATTGTGTAATGTTATTAGAAATAATGTTTTATTTCACCTAAAATAATATAAAGCTGTCATTGTGATATATTTTATAGACTTTTTTGTCTCAGAATTTATAATAAAGAATTTCCAAGATTCTTTATGTAAATTATTTTGCTTATTTTAGGTTCATAACTATAAGTATGTTTTATATTTATTATAAGTTAGTAGCTTAAAATTTTTGTGGCTTGGCAATGAATAAGAGTTGTGTATGTAATATGACATACGTGGACCGCAGGCAGCGCTATTTCAGGTACTGAGAGTACAGTGGATGCTATGGATTTTTTTTACAAAAAAGACGAGGCAATTGAGAGTCACCTGATGGTAAGCGATCATAGACCCACGACCCCTTGTAACACCAGAGCTACAGGTGCTTTGCCTTTAAGGTGGAGTTATCGTGAGTACCATGTCGTATCAACCTGGAAACACTGCCGCTGGTAGGCATTCCACAGTTACGTCGCGTAGAAATATACTTAATATCTTCGATAAATGGACTACTCAACGTAAAAAGGTTTTTTACAATTAGTTCCTGAAATAAGAGTGTTCATCCAAAAAAATACTTCAGCTTTATAATATTAGTATAGAATAAAAAAATGTATTATTTAATTTTTATTTAAAAGGTCAACATTTTATACATCAAGGATGGAAGGATAAGGATAAAAGTCACAGAAAAAAGGAAAATCTAAAATCTAAAAAGAAACTGAAACAAAATTAAAAAGCATTCGTTACTCAGTTATTACTCAAACGTTCTTAGATTACAGAGCAGTTCTAATCGTGGTTGGCTTATCAATATGTTCTTATAAACCTTTACCTGTTCAATTCCTTGTGATCGATGAAATTGTGAGATAGGTTCGATTTTATTTCGGGAAATCGTTGTTTTTTAAATTACCAATATTATAAACATAAAAAATATCTTAATGGGAACGGAGTGTTAAACACTAAAATACTTTGACAAATCATCTAGCAACACTTATTGTGGTCTTTTGGCAAACATTAGCAATGATTTTTAAAGGTAAGAAGCGTCACGCTTTTGGCTTCATAGTAAGATAGGCAGAGAGAACGTAGCATTAAGACACTCCTTTTTGTCACGCACCGCCCTTGAATGCTATATATGGAGAGGTGGAAAATGAAGATAATTTTTCATTTTGGTTTTAAATTTAAAAAATTAGATTAACATATCTTAAAGATTAAATCTTCTTTATATTCTCCATTCATCCGTAGATCCGAGAAGCGTACTGTATACGAGGTATATACTATATATCGATACGAATTCAACACTTAACTAGATATTGTGACCCATAGGCAGACTTCAGCAAGGTTTTAACGGAGCTATGTAAACTTAATTCTCGACGTCAAAGCAAAGAGTGCGGCGACTGACGAACTGTTTACGTTTGACGCATCTATAGCCAATGTTGTACCGTCAACAGAAAAAAGTCAGCTTAAATTGATATTTTAATTTTTAAACGACTGATAGTGGGACAGTTCGGGCTGTGAACGTGACGGTTGTGGGTTCGATTCCCGTTCGAATGAATGAATAGATATTTTAGCGCGGCATTGAACATGCAATGATCGAGAATTGGGAGGAAAGCGGGAAACGGAGTGCCTTAACCCGTATTACTTTCCCTTTGTCCACGTTGCAATGCGGGAAAAAGCCTGAAGCTCTGTAAAATATAGTGATTTGATTACTACTTTCTTCATATTTAGGAAATGCAGAAAAAATATAGTCATATAAAATTTTGTTCTTTTGTTACCGCACAGGTGAAATCTATAATGTTGGAACCCACGTGCTACTGATTAGTAGCCGCAGGGAAATACTTATTACACATTTTTAGTTCTGATGATACAATATGCAATGCGGTCTTCTATTTACAATATATGTAATTAATCTAAAACTGAACAACTATTATCTGGGTTTATATATCAGCGAGTTTGTCGTGGCGCAGCGACACAGCGTCTGACTGTAAGCACAACAGTTTCGGATTCGATTGTCACTCGAGAGAATGAAGTACTTTTATTAAGCATAATTTCTTAAGACTTTTGCTGCTACCAGTACAGCGTTTTAACGATAAGGTGTATGTATGGAGTGTAGTCACTCCGAGTATAAAGGCACGAGGCCTGTTTGACCCCTTGTTTAAAGTAACTCAATTTATAGGTGCCTACATATGTTCCTGATGCAGGATAACGAATAGTTAAAAGTTTTGAGTTGAAATATACATATGTATTATATTTAACTTTTATATTTAACGCTTTCATTTCCTTTTTAGGTTCCGTTCCGTACATTTTAAAGAAAAAGGAGTCTAGATAGATAGATAGATAGAGAGGATAAGATTATTTTATTGTCCGTCCGTCTGTCTCTCAAGAGCTTTTATCGCAGGAACGCTTGAAGATATCGAGTTGAAATTTTAAACCATATACTCACATCAATGGTTGCATGATTTCCTGAAAAAATCGTATTAGCAACTACATTCACTTAAAAAATATATTGCCGTTTATATCGCAATAAACGCATATTTCGACAAGATAAAGGGAATCATAATTAATAGGGTCCTTCCGGTTGACCTAAAATAATGAAATTTAGCAGCTATCATGGACAGATTTAGGTAGTAGGTTAAATCCAAAAAATAATAGATTTAATAGGGAGGCAAAATTTGGTATTAAAGCAGCTAGCGTGTGAGGTATCAGATGAAAGGGCTCTGGTTAAGCTAAACTTGACTTCCAGAAAAAGTTCAAGACCTCAATTTTTGTACGGAACCGATGGCGAGTCTCACGCTTGTCCGATTTTTTCTTAATGAAATTGTGTTTGGAATGAGGCCAAACACAACGCTAGGACACAAGTGTGCCACAGTTGTGGGTTCGATTTCCATTCGAGGAATATTTAATATTTTCATTTCCCCGTTCAGGTAATGAGGCATAGCGCGGCGTTGAGTTCCACCACGTAATTCTTTCTGAATTTTACGGGCATCGTTAGTGCCTTAATGAGAATATAATGTTTAACACTAAGTTTCCAGGTTCCCTCTGCCTATACTGCGGGATACAGTGTGAAGCTAAAAAAACAATGAAAAAAATTAAGTTGCAATGATTTTTGACTGTCAAAGTAGCGGTTGTAGGTTCGATTCCCACAAGGGAGATATTTAATTTATTTTCATTTCTCCGCTCTGATAGACGAAGTGCAGCGTGGAGTTCCACCACTCAACATGCAATGCTTTAAAATTTTTCAGGAAGTAGGAAACAGAGTATCTTAAGGAGGTGTCTTTAGGTTTCTGTCTACCCAGCTACCATGGGAAAAATAGTTACGCTACATAACATATCCATAAGCGATGCCTGTATTTATTGTAAACATTCTTTCCATACAATCCTTTTACCAAATTTTATAATCATAACAGATAACAAACACAGCGAATGGTATTGACCGAAAGTAAATGAATGCATTTCGCATTCGACACGATTTCCATCAACAGTTCAACACGTTAGATTTTTATGTATATTTGTTCGAGTTTTATTCACCTCCATATTTGTATGAGATGCTGTAAGCTGTGGCAGTTTTAATATATTTTTGAGCGACCTGCTTTTTTGATCTATCGTCTTCACGCTGTATCTCGCATACAGCAGGTAGGCAGAGGGAACTCAATGTTAAGACACTCCGTTTCCTACTTTCCGCCGAATTTTGGAGGCATTACATGTTCGGTGGCGGAACTCAACGCCACGCTTTATCTCGACAGAGGAGGAGGATTTTCTCCGTCCGTCTGTCATCTCGCAATGTTTCGAAAATTGTACGGTGCGTGGGTGACAGAATGTCTTAACACTAAGTTCTTTCTATCTGTCTTGCTAAATGCGGAATACAACGTGAAGCCAAAATTAATAAACATTAAAAGTTAAATTTAAAAACCCTGGCAATCAAACTCACAACCATCACGCTTATCGTCAGACGCAGCCTGTTTAGGCCAAATGCCTGTTATAATTTAATAGCAACAATTTTTAAATCACACATATGTGAATATGCTAATACGATATAAAATAATGTAATTTATTTTGTCTTACAATTACCCTACCTTAGTATCGTAATATTCTTTTTTGTTCAACTCGATTATTACTACTTACTCAATTATTACTCCAAGAAGTCAACCTGATAGAGGGAGAATTCCACTAGACAGCCCTTCCTTATTTGAATTAATATCATCTTAAGAAATTATCTCTCACCTATCTGATCAAGAACAGAATACAAAAGACAGTATTACTTGAGACTGAGGAAAGTTGACTGACTTGAGGAGGTTCCTCTCTGGAGCCCTAGCCACCGATAGCCTGTCACCCTTGTTCAACCGTCGGGGGACCACTTTTATTATATTTTTAAATATATCTTTATATTAATTCATATTTAAAAATGCTAAATCTATTCCTCTTTGTTAATATTAGTATGTCATTTGTTATAACTATCGCTAAAAATATCTTTTATTAGAATGGAAATGAAACACGTTATCTAAGAGAGTTTGGGATGAACCAGTAAGTCCACTAATAAATCCAATGAATTAGTGTTCTTTTCATGTTATGTTTTATGTAATATATTTTTGCTGAGCCGTTAAATAGAAATGAGGCAAAAGTAGATCTTTTATGTTTTTGCATATTTCATCAGTACCTAGCTAGTGGTACAGCGGTTCTGATAATAACACAAAGTGCGGCGTTGAGTTCTGCCACTCAACACACAATGTTCCGAGGTATCTTAACACTAGTTTACTCGCTTTGAGGAGAAAAGCGAGTAACCTAGTGTTAAGATACCTCGTAAGATGAGCGTGAGAGGCAGAAAATAAAATATTTTCACAATAAACCTGGTAATATGGCAGTTCTGAAAGTGAAAGAATGAGATCGTGAAATTTTAATGGGACCTCCCTGATTTCATATGCATTATTTTCCTTTAGTGATGTATTTCTATTCTGCTGTATGCGGGATATAGCATAAAATCGTTAAAAGAAACTATTATAAGTTTTAAATATTTTAAATACTGCCTACGCTTCATTTTATTTTACATTCATCGGAGTCTATTTTGAGCATTGTTCTTAAAATAAAATAAAAAATACGCTGTTTGAAATATGTAAAACGCATACGTCATGGGTAGAAAGGGCTTTATTTTGAAGTGTTCGTAATCGTATTTGAATCCACTACTATTCTACCTAAAAAAACATTATCACAATCTTTATGAATACCAAACTAAAAAGTACATGTAAAATCTTTTTGGAAAACATATCTAAAATTTAACATAACCAGATTCAAACCTGTGCCTCTTATGAACAGTACAATCGTCTGTCGATAGAAATATTTTGATTTTACCTTCATATGTACATATATAATTTGCTTTCAACTTTGCTTACGTTAACAAATAAAACAACATTTCTTCACAAAATTTCAAGCTTGAATAATTTAACGCGAAATAGCCAATGGTACCCTCGTCAACGGTCACCGGTCCCGCTTTACTTAAGTACGGTGTATTCTACACTCGTCTTTAATATTTATATGAACTTAAAAATTAAATTAATATTTATATGAACTTCAAAATTAAAGTAATTTCATAGAAGATAATGATTTTTTTGAAGTTTTATTAGAAGTTAAAGATTCAATTCATACGTCAATGAAATATTGATTTTTAAAAATTTCATGCAATTTGTGCGAATTTCATTAAAAAATAAATATTATCTAAGTTTTAAAAAGTAGACCGTAGACCGTAGAGTAGTTAGACCGTAGCGTTTGGCGCTCCGTTCTCTCTGACTACCCCGCAAGGGATAAAGCGTGAAGCTAAGTTAAGTTAAGTTTTAAAAAGTTAATGACAGAGAAAACCAAACTGTAATGTCATTCTTACACCTTTAACACTGCTATTAAAATGCCTACGAGACTCTACTTCATATAAAATCTAAATATTTTAATATAGTTATTATTTTTGAAAAACAAATTTAAAAGACGAATGTGTAAAACACCAAAACTGAGTACAAGCCCGTAGTCCCAGATTCTTCCGGAATCCATTATTATATTACTTACTGTATTTCCTTCTAATGCCTTAGTGTTTTATAAGCAAAATAAATATCTGTATAACTCTACGTTGAACACAATAATTTAGTATCATCGGTATCATCGAGCTGGTCTCATGATGGAGCCTGGACCTGTATAATATAGATTCTTCGAAAGTTACTAGTAAGCCATGCGAGTTTAGGTTCAAATAATTTACAGCTCCGAACACCATCTGCAGCACTTGTAGCACTTGGTGTAGAAAAGTGCTTTTTTTAGTTACGTACGTTTAACGAAGCAAAAAGGCGACGTAGAGATTCGCCATTCAACACGCAATGCCTACAGAATTCGGTGTAACGGCGTAAAGAACGGAAATGGGAATGGGAATAGAGTATCTTCGCACTAAGTTCCCACCGCGAAGTAAATAAAAAAAAAAGTTCTGTTTAAGTAGATACTACATACTAAACTACCATTGTCACATTTTTTAACTGGACATTTTTTTTTATAAATTATATATGTACATATACTAACGCGAAAGCAATGTGAATATTATGAAAAATAAATATTTTTTAAACTTTTCTATTACATATACACAAAGTAAAATTTTGAAGTCCATCCATACATCATACAAACTCAAACTGCTAACTCATAGTGTTAGATGGAGTTGGAATTTAGCCGTGACTTTGATGTTTTAGAAAATTTTTATAATATATTACGGTATAGTTTAAAAAAGACGTCTTATTTAAACTAAACATATATATATACAAGCGACCCGCTCGCGGCTTCACCCGTTTAAACTACTGAATTATTTACTTCATACACAGAATTACATTCCTGGTTTATTATATATGTAAAAATTAAGCTCTTAAGTTTTCTAATGAAAAAATTATTAAAACTTTATGGTTGCATTTTTGTACTTCCTATAAGGAGGTTCAATAGTTTTGACAAAAAAAACAACTTATCTATATTTTTTATAAAATCATAACTTATTGGTATTCGTACATGGAATATGGGTATTCAACAATGTAATAGAACCCGGTCGGCATATCTCTTTGTCTGTGCGTTTGTACATACTAGACTCAGAAATTTCTAAATCAGTTTCAGTGGGACTATCGTATTTTGGCAAACTTCCCTTAATATTAAGTATTTGTTTTATTTCAATGGTTTCATAAGTAAAAAGGTTATATTAATATAAACTATTTTGTAAATTACCAATGTCCCAGCTTCATACTGTATCCCGCATATAACAAGGTAGGTAGAGAGAACCTAGTGTTTAGACTTTTCGTCGAATATTTCGAGGCATTGTGTGTTGAAGTGGCGGAACTCAACGCCGCGCTTTTGCCTCATTACCTGGGCGAGGAAATTAAAATTTTAAATATCTTAGACTATTTAAACGATTTTGATGGGGTTTTCACTAATATAAAGAAATTCGAGTGGAAAGTTTAAGTGCTTCATGACGCTCATCATATCTGTAAGTTTAAAGAGAAGCGCAGTATGTATCAAATTCTAATGAACAATAGAGTGCTTAACAGTATGTTCTCTTTGCCTGTCCTGCGTGTATATAGGGTAACAAATCGATTATACTCGTATAACCTTAAGAGTTCTAACACTAGGTTGCCAGGTTACCTCTTCCTACTCTGCTTTATGCTGGATATAGCATGAAGCTAAAAGCAAAAGCAAAAATGTCTAATTATTGTTTATTTAGAGATAAAATTGCAGTACAAAATATTTCTTTACGAGAATCACATACAATTGCCCAACAAGTGACGATAGAAAAAGATTATGTGTTAGACAAAACTCATACTGGGGATTTTTCCTTATTTTGTTATTTTCTTACATGTAAAATGTTTCGCTGTACTTGTAGGCTAATACAGTTGAGCAATATATTATCATTCCGTTTTCAGCTCCACGTTGTATCCCGCACTCAGCAGGGTAGGTAAAGGGAACCTAGTGGTAAGATACTTCGTTCCTCATTTTCTACTGAATTCTGGAGGCATTGCGTGTCTGAACTCAACGCTGCGCTTTCCGTTCGCCTCGACCGTTTTCAAGTGTCTTATAGCGAGTTAAAACAAGAAAGAAAATAATAAATGTTAGGCAACAAGACAAAGCGCAGCGTTGGTTCCTAGGAAATTGTGTAAAAATTTAAGTGTCTTACCAGGTTCCTTCTGCCTACCCTGCCGTATGCGGGAAACAACGTGAAAGCATAAAAGGAGTAAAAGCAATGTCAACAATTGAACAGCTTATGGTGATTGTAAATTTTAATTCTTCTAATTAATAAACTAAAACTTTTTGTATTGGTTAGTTAATCGGACTCTCATTTCCACAGCGGTACAGTATGTGATTGTAAACAGTTTGTGGGTTCAATTCCGACTTGGACGATTGAATTATTTACGTTATTATTACGCAGCAATCCTAGAAAATTAGTCGGAAAACGGGGAATACAGTATCATAATACCTATTAGGCTTATTCCCATTACTTACTTCTCTATGTGCGGATACCGCGCGAAGCTATAGTAAATATGAAAGTGATTGAAAACATACACAAAAACGATATTTCCTATTACGGTTACGGAAGAAAAAAAAGCTTCAGGCAACATGTCTTTTTTTATTTTTATTTACGTATTTATAACATACGTACATTTTGAACATTTGTAAAAAAAACGATAACGCTATTTTCTTCATTTTCTCTATAAAACATTTACCTATTATACTTGAAAATTGGAAACAAATACTATATTATGTGTACTAGTGTAGTATCGTAGCATCCGTACGTGGGTCACTTTGCATAAGCGGCGTTATAAATCACGAACGCAATAAGGCTATATAATCGGGATGTACGGAATCGAGAGAAAAAAACAAATCACCACCTTTGTTTGTGTTAGTGATTGGAAATGTCGATAGTCTGAAAAAATATTGCAGCATCAAGCTTTTTCCCATATAACAGGGTAAGACACTGCGTTCTACACATTCTGCCAAATTATCAAGACATTGCATATTCAATGACGTCGCGGTTCTTCTACTACTCTTAAATATTCCCTTGTGTTCTATATCCATAGAACTCACAACCGTAGCATTTACTGTGGGATGCTCTGACCGAAAAAAAAACTGCATTGAACGCCATTTAATATAAAAAAAATACTATCAGCATATTGGTTTGAAAAGTTTTGCTGAGAAAAACCGGAAACAGAACAGTTGTTTTAAAGTGTAGCATTACAAACGTTCGTACCAATAATTTCGGCGTTGAGTTCCACCACTCATCACTAAACACACAACGTTTCGAAAATTGGTCGTGTCTTAATACTGCTTTAAATCCAATAATACTGCTGCCTCTTAGCGCTTACCCTATTATATGTAAAATAAACCGGAACTCGCTCACCGAGGGTTCTGTACAGTTAGTACATCATAAAATTAATAAAATATGTATTGGAATATGCCTAAGCTCTTTCATCTGATACCTCATTGAACTAGCGGCTTTGATGCCAAATTATGGTTAATAAATAAATGTATAATTTTCAGATTATATCATGAACTAGTACTATCTGTAGATTCTAACTGCCAAATTTCTTTATTCTAGATCAACCGGTAGTAACTTTTTAATTTTGATTTCCTTTATAATGTCGAAGTACGCTTTTTTTGCGATATAAACGGCCATCTATTTTTTTTAAGTAATGTAGAAATACGATTTTTTCACCGGGACACCGGGACCGTAGGTCTAAGTATATAGTGTGAATTTAAACTCGATATCTTCAAGTGTTCCTGAGATAAAGGCTCTTGACAGACAGACAGATGGATTGACAACAAACAACATCTTATAAAGGTTCCTTTTTTCTTTAAAAGGTACGGTGTCCTAAAACGTGACTATATTTTAATTTGCCAGTTTCTGCAGCAATATGGACTTTGTTTACGCGTTATAGCTGCAAACGTGAATTTTATTTAGATTAATAAATATTCAATATTAATAAGTTCTCTATGTCTAACCGATTATGCGGGAAAAAGCGAGAAAGTGATAATCCATCAATTTTCTAACACTTTCCAGTAGCTATATATAACGTTATACGCCAAACATTAGGATCGATAATCCAATCCCCATCCCTAATCTCAGGTACACAGAAAACGCTGTGTCAGCGATGAGTAAATTGCTGCTATTTATTATTTGCTGTAATTTGTGCCTGGACCTCCCCCTCTCTCCCTCGACGGGGGCAGGTGTCAGAGGGAGCTTGTAATACAATTAGATTAAATATTTCTCTTATTTTAATATATATCTTTACCTTCATATATTTAGAGAATAGATTCTAAGGAAACGGAGAGTTTAGACAAGTTTTGTCACTGCCTACCCTGTTATGAGAAAAAAAGCCGTGTATGTGTAGTAAAAGATTTCAATTCAATTTCGCTAAAATGCAAACAAAACGAATCTAACAATATAATACATATAATGTAATTCTATTTTAAATATATATTTTATATGCATACTAGTGCTTCTATCTACAATAGCCAACTTAAATATATGTACGAGTAGGTACTATTGTCGTGTGCAGCTAAACTGATGAATTCTGATTTTCCTATTCAAAACGCTCTCATGACTTAGTTAGACAAATACAGCTTCAAATGTCACCATCCAACATACAATGTCTTTAATTAGGCACAACAATATTCATAAAGAGGCCAGTCGTGGCGCAGGGGTACAAAATGTGACTGTAAACGCAACTGGTTGTGGGTTCGATTCCCATTCGAAGTAATGAAATATTTATTTAAATTTATATTTTATTTTTTTCGCTCTGGTGTCGAGGCAAAACGCGGCATTGAGTTCTGCTACTCAACACGCAATGCCTCCAGAATTCGGCGGAAAATAAGGAACGGAGTGTCTTAACACTTTGTCCCTCTGCCTACCCTGCTGTGTCCGGGAAGCTCATTTAAATATTCATAAATTATAAATAAAGGCCAAGTTAACGCGAACATAACATCAAGTTATCGCCTCCAAAAAGTTATTAAATCTTTTATGACTCGAGAATAAACATGCGTGTCTGTAAAAAAACTTTTAATATATTCTAATCATAATTCTTGACATTACAATAATTTAAAGCGTAAAACTAATAATAATAAGTAAAGCCTTACTTAATACTGTTCTGCAGTATTTAAAGGATAAAAATGTATGCAACTTATATAAATAGAATCTCGTGCCGGATAGTTGACAGTCTATATAATAAATAAAATATTCATCAACAAATTAGGCACTTTGATGTTAAAAAGAGGAAAAATTGAATTTCGTTAACTTCTCTCAGCAGATAAAAATGATAATTCAGTGATAACAGTTCAATTCAATTAAAAAAAGTGAACAATTTTTCATCAATATTTTCTTATTACATTATCACATAAAATTATGGTGAATCTTTAAGACAATTAAAGACAATTTTTTACAGACAAAAAGATCTGATCTCACTCCTGTCTCCACTTACCGTCTAAATTTAAGTTATTGCGCGTTGATGAAACTTAACACTGCGCTTAATACATAAGGAAATGCCCACGGCGCCTCAATAATTTTCTTTTAGATTTAATTTGTATACCACATATAGCAGGCTAGACCTAGCCCAGGATAGGCTCTAGTGTTGTTCCCCACGTTCCACGCAATTTACGAGTCTTTGTTAATTAAAGAAAATGAAAATAATTCTTTCCCCCGAGTGGGAATCGAACCCACAATCGTCGTTTTTTTATTATTACTTTCTACTATACTTGTACAACATATCTATAACGTTTATAGTGTAAAATGAAACAATTTGTTTCATACTGTTCCATGCATCAGATATAGGATGGTGAAATAACTTTTAGAACACTATGTCGATATAAGCTCGTGTAGCTTAAGCTAATCCTTTAGAACTTTGTCTAACAACGTTTTGAACAAGAAGTATAGAACTTCTAGCAATTCTGTAGGTTTTGTTGAGCTATGTCCGTTTATTTTTTTAGCTTCACGCTGCATCCTGCACACAGCAGATAGACAGAGGAAATTTAAGGACCTAGAGTTAAGACACTCTGTTTCCATTAAAACACTTCCGTTCCCCACTTCTGCTAAATTCTGAGGCATTGCATGACGGAGAGTGCATGATGAAGTTGAAAAAAAAATACTTGATCCTAAAAATTTAATTGATATAACATTTTACAAATAACTATCCGAAATCAAGTACTAAATATTCAATATACACACGTTTGATTAAAAATAACTTCGTAAATATACTCGTAGATACAATCTTAATATTTATGATGAAATATTTTATACAATGAATAGAATAGTATTAGAAATGTCACAAGTACTAATAAAGTATCTTTATATAGTTAATTAACAGATCCCGATGGTAGTGAATTTAGATCAAACTTAACATGATACAAATATCTATTAAATTGTTTATAATATGAGTTTTTCGTTCTGATTAGACAATTAATTGTTAAGCTTCACGCAGTATCACACATAAAGCAGGGTAGGCAGGGTAGGCAGAGGCAGAGGGAATATAGTGTTAAGACACTCCGTTCTTTATGGACTGTTCAATTTTCGGAACATTGCGTGTTGAGTAACGGAATTCAAAGAAGGCCGGCAACGCACCTGTAGCTCCTCTGGTGTTGCACGGGCTCGTGGGCGGCGGTAATCACTTACCATCAGGTGACCCGAACGCTCGTTTGCCTTGTCCTTTTCCATAAAAAAAAAAAAAAATTCAACTACGTGATTTGCTTGATGCGGTTCGGTCATTAGGGAAATACCCTAAATGAAAGTCTAATTCACAACCTTACCCAATCTAACTCTAAGCGCGACCGTTTAGGGTTATACGTTGTCCATTTCGCTGCTACCTTTATTACAATTTAACGTACAATTATATCACAATTTTTCCAAATCGACAAATAAATGGAGAATGGAGTGATCAATATTTATTCTATATTTTGATCGAAACCAAATCACTTTTTTAATTCCACACACATAATTAGACAGAGGTAAACTAGGAAGCTAGTGTCAACACACTCCTCCATTAATATCAAATCTACTACTACAAAAGGCCAATACAAGCTTTTGAGAACTTCATTAAGATTCGATAACTTACAGACAAATTAAGATAAAACTTTCTTGTCCTTTCTATGATATTTAAGTACCTTTAGCCCAATATGAAATCTAATAAAATAAACATCGATCTTCTCATGTTTAATTCGAGGAAAACGAATGGATTGTTAGCGTTATAAAACAGCAGCCGTCAGCATCTTGTCAGCGAAAAAAACAATTTTAATCTTCATAATGTTGACTCGCCTTTATAAGTGACGATATATCGTGTCGTTTCGAATGATCTGATGAAAAAAATGTTTACTGCATGAATACTATCATTGGCGTAAAGTTTACAGTAAGTCATTCTGTTTTTCGTTCATTTACTGAACACTTTTCTAAGGATAAATTATGTGTTGAGTAGCGGAACCCAACAACGGCCTTTGACTGCCAATTTATTAACTATTGGAACTCAACGCCACATTTTTGCGTAGTTGCTAGAGCGAGGAAACCATTTTTAGTTGTACGCTTGTGCCCCTATGCCGTGACTGGCCTGGTCTATTCGACTTGAAAAAGCAATGTATTAATTATAATTATTTATCCAGTTTTCCACAAAATATGTAATTTAACAAACAAAAAATATATATTAAAACACTAATTTAAAAAAAATCTATTTTTTTTAGCCATTGTGGCGCAGGGACATAAGAGTGTGACTGTAACGCGACGGTACGTTGTGGGTTCGATCTCTACTCGGTGGATGAATTATCATTTATTAAGTTTCATTACTTCGCTCTGGCACCAAGGCTCAAGTCCGGCGTTGAGTTTCGCCACTCAACATGAAATGCCTTGAAAGTTCGGCGGAAAGTGGTTAACCGAGTGTCTTAACACTAGCTTCCCTCTGCCTACCCTGCTGTATGCGTGATACAACGTGAAGCTAATATTAATTCAAAAATTAAGCTCACAAGTGACTTCATAGGAAATAAAATAATGTAAAAAAGTCGTATCGCAGCCTATAATAATATTATCATTCCTCATTCACGACTGTCTTATAGCGTGATATACGTTGCGCTTATCCATATTGAATTGCCTGTTTTTCAGAAAGAAGCCTTTATGTATGTAACATACATACATACATACATACATATGCTAGTTACTCAGCTTCAAAAGGATTAAAGAGATAACAAAATGTGAATGTGAAATGTGGATGTGAAAATAATTATGGCGAGTGTAAATTAAGTTATGCATATACAATATAATTATTATTTCTACTAGTGTTAGAGATATCATAAAGTACAATGTTCGTCGAGTTTGGACGTTTGAGGCCATCAAACGCGACGGTTGAGGGTTCAATTTCCGCTCGGGGAAATTAATTATTAATATTTTTATTTCTTCGCCCCGGTAACAACGCAAAACGCGGCGTTGGTTCAGCCACACAACACGCAGTTCGGCCCAAATTGGAAAACGGAGAGTCTTAACACTGGGTTACCGCTACTTGCTCTTTGTGGGATACAGCGTGAAGCAAAAAAAAAACAGTCAGCAAAATGCTACAGTACTAACATTGATAAATAAGTAGTTACTATTCTGTGAAATGGCTTTACTTTGTTGTGTATGTTCTAACAATGTTGAGGGAAACGTAAAAACATAGTAAAAATAAAATTTTTAACACTTTTTTATTAGGTCGACTGTAAGTTGTAAGTTGGAACTACAGTCGTAGCGAAGCGTGCAACTCTACATGCGACAGGTTCTGGGTTCAGTTTCCACTGAGGGAAATGAAATATTTAATATTTTCAATTTCTCGTTCTAGTAACGCTTAACAAAGCGCGGCGTTGAGTTCTACGGTGTCCATTTCAAAATTCGGCGACAAGTGGGAAACGGGAGTGTCTTAATGAGAAGGAAACGTCTTATAAGGGTTTCCCAGGTTTCCTAAGCCTACCTTGCCATGTGCGGGATACAGTGGGAAGCTAACCATGACTACTACTAATAGAAAACCAAAGTGATCCTTCACTATGCTCCCTCGCTGACCTCGTCCAAATAAGCTGTATAAGCTAACTACAGTCTACAAACATAATAAAGCTAAGACAACGGACGTACGATAAATGTTCTTTGAATTTAAAATGCTGGAAGACAAAACATGCTGTTAAGATAGCAAATGCTGAAGTAAGATCAGATGAGACCAACTATTAAGTGAGCGGGCCCCGAAAACAATAAAAAAATATATAATATTACATATATATATTTTTTGGTAAAGGGAACCTGGTATGTTAAGACACCAAGTTTTTCACTCTCCGCTCGCAATTTTTGAGACATTGCGTGTTAAGTGGTGCAGCTTAGAGTCGCGCTTTGCCTTATTGTAAAGTGAAAGATATATTAATATTTATGAGAGCTAGGAAATGTTAATAGTAAATATTTTATTCTTCCAAAAGGAAATCGAACCCACAACTATTGTTTTTACAGCTAGGCGCTGTGCCAATATGCCACGATGGTCTAAATATTTTTATCCTTGTAATTTTTCGCAACAATAAGTGTGTTTCCTTTCCCAAGTGTGGAATACCACTTTAAAAATGATAAAAATAAGTGTGGCGTTGATTTTTGCTTCTTAAGTGATTTATTTAGTGGAAAACGGAGAAAGTTGTCACATGTAAAAATGTACAAAAAATATATCTATATTTTTATTTACACGTGCCACCTTTTTGATTCTTAAACATATACATGCGGGCCTTACTTTGAACAAGGCTGTTTGAAGAAAATCGAATTTACAATGAGCAGTTGGCTAATAGTTAAAAAGCGATGTTTTCTGAGCAACAGCTTTCTTTATACAGTAATACTTTCTTATCTTAACCCCGCTCTTTTCTTTATCAATTGAAATTTCGTTTAAATTTTTTAACATAAGAGAATTTGAAGCTGCGTTCTTTTGATAATATGACTAATAATATGATATTGCGCGGGGAACGGAGTGTTTTAACACTAGAATTCCTTACTCTACCCTGCGCGCTGGCGTTAAACTAAAAAAAACAGTATATGAGGCGGTCGTGGCGCAGAAGCATAAGTGTGTAACTTTAAACGAGACCAGCGAGAGGTAATGAAAACATTAAATATTTCGTTACCACGGGTGAAAATCGAACCCACAATTTGTCGTGCTTACAGTCGCACACTTGTGCCCCATGCGCCATGACTGACCACAATAACATTTAATTGTGTAATAATAATATAATAAACTATATATAATTATAAGAATTATCTTTATTCACATCATTAAAAGCAAGTTAAGCTTTATAATTATACAAATGACATAATCTTCAATTATCAACTATTTAAACTTATATATTATTTATTAATAGGATTAAAACAACATCGCTTTAAAGTACATAAAACTAACTAACTTCTATCCTATAACTTTCCTCGTATGGATGGATCAAATATTTTCATAAATATTTTCTTAACTCCTGGCGGTCTTAACACTAGGTTTCCTCTGCCTACCCTCCTGTATGCGGGATACAGCGTGAAGCTGATTCTCATACATATCGGCGGTAGCTTGGCGCGCACGACAACCTCAAGTTTTTCTACTTAAGTCTCGATTCCTCGGGAATCGAAAAATTAGTTCAGCAGTTCTAGCGATTAGCCCAGATATATAGGAAGAAATAAAATTGTAAGCTTATTTTCGATTTAATGTAAGTAAGTAACTACTTATATACGCACTTGGAGCCACACGGTTTTTTTGAAATCACATACAAACATACAATTAAATTTTATTCATACATATAGATTCAACTGTCGATTTTTTTGTAAATAGTCAGTCAAGCGTAAATGCCCGCTTGATGAGTCAGTCATTTGGAACATTATTTTGTATAAACAATACATATATACATATACACAGAGGATCGACGTAACTAAAATTCCTGGGTTAAATATTGTGGAAACGTATGTATAGTATATGACAGAATGAGAAACCATACGCTGAAATCGTAGCATATACTACGTTTTTATGATTTCTCCGATAGAGGTACAACTATTCTTTTTAGCTTTACGCTGCAACACTTTCATTTATGCACCGCCCAATTTTAAAGATATTTATTGTTGAGTTGCGGAACTCAACGCCATATTTGTTTTGTTACCATACTAGAGCGGGAAAATGGAAATGATCCATTCATCACTACAATTATTATACATTAATGTTACAAAAATAACATAACTGAGAATTTAAATCCAATTTTAGTTAATACGTTCATCCTGTCCATAATCTCTTCTTTCTATCTTTTTTATATTATAGAAAGGAGATATTCAATCCAAGTCATGTTCAGCAAAAATATGACATAACATTTTTTAGCTTCACGTCGTATCAACCATATAGATAAACTAAGAGAGGAACCTAATTTCAAACACTCCGTTTGCCACTTTTCGTTCAATTTTCGAGTTATTACGTCTTCAGTGATAGAAGTAAAAGTATAATTATCAATCGATACTGCGTTTAAGAAAAATTTACAAGAAAAATTTGATTTAAATTTCTCTTATGTTTTTCCTCCCTAAGTGCTAATAATCCACTTTTTTACTGTTACGTACATACATACATACATCTAGTTAAAACGAACCATATTGTTTGTCCATATCTCCCATATCCAAATGTAATACTCATGTTAAACTGCCTTAATGTATTCAGAATTAATATAACGAGGGATTACTATAGGTTTGATTTCAACCCAAAAAGTCGAGGAAAACCGTATGAATAAACATGAGGTACGCTGGAAATTAAACGCTCTGTTAAACTAATTCAGAACTACAGTTTTAAACTGTAAAGTTGTTTGTTTGAGGTAATTCTGACAGTTAAATCTGCCGTTTTGGCAGTTAAAAGTTAGTACTTTTTACGTAAAAAAGTGTATTTTTTTAACTACCCACGCTATGTGTTTTGTTTTGTTTTTTCATTTGTATTTTATTTTGGGTAATATGTAGTTTGTATTTTTGTGAGTGTTGATTTAGTTTATTAGATGGAGAATATAAATTCATTTTGTTTAATTTTTTTAGATTCACGCTTTAAATATTAAGAAACTTCGTTCTGGAATGGCGGAACGCCAACAACGCAGCGCTTTGTTCATCAGAGTGTGGAGAGGGAGAAAAAAAAATATAGATCATGAAATATTTTTCCGACTTGAAATTGAACCCAAAAACTATGCTTTTACAGTCAGACACTGTTCCATTGCGCTACTTTGGCCTAAAATTATTTAGACATTACGATGAATTCCGCAAATAACAGAGTAAACAGAGAGAACCTGGGAGCCTAAGTTAAGAAGGAACTTAAGTTAATTTCGTTTCCATCAAGATACTTCCGTTCACCACTTTCCGCCGTCCGCCGCATTCTGAAGGTATTGTATATTAATTAGCGGTTCAACGCAGCACCGTGTGTAGGAATCGAACTCTCAATGAACAGGTTGCGTGTTTATAATCATATGCTAGTGCACCTATCTAAAAAATTGGGCAGTGCGTAATGAGCAGTTTCTTAACACTAGTTTATCTGTGCATGATGCTAAAAGAAAAAGATAACAGCGAGGAGAGAGATTACAGGAAAAAAATGAAATTTGAACTTGTGACGTTTACCGTAGTTTGTTATGTCGTTACGCTAATAACATTACTCAGTCACAGTACTTTTCCATACATTAAGATTATGCACGCATATCACGTAAGGGATTGGCCAATATGTAAATATGTTCATTAGATCTATTCGTGACAGGGTTGTGTATGGACCGACGGACAAATTATATATATACATATTACATGCTATGATCTTATGTATAAAAAACCGGCAAAGCGCGAGTCAGACACTCGCACGAAGGGTTCCATAACATTTTCTATAAAAAAGCTAAAAAAATTATATCTATTACATTGGGGCCCCCTTAAATATTTATATTATTCTGTTGTTAAGTATTCATTATTATAGCGGCAAGATAAATACAATCATATGTGAAAAAAACAATTGTTCAACTCTTACGGTTCATGAAATACAGCCTGGTGAGAGACGAACAGACAGATAGACAACGGAGCCTTAGTAATTGAGGTTTCGCCCTTAACTAAGAGTAGTGCGTTACACACAAACTTTGGCCGCAGTACACTGTGTCATATTGAAACATTAGTTTCATGTAAGCACAGCCTACATTTTCACAATATGAGAATACACAAGGACTATTCATATGTAAAAAAAAAACATTCGAATTAATAGTTTCTGCGATTAATGCATTTAACCAAACACACTCTTAAGCTTTATAATATCACTATAGAAATATAGATAAGTATTAAAAACACGGAGTGACTATGCTAGTTGCCAAATTTTATAATTGTGGTTTAACCGGAAGTATCCTATTAATTTTGATTCCTTTTATAGTGTCGAAATATGCATTTTTTGCTATTTAAGACTATTATTTTTTAGGATTTAAACGCAAATGTATAGCTTTCAGTTTTTTTCCTGAATTAGTACTACCTGTAGATGCTCGCTGATAAATTTCATAATTCTAGGTAAACCGAAAGTACTCTATTAATTTTGATTCCTTTTATAGTTTCGAAATATGCGTTTTTTGCTATATAACGGCCATATCCTTTTTAAATAAATGTAGAAATACGTTTTTATCCAGGAAATCATGGGGTATGGATCTAGGTATATGGTTTGAATTTTGACTCGATATCTCCAAGCGTTCCTGAGATAAAGGCTCTTGACAGACAGACGGTCAGCAAAGGATCTTAAGGATGTCTTTTGTCCTTAAAAGGTACGGAACCCGAAAAAGATGTCACAAGCCCCATATTATTTTCTTGTAACCTTAAAGTAATAAATGCGCATTTTGTATGTAAATATTTAATTTTTAGGTTCCATCTTAAAGACATTTGTTCAATCAAATCCGTGTTAGGACGAAACGCTATTTAGTATGTAATATGCGGGAAATAAACCTTGGATCTTGGCTCCACTGGATTACTTTTATTTTTAGACTTCCTATTTACGTTATTTTATTATGTAATTAGTGATTTGATATATTCCTTTTTTAATTTTAACCTTTTTGGGTTGGTTAAGGCCGTGGTGCAGAGGCACAAGGATGTGACTGAAACGCGAAGGCAGTGGGTTCGATCTCCACTCGAGGGAATGGAACATTATTTGTTAATATTTTAATTTCTTCGCTCTAGCACCAAGGCAAAAGCCCGGCGTTAAGTTACAGTTTTCAACACGCAATGCCTAGAAAAAAGTCAGCGGACAGTATGTTGTTAGTATGCTGATTTAATGTGATTTATAGGGTTTCGTACCTTTTAAGGCAAAAAGGAACCCTTATAAGATCACTTTGTTATCCGTCTGTCTGTCTGTCGAGAGCCTTTACTTTAGGAACGCTTGCAGGTATCGATTCGAGATTCAAACCATAGATAGGCTATCTATGGTTTGAATGACCCCATGATTTCCTGGGTCAAATTATATTTTTACATTAACTTTAAAAATATATATGGCCGTTTATATAGCAAAAATATGAAGGTAATCAAAATTAATGATATATGGCAGCTAGCATGCACAGTAAAAGTCTCAAAGAATACATTTGTGGTTAAACCTTAAAAAATAATAGCCTTATATAGTAAAAAACGCGTATTTCGATACTATAAAAGGAATCAAAATTAATAAGATTAACCTGAATTATGAGTTATGGCACCTAGCATCTACATGTAATACTAGTTTAGGAAAAAATCTGAAAACTATATATTTGTGGTTAAATCTAAAAAATAATAGCCTTAAAAGGGGGGCAAAATTTGGTATTAAAGTTCCGCTAGTTCAAGTGAGATATCAGATGAAATGGCTCTGGCTAAGTTAAGCTAAGAATTTCAGAAAAAGCTCGAGACCTTCAATTTTTGTACGGAGCTCTCGGTGGGCGAGCCCGACTCGCGCTGGTCGGATTTTTTTTTATTTTTGGGTTGGTAGTCACTTGGTACCCTACTGTTTTAACTCCTGTTATAAGTTTGGCGTATATACGCCTATGTATGTATGTACTGTTTGTGTCATCTTATGCCTTAAACGGATGAACCAATTTCGATAGTGTAGTATTGAAATCAGTTGATAGTTCTTAGCCACGACTTAAGAAAATACGCTTAGCTCTTTGAAGATCGTCAGCTCTTTTTTAGTTGAAAAAATATAACAACATCTACGTATCTGAACAATTTCATATATTGCCTTTAGTTTAATTTTTAGAGTTAATTACAAAAAAAATATTTACCTTATTTTTTTTCTTCTACCCTGCGAATTACAGTTTGAAACCGAAGAAAAAGTTAGAAATGAACCCCCAACTACCACATATATCATTAAACATTATCCCACTGCGCTACAAACGTCCAATCGTTTCACCGTGCAACCTTTTAAACTTTCTACCCTTTTTTTGGTTTAGAACCCATAATGCTTAAAAACTGTGGATTGTACATACCAAAACTTGCCAAAAGTACTGCAAGCTTTGCCAATAATAAAATTGCTATCTTCAGCCAAATTTCATTCATTCCTTAATGTGTCACTTATTTTTTTTTCAAAAAACAGCCTCTTAAAAGTCACTATATGAAAAGATTGGAATGGGTCAGAGCGAAACGAGGTCATGTTAGACATTTAAACAAATTGAAATATTTTTAAAGCTACAGTTTTATCTCTATATTTATATTAATATTATAAAGATGAAGAGTTGTTCTCAGGAAGTACTGGTCAGAAATAAAAAAAAAAAGATTTGTGTTGGGTATTTAATGTTTCAAAAAATCTATACGCTTAAATATATACGTTAGTCGTTTCGATGCCTCCATGTACTCATAGTACGGTAGTAACAGACTGCCTTAAGTTAAAAGAGTTGTAGAGTGGCTTAACTAACCGCCGCAATTCGTTTTGCTAAAGTAGAGAAATATTTAATAAATATTATCATTTCTTCGCTCTGGTAACCAAGCAAAGCGAGCCGTTGAGTTCCGTCACACAGTACCTAATGTATCTGATTGGGAAACGGAGTGTCTTAACACTAGGTTTTCAGGTTAATTCTATCTATCTTACTTTGTGAATACAGCGTGAAGGTAAATATGCGTTGACTTCATCGCGTAAAAATTGAGATTGTGCTGCAAAAAAATATAATGTATATTTACTTTTTTGTTAACACGTAACGTCTTGAAACTTAGGAGATGAAATTGACAGTTTACAGTTTATTTTTAAAAGTCATAATTGTATATATTATATGAATTCAGAAGCGGTTAGCGTTTAAAAAAAAAACAAGATAAAAACACATATCTAACGACTATATGTTTCTAAATTATTCGCAAAGAGATTCTACGTAATTGCAATAATATCACCCATGATATGTATCACCCATTTAGGATACTTCACAGGAGCTTCCTTCTAATAATGTCTTTTTCACCTACCAACCCTCTTTTATACAAGTTTGCTAATAATATTGTAATATAAATAAAAGAAAAATATCAAAATCAGCTTCACGCTATAATAACCCGCACACGGCAGGGTAGGCAGAGGGAACCTAGTGTTAAAACACTCCGCTCCCCACATTCCGCTTAGTTCTGGAGGTTTTGCGTGTTGAATGGCGGAAATGTAAATAATATAAATGTAAATAAATATTTCACTTCCTCGAGTGAGGATCGAATCCACAACCAGTCGATTTTAGTCACATCTTGTGCCCCTGCGCCACGACTGGCCTCTGTATATATAACAGTATATATTACAGTACAATGTACTCTAATGCTATAATGCAATGTACTCTATGCTGTACCCCTACATAGAAGGATAGGCAGAACTTGGGAGCCTCCGTCTGGGAGTATGTATTCCGTTTTCATCGATATACTTTCGTTCTCCACTTTCTGCCGAGTTCTGGTAACATTGCATGTTGAGTAGCGGAACTCGAAATCGCGCTTTGTTATCAGATACTAATTTTTCCTAATGGGAACCGAACCAACAATCGCTATTACAGTTACACGCTTGTACTCTTGCGCCACGACTGGCCTTAATTATAAGAAAAACTTTTATAAATTGTATCAACATTAATTTTTAAACAGGAGTAAAGTCAGGGCAGGGCAACAGTATATAAACAAATCTTTCAAATCATTTAAACAGTCTAGACGAACGAGCAAATATTTTATAAGAGTTTTGTAATTCCAATACACCTAATAGAATTTATTTGCAATTTTAATCGTAAAGTTTATTTAGCTATAAAATATATTAGTTATATATAATAAATATTTATTTAAATTTATTTATCTATAATTATTACCATTTTCTTCGCTGTGGTGTCGAGGCAAAGCACGGTGTTGAATTCCGCCATTCACCATGCAATGATTTCAGAATTCGGTGGAAAGAGGGAACGGAGTGTCTTAACACTAGGTTTGCTCTGCTTACTCTGCTGTGTGCGGGATGCAGTGTGAAGCTGATTTGATTTAATATTTTCATTCCTTCGTTTTGGTAACAAAGCAAAGCGTGGCGTTTAGTTCCGCCACTCAATACGCTATTGCATATAGGAAATCTAGTGTTAAGATTCTTAATACTAGAGTCCCTCTGCATACTCTGCTAAAAGCGGAATGTTATATATATATGTAACGTAAAGCTGAAAAAAAACTTAAATTACTGTTTACTTATCTATACATCTACGAGTATACATATAAATGAAATTAAAAGGTCTGTCTTCGATATCAAAATAACTGTTTTTTTTTGGAAGTTTATATAGTTATTTAAACAATACCGAAACACAATTAAGCAATTTTAACATTTTTATCTGTCTGTCATTCTGTTCATCCGGGCTAAACTCAAGAACCGATAATTATAGGACTAACACTAAAATATCAATTTTAAGTATGTTGTTCGACAAAATTACTACTTTCTAAAAGTATTATTTTATATAAGCTGCTATATGGAATTCGTTAAATCTTTAATTTTCAATGTTTTGTTGTTTGATATTATTTGTAAATTTTTATTTGTATGATGATAGAAAGAACTTAAGATTATATGATTATAATATAAATCGAGATTTCAATATTTAGGATTCTGCAATGTAAGTTGACACTCTTTCAAGCACCCATGTAGTGCTTGAAATTGCTTAATGCTATACGGATTTGTGGAGCAATATATAATCTATATTTTTACCCGGATTTTTTTGTGAAATCTGTATTTATGTGGGCAGTGTGTGTGCAGTTAGGGCTTACTTAGATAGATGTGAAATAACTAAACATTTTTCTATTAAATACGAAAATCAAATCAATCGCCAAGACACTTAAGTTACGATTTATTTAATGCATAGCCAAACTAAAATAATTAATCTATTTTTAGAGTTTTGTACCTCATAAGGAATAAAACAGAACCCTTAAAGGATCACTTTTTGTCCGACTGTCCGTCTGTCAAGACCATTTTACTTGAGATTGCATTGAAGTCTCGAGCTGAAATTCATATAAGATATTCAGGTTTACAGTTTCTTGGAGTACAGAAATTAAGTTTCTAATATAACGCAGTCAAAATATATGAGCATTTATGTACCGTTTTTGCTTTATTTTGTATGAAATTCACCGTGTAATCAAAACAGTGTACTTCCCGTAGACATAATACAATTATGAAATTTAGGACGAAGTAAAATCTTACAATATAAATAAAGGAAAAAAATTGAAAAGTAAAAATTTATTAGTTATTTATTTAAACCTATAAGGTATTTCCTAATCACAATCCTGAAATTGGTACAGAACTCTCTATGGACGTGTCCGACTCGCGTTCTGTTTTTGCTGCTCGAAATATACGAATAAACAACATTCGTATATTTCGAGCGGGCGTAGCCGCACGGGGTCGCTAGTATAAAAAAATATATATATAAAGTTTAAACAATAATAAAAAGTTAACCAGAAATGGAGGTGCTGGGACTTGAACCCAGGACTTTCAGCATGCGAAGCAGACACTCTACCACTGAGTTACACCCCCTGTTGAAAAAACTATTAAATATTAAGTATATAAGGAAATTAGGGTAAATTGATGAGATTAATTAAAAGGCTGTCGTGGCGCAAAGGCACAGTGTACCTGTACACGCGAAGGTACAGGTACACTGTGCCTTTGCGCCACGACAGCCTTTCCTTCTTAGGGAATGAATTATTTTCATCGCCTCGTTCCGTTACACTATTCAATATCCAATGTCTCGAAAAATAGGCGGAAAGTGAGGAACGGAGTGTCTTATCACTAGGTTAACAAAAAAAAATAGGCTAGTCGGGCTCGTGCACCGATTCTTCCCTACCAATTTCAGGATTTTAGGTCAACTGTTTACCGGGTAAAGAACTTACAATTGACAAATTCAAGTATGCGGGCGTATGCACTCATTTTGTATGCAATGAACTATAAATATAAATTTGTAATTATTTTTTTCTTTGAAATACGTATAAATTATTACTTTTCGCAATTTTTATTTATTTGTGCTATAAGAAGTTGCTTCGTAGCAAATAGCAAATTTCGAGATTCTGAGTTCACAGGAAGTAAGTACCCTACAGGTTTTGATTCCCTTGTGAATTTCAAAAATTTGCGGAATAAGCGGCTTTTGACTGCATTGGCTTATCATTTTGCGTATAAGGACAGACTTGAGTAAAAAAATATCAGCTTCACGCTGTATTCCGCACACCGAAGGTAGGCAGAGGGAACCTAGTGTGAAGACACTCCGTTCCCCACTCTCCACCGAGTTCTAGAAGAATTGCGTTTTAAGTGGCGGAACTCAATGCCGCGCTTTGCCTCGACACCAGAGCGAAGAAATGAAAATATATATAAAATAAATATTTCATTTCCTCGAGTGTCGAGGTAATGAAATATTTATTCACACACTAAACACCCAGCCGATTTTACAAACAGAATTTGTGCCTCTGCGCCACGACTGGCCTGAGTATTTAGACCTCCACTTAGATATTTTCAGGCGTTTCTAAGGAAAAGGACTTTGACATTGATCAGATGGGGGTTCCGTATTTTCCTTTCGAGGTGTGTAACCCTTAACGCTATTAGAATCTATTACAATTAACGAATAGATCATTGCAATTGTTACCCGTAACTTACGCCTCGCGTTTACAGTCGCAATCTTGTGCCGCTTCGCCACGACAGATCATAATAATACTTTCTAAAGATTTTTTTTAATACCCTCACAAAACGATTCCAAATGAAATAGAACCCATTACCATTGCAATTAGTGTAGAATAATACTATTATATATAAATATACACCTCATTTATAAAAATCTTAACTAAAATATCTTTCCATATTTTATATCAAGGTTGAAAACTTTAAGCTTTGCAGCGGTTGCAAGTCTTCATTTTGTTCCCAAGAAATATTATTATAATGATGCGTTTTACAAAGAAAATATTAATATTTTTAAATTCTATAATTTGTACAAACTATAGAAAAATCTTACATAATGATATGATATTATTTTATCATCGAGGCCGTCATATATATTTGTAAGTAAGTAAGCGTAAGCGCGACCGCTGCAGGTTTGATTTTTACTTGAGGAAATTTCATATTGTTACTAGTAAGACAAACCGTGGCACAGTGGTACATACAGTTCTTACACTCAACGTAATGTCTTGAAATGTTTTTATATAGTCCGGAGCGTAAGTTTCTTAAGCCTAAGCGTATCCCTACAGCTTCACTCAACTTTGGTATTGTTATAATGTAAACTACATGTTAAATATATCCGATCCACACTGTTTTTCTGCTTCACGCTTTATCCTGCATATACACACTCGAATTCGAGACATTGTGTGTTGAAGCGGAACTCAACGATGCAATTTATCTACTTATTTATTTACATTTATTTTTTACATTTATACTAATATAATAATATTTACTTACATTATGTTTTTTACTTAATAAAAAACAGTACAATTACCTTTAACAGACCATCTTACTTAATAAAGGTGGGCAAAACAAAAAAGTAAAATAAATAAAGTAAATGAAACGGGAGTATAAAATTAAAAATCGCTGGAAGACGACTCATTAACTTTGGACTCGGAATTAAACTGTTGCGGACTTAATGAATGGTTTTTAAGTTGGGCTGTAGGTTTGGAGGAGGAAAAATGGATGCGGTATTTAATAGGTGGACTTTTTTAAGATTCCCTAAAAAGGAAACAAACGGAACCTTTATAGGACGACTTTGTTGTCGTCCTATAAAGGTGATCTTAAGATTGCAATTATGTATCTAGCTGAAATTAATAACAGATATTCAAATCTAATATTCCTAAGAACATCAAAACAATCAAGCTTCTAGGTCAACGCATTCAAAAGATAAGGGCAAAATGCGAATTTGCATATTTATTCATCCGTTCTGCTGCATTTCATATAAAACTCTCCACTTAATCAATCAACTTATTGAGTAGTCCCCTCGGACGTACGTGTTATAAAAGACAAGAAGTGATGTAAATTAAAATTTTGAATACAATTTTAGTTCATTTCTAAACAAAATTAGTGCAACACCCGCAAACTTAAACTTGTGAACTTTTATAAGTTACAGGTACTTCCTGTTGATCTACAATCCTAAAATTATCAATAACCCTCCGTGGGCAGGTCCGACTCGCACTTGACTAGATTTTTCTATAATATATTTTATGTTTTGAACGTTTGTATTGTATTTTAGGTAAGACCCAGAGGCGGTACGTAACTGACCTGATAAGAGCTAATTTGTAAGAACAAATATGTAATTTCATATTTATAAAAATTATTTATTATTTATATATTATTTAAAAAATTTTGCACTAAAAAAACCGACGCTGTTATACGGCAGCGAAACGTGGGTGGGTACAGAAGAAGAATGCCTTCGTAGGATATGCGGAGTCAGCTTAGCTGATCGAATCCGCAATGAAGAGGTACACAGAATGGCAGGTACTAGCGAATATGTAACGGTGAGAATGAATAAGAACGTGCTCAGCTAGTTTGGGCACGTCGAACGAATGAGTAATGAAAGAATGGCAAAAAAGATTTATGATGGAAAAGTGAGTGGTAAGAGAGGTCGGAGGAGACCTCGGTTGACCTTCGAAAACACAGTTTCAAAGATATTGGAGGAAGGTCACGTAAAAAGCATGAGGACCCCCCGGAGGGCATGTATGAAGAGGTTGATGACAGTGGACGAGGCGAAGGAGGTATGTAGAGACCGTAGCGTTTGGCACTTTATTCTCTCTGACTACGCCGCTAGGGATAAAGTGTGAAGCTAAGTTAAGTTTAATTTTTTGTTCTTGTGACGTGCATTTTCTGTATATAACAAGATAGGCAAAGGAGAACTTAGTGTTAAGGCATTTCCTTTAGAACGTTGCTTAGTGAGTGAATGAACCCGGAACGGAACGGAACCCGACACCACGGTTTGTCTTTAGTCGTCAGAACGGGAAACATAAATTAAATATATTGTTTTTACCGAGTGCAACTACTGCGTTTACAGTTAACTCTGTCCTGCTACAACTACGACTTTTTAGTTTCACTTGTTATTCCTATAGAAAATGTTCTCTCTTACTACGGATCAACTCTGTATTGAGGCCTTCGTGGCGTAGGGGCAGCAGTGTGCGACTGTAAGCGCGACGGTTGTAGATTTAATTCCCACTCGTGGGAATAAAATATTTAATAGTAATATTTAATAGTGGGCAAGCGTTGAGTTCTGCAACAAAGTAATGCCTCCAGAATTCGGAAACGGAAGTGTTTTAACGGCAACGGAGTGTCTTAATATCGAAATATCTAATACCTAATAAATAGGTTCCCAGATTCTCTGTGTCGACTTTGCTATGAGCAGGATACAGCATGAAGCTAAAAAATATAGATAAATAAACTTAAACAAAGCATCACGTCCATTCCTCCATGATCAAAGTGATGCTCGTCAAGGGAATTTCTATAGTGGCGTCTACAATGGTCCCTGCGAAAAGAATCTGAAACGACAGACAGTGTAGGTACGAATATCGGTTTGAATAATTCAACGAATTAACATATTTCCTTTTGGTTCGTATATAAACTATGCAGATTTTGTTACGTCGTCGGTACTGTTACATATAATTTTGTTTGTTTGTATATTTTTTGTTATCTCGTTACTCGTCTCGATTTATTTTTTTATAGCTTCACGCTGTATCCTGCATGTGCAGGTAAAGTAGAGATTGTTAAGACATTCCGTTCTTCACTGTCCGCACATTTATCGAGACGTCGCGTGTTGAGTGGCGGAACTCAACGTCGTGTTCTGTTTACCAGATCAGAGAATGTGAAAATATTTTTAAAAATAAGTTTTTTGTTTTTAGATCTTCCGCTTAATACTATAGAATAGTAGATATTATGTAGAAAATCTAGAGTCATGACACTCCGATTAAATGGCGAAATTCAATGGAATTCCAAAGTCCGAGCTTTGTGCTACTAGAGCGAGGAAATAATCATATTTTTCCCCCTCAGTGGGAATGGAACGTACAGCAATTGCGACACTATAGTCTATACTCATTTTAAAAACTTTTTAAGCTTTATAACCTAAAACGAGCGCTATTCCAGCGGTTATTTACAAATTTAAAGGCACACAATGAGTGACGTCACAATAGATTGATGACGTCATCAAGGCAGATGTCCACTTTGCTAAATTAAAAAAGTTAAAAAACGACTCGGTGCGCTAAATACTCTTGAAATTTCCTTTTTTAATATGGTTCCTTTTTCTTTTACTTATTAGGGTATTACTTATTTTTTTTTGTAAAATGAAGTCGAAGCCCCTTAAGCCCCATTTTGGCGACTAGCCTGCGAAGTGACTAATTACTCCGGTCTCCGCGTTGTGGTTGATTTGTGCTGCTCGAATAAAGTATATAGCATAAAAATCCTGTCAAGGTCAGTATGGAGCAAGGGCACAAACGTGCGAGTGTAAACGCGACGCAGGTTGTGGGTTCGATTTCCGCTGAGAAATGAAATATTTAATATTAGAGGGCGCGCGCGGCTTCGCCCGCTTATTAGGAGTGAATTCTAAAAAACCACGAAACACGTGTTCAATAAAATATTTTTAACAGTCTGAATTTATTTTTTTATAAAAATCGGTGGCAATTTAAAGATGTGTCCATTTAAACTTTCAACCCCTTCTTTATTTTTCAAATAAGGGTTCACCCTTAGGGGGTGAATTCTTTAAAACCATGAAACACATGATCAATGAAATATTTTTAAGAGTCTGAATTTCAAATTTTATAAAAATCGGTACAGATAAAATTTTTGTGCGTCTGCGTGTGCGTGCGTCTTAGCTCAATCAGTCAGCACAAGTCCTTTTATATATATAGATTATTATTTCCGCCCTCTGGTAATATGGCAAAATGCGACGTCAATTTGGTGAAACTTGATAACACGCAATGTCTTTACACTGTTTACTCTGTGCTGCTGTGAAATTAAAAAATAAGCTTCGTACTCTTCTGGCAAAAAGTTTTTGAAGATATTACTATTATTACAATTAGGTTTAGATTATTAGATCATTTATTTCTCCCATTAGGAATCGAATACACATCCCACACATCCAGCCAGACGCTGTTCCACTAAACTGCGACGGTATGTTAAAGTTTATAATTATTATGATTAATGATCAATCACCCATTTATTATAATTTTCTTGCGAAGCGTTATTTATGAAATGATATTTAAAAGTGTTTGAGGAATTATTTAGATACAATATGGAAAAAAAAGAATTTATCTAATTTCTACAGCATTGATCATTTGATCATTTCTTTTTTTTTATCCTTCTTATATAAAAGTATTACAAGCATCCGTAACAACCGAACAAAACTTGCGTCTCCATAATATAATATTATGTTGGACTAAATCATTTGTACCAAACACACTTAACGCCAAAACCATAGTTAGTGACAGAGCGATCGTTAGCTGGGACCTGTGACGTCATTACACATTGATTGATGTTACACTCTTGTAGTATGGGGACTATGATGGCTTCATTTTATATTAGCTTTTCTCTATTTGTTTTTTTTTTATATTAGATGGCGAAACTCAACGCCGCGCTCTGCCACCGCAAGAAAAGAAAATAGTTAATTTTAAGCGTTTTTTTATTTATAGTGTTATTTCTTTTTATTTAGATTCACGCTGTATTCTGCATATAGCACGGTAGACAGAGAACACCTAGTGTTAAGATATTACGTTGACTACTTTCATCCCATTTTTTTTTTGGGAATTGCGTGTTGAGTGGTGGAACTCAACGCCGCGCTGTGTCTTCTTACCAGAGCGGGGAAATAGAAAAAAGTAAAATCAAGCATTTATGAACACATGTGTCAACAGACAGACCATTGATTTATATAATATTTTTTTTCTCCACACCCTACAAATACCGTAAAATGTGTAAAAAAGAACTATAATGAATTATCCTACTTATATAAAAATCATGGTGACACAACTACATAGTAAAAACAACGGGAGTCAGGTCAGACGAGTAACCGACATCTTGACACCGAGGGAAGTGAAAAAATATAACTATTGACTTTTTCTTGGGCAACTTTAGCGAGGCATTCCTGTAGTGTTTTTGATATTTTCAAAGTTATGATGCGGTTTATTTTTTTTTACTTTTCTTTTTTATTCTATAGTAGTATATACAGATAGAACCTAGTGTTTAAACACTCCGTTGTTATCTAAACTTATTTTAGCATTATTGCATGCTGGAAAGTACATTTCAACATTTTTATGAGAAACTACTTAGCATTTAATGAATCCCAAGTAGGTAAGCCCGGTAGATTAGTAATATAAAATAATTCTGACAACTGGGAATCGATACTTGTGAAGAAAACGTATAAAAAGTTGAACGTAGCGGGATTTGAACCGCTCTTTCGAAACCGTCCAAGCGCTCTGACCAACTAAGCCATACGTTCTTATTGAGCTACATCGAAATTCTTATACGCTTGTTACGACTTATTTATATTGTTAGTATCTCTGTAGGGAGATTTTTACAATTTTCCGCTGGGAATCGAACCCACAACCGCCGCGTTCAGCCCATGCCTCTGACAAATATTTTTAAATTTGAAAAATGAATTTACTCCTATTAACTTTAATAATCTTACTGCAAAGACGATTCACATCTAATGTATGTAACATACATATGTTATGTATGTATAATATATTAATTTAACCACCTCATTATAGTAGGGTGTAACAAGATGGCACGAGGCCAGCTATGTAATGATAATTGATCTACAAGTACTATCGCTGTTAATACAAATGGTCTATACTTGATTTTAGGACTTACTGAACGCGATGGTTGTAAGTTCGATTGCCGCTTAGGGACTAGGTTAAATTTTTGTTGTAGATAGTAATTTCTAAGGTTTTGATATATTGAGAAACCAATATCTCGAAGTTTCAGCACGACAAAAGAGGTCAATTTTTGGTAGCGTATTAAAGTATATAAGGTTAATAATCATTATGGGAAATTCTAAGCTATTTGGTAAAAGAAGAGAGGGAGAGACAGAGAAAAGCTTCACGGTGATACCTATATATAAACAGAGTAAAGAGAGGAAACCTATAACCAAGGCACTCCGTTCCCCATCTCCCTCCCAATTTTTGAGACAACTGGATGACTCATTCCCCCGAGTGGGAATCGAACCCACAATCGTCGCGTACGCGTTACAAACAGACGGCCTCTCTATATACATATGTAATAAGAAATGTCTTTTCAATAAAAGAAAAAATAAATTCTTTCAGAAAGCGTTACAAGTGTAATTAAATGAGACCAGTCAAGTGCGATGTAATTTGTATGGAGATGGGTTCCATTGAATGTTTAAATTAAAAAATTGGAATTGCATTTTTTTGTTGTATTTTCCTGTTTATCTTTTCTTGATATGTAGTAGATTCTATATTTTCTTTTGTTTTAGCTTTACACTGTATCCCGCGTGAATTCTGGAAGCATTGCGTATTGTGGCGGAACTCATTGCCGTGCTTTGTCTCGTTACAAGAGGAGAAAATGTAAATATTAAACATTTTCTCGAGAAGGAATCTTACCTCCAACCTCTCGTGTTTACAGTAGCACAACTATGCCCCTGCGCCACGACTAGCCTTAATATTCATATTTTATATAGATATTTTCCATATATTTACTTTGATTTTTAACTTCCTATTTAATTTTTCAACTTTTGGATGTCATTATATAATTATAACTTAATAATAATAAATCATAATATATTATTTTTTAAAATCATTATAGGTAGGTAATTATATTATTTGTAAATTTTTGCCAGACAAAACATAACAATTCAAATAATTCCAATATTTTTTTACTTGGGGGCAAGTCGTGGCGCCTATCCCGCTTTGTGCGGGATACGCGTGAAGGAAAAAAAAGAAAGTGAAAAGAGGCCATCGTAACAACACAGCTTCTGACTGTAAACACGATGGTTGTGGGTTCGATTCCCATTGCCCCGTGAACTTCAAAAAAATATTCTGAGGTTCTTCTTACTTTTAAATATATTTTTTTCTAAATTAGGGGAAAAAATCATGTAGCTATCTAAGTAATTTCTATCTTAAACACGTTTTTCGTGCTATAGAGTGAAAATTCTCACAATAGTATTCATATTACAAATATAACGACATGCATTCGTCGCTACGAAAGAACCTTTTGGTATATTTTATATGGCGTTTTGTTAACTCGATACCTTTAAATTATATATTGCAGACGCTATCCTTTACCAATTTATATTGAAATTTAAATGTTAAATTTATTAAAGTTTGAAATCTACTCGTATATCTATACATATAATAAAACTGTGGGTCATGACTGTTTGTACATGGAAGACTGTGAGAAAATCTATTATTTGAAGCATTTGTAAAGGAAATACAACCCAAAATAATTATTTTTGAAGTTTCTATCTGTTGGTTAGTTTGTCTGGTTGTCTGTAGGTACGCTTGTGCAAGCTAATCTCAAAAACGGACTAACCAACTTAAATGCAGTTTTCACTATCGTTTCAGTTAAATCGAATCACAAAAAATGTTATGTCAATACAAACACACTATTATTGTACCTATTATTTTATATTTAAGTAAATTGTACCTAAAAATGGTTTTTAGAGGCCGTCTTGGCGCAGGGGCACAAGCTTGTTGTGGGTTCGATTTGCACTCGAAGAAATGAAGTATTTTTATTTTTATTTCTTCGCTCTGGTGGCGGCATCAAATTCCGTCAATCAACTCGCTGATCCAGAATTCGGTGGAAAGTGGTAAGCGGAGTGTCATAACACTAAGCTGTACACTTAGAAAAAACAACGGTTACGGTTTCCCAGATAGTAGGGTAGGCAGCAACCTAGTGATAAGGCATTCCGGCCTCCATTTTCCGCCAAATTTTCAAGACATTGAAAGTGGCGAAACTTAACGCCGAACTTTGTCAATCAGAGCAGAGTAATAAATTATATAACTAAGTTTAATAAAAATCATAACTAAAAGTGTATTTCAGTAGACACGGTAAAGCTGTCCACTACAGAATTGAGCCAGATCATCTTAAATTTTAATTACAAAGATAAAATTTACAGAAAATTTTAAATTTATAATTTTTTGATATAAATAAAATTTACTATATTTCAATTACTGTTTTGAGTCCAACTTTGCTCAATATACTAGTTACTATGGGTGAAAAGAATGTTTATAAGCGATAGTCATTTAACATAAAAATTAAAAGACATTGCGTGTGACGGAACTCAACGCTGTGCTTTGCCTCGACACCAGAGCGAAGAAATGAAAATATAAATTTAAATAAATATTTCATTTCTCGAGTGGGGATCAAACCCACAACCAGTCGACTTTACAGTCCAGAGATTAGCACGGTCAACCGAACAAACTCTTATCAGAGCTTTATAATATTAGTATAGTTATAAATGGTCTTAACTGACTATGAGACGGTTGCAGATTCGATTTTCTACTTATTATAAGATACGAGTAAATAAATACATTTTTATTTTCTTGTTATGATTGGATAAGTAGCGGCGTTGGGTCTCGCCATTTACTATGTAATATTTAAAACTGTGATGGAGGAAACTCAGTACGGAATAATTATTAGAACGCATTCTCTTTACTTTACATTCGAGATATTTTTGCCTTCGCTGAATACAAATTTCTATAGACATTATGTCATTAAAAGGAGGATGTAGTGATTAATCACTACTTTATACACACTTCCTTAATTAATTAAGCCAAGCATGTATTTTAAATTTTAACTAAGACCGCGTTTAGGTATATCATAGTGGGTTATATCGTTACAGCTAACGGTTATGGCGCCTCTAAGCCGTTCTATAAGATTCTATTATACGTACATACATACATAATACATACATATAATCTATAACATTTATGTTACAAATTAATTTATATTTATTATACTAGGTAATTTTATCCTGTATAACAAGGTGGGCAGAGGGAATCTAGTGCCTAGCTACTTCGTTTTCGGTTTACGGCCCAATTTTTGAGATATTGGGTGTTCAGCGCTGGAACACAATGCCGTGCTTTGTCTTATTACCACAGCGAAGAAATTAAAACAATTGACTACTTCAGTTTGACACTGTAACGCCGTGTCACGACGACAGCCTCAGTCATTACTATTCAAAGATTTTTTTAAGACATTTTCATCTGGAAATTCAGTTACACATAAAATAAAAAAAGATAAGGAAATAGAGAAATAATTGATTACAGTAATTAGTTTCATTGAAATTATATAGTGTAGCTGACGTGGAGCAGCGGCACAACGACTGTAAAGGCGGTTATAGGTTCGATTCCAACTCAAATTTTATTTGTTTTCATTTTTCTCGTTCCAATTACAAAACATCACTTCAAGCACGGCTTTAAGCCCACCACTCAACACGTAATGTCTTAAAAATTTTCGAATACTTGAAAACTGGGGAACGGTATGTTTCCCTCTACTTAATCTGCAAGAAACAGCGTGAAACTATAAAAAAAACGTAGCAAAATTACCTAAAACTATGTTACTAGGTCAATCACCCGCCGTATAGGCTCGTTACATATAACGGTTATGCTTATAACACGCTATATAACCGCAGCTAGTTAATTATAATTAAATACTAAGTGAATTTAATTATAAGTAAAGTTAAAGTTCTAATTATATTAAAAAGATGAGGCTAGTCGTAGTGCAAGGGCAAAAGGATGCGACTGAAAGTATGACAGGTTGTGGGTTCGTTTCAATTCGAAGAAATGGAATATTTAATATTTACATTTTTTTCGCTCTGGTAACGAAGCAAAGCGCAAAGTGTCTTAATGGGAATGAAGTGTCTTAACAGTAGGTTCTAGGATATACCCGAGGACGAGTGGAAATCGAATCTATAACGTATCCGTTTACAGTCGCACGCCTTTTTTGCCCTTGTACCACAACAGTCCTCTGGGCTTATAGGCTATGTTTAGGCAAAGGTACAGGCAAATTAATTTATTGTAAAGCATTTACAATAAATTAATTTGCCTGTACACATTTCCTACGTCCGTTTTTTTCAAGACATTATGAAAATAACTTATTCCTTGAGTGGGAACTGAACCTACAACCGATCGTCGCGTTTCCTATATAACGCTGTGCGCCACGAAGAATTCTATTACTATAATATAAAGTGTAAGATGTATTATATGAAAGTTGAGCTTACAAAGTTCAATGGTTATAAATTATAGTACCGTATGATGATAATGTAGTCTAAGATCTAATATCTGTATTTGGCGGGATGCCATGAGCTTTACTTGTGAAGCTTTAGGCGCAGTAGTGTTAGGACTTTATACGTAATACATAGCTATAGTGCTCGGCGTTGAGTTTCGCCAACACGCAGTGTAATATCTATTGAGGTAATTTAAGCGGAAACTAGAAAATAAAGCTTTTTATAAAAAAAGGCAAGGCAAACAGGCGTACGTGTCACCTGGTGGTAAGAGGTCACCGTCGATTAAGTCGATTAACGATCCCGTATAACACTAGAAGACTATATAGACGCGCTTTTTGACGGTACCCATAATATATCGACCTGGAAACACTGCCCCATGTACGCGATTCCACAGTTGCGTGATGCGTTAAAGAAAGATTAGACACTACATTTTCTGATGCATGTTTTAAAATTATTTTTGTAAATGTTTTTTCTTTAGCTTTACCCTGTATCCCGTATATAGCAGTTTATGTTGAGATGCTTCATCCGCCATGCACATTATTGAGACATTGAGTCATACAGCCATAGAATAACAGGACTTAATATAATTAAGTATATATTTTTTTAATATAATTATGTTAATATTTTAAAAATTGAACGTTGCGTGGGGAACGAAGTGTCTTGACATTAGGTTCCCTGTGACTATCCTGCTGTATGTGGATTATAGCGTAAAAGTAAAAACATAAAGAAAAAAAAATAATATTTGTTTTATGATAACTTATAAGTTTTCTTTTTTCTAAATTAGTATTTTTTTTCTAAATTAGTATTTTTCTTTCTTAAGTGTGGAATAACATTTTTAAAGTGTTATTCCACACTTAAGAAAGAAAAATACTAATTTAGAAAACGTATAAAAATTTGAACGTAGCGGGACTCGAACTCGCGCCTCCTGGAAACCGACCAGGCACTCTGACCACTAAGTGCTAACTGTTTAAAAAATAACTTTTTACATAACATTGTTACTAAAATTATGTTTTTCTTAAGAATATGCTCTAAATGTGCGCTTGGTTGTTGGCGTGTTGACAAACCTTGACAGTGAGTAAACATTGCCCGTTACAGATGTACTATATTCAGAGGGAAAAATTGCAAAGACACCTAGATTGGAAAGTAAGACATTGATTATATATATATATATATATATATATATATATATATATATATATATATATATATATATATATATACTATATATATACTATATACTATATATATACTATATTTATATATATATACTATACTATACTATACTAGCTTTACGCTTTATGCCTAGCGGGGTAATCAGTGAGAACGGAGCGCCAAACGCTACGGTCTCTACATACCTCTTTCGCCTCGTCCACTGTCATTAACCTCTTCATACATGCCCTTCGGGGGTTCCTTATGCTTTTTACGTGACCTTCCTCCAGTATCTTTGATATTTGGTCTTCCCCTATCCCTCAAAATCGTTGTTGCCATTCTTTCATCACTCATTCGCTCGACGTGCCCAAACCAGCTGAGCACGTTCTTCATTTTCACCGTGGCATCCTCGCTAGTACCTAATACAATACAACAAAAAGTAATCAATGATGGAGAATACCAGTATTCCTACGAAATCCGATTGGGAGCTACTTCAGCTTTGTTCGAAATACGGAGACGTGGTCATACTTTCCTAATACAAAGATGAACCGAATTGCAAGATTAAATTTGTTAAATTGTTCCTCATTTAAATCGAGATAACATATAATTACGAATTGATATAAGGAGAGACTGTGCAAATTCTAGTGCAATTTTGCTTGGTATATGTAGAAAAGTAGGCAACCTTAAAATTATTAAAAGATAAATTGACTGTTTTTTTAAGACACTCTAACGTTAAAATTGGGCAAAGATTTAAATTCCAAATGCAAAATATGCCTCCGATTGATATTTATAGTTACAACCATCAGTTCTCATCATCATAATACTTTCATTTCTTCGCTCTGGTGTTGAGGTTAAGCGCGGCGTTGAGTTCTGCCACTCAACACGCAATGCCTCCAGAATTCGGCAGAAAGTGGGGAACGGAGTGTCTTAACACTAGGTTCCCTCTGCCTACCCTGCTGTGTGCGGGATACAGCGTGAAGCTAATTTAATTTAATTTTTAACCATCAGTTTAAAAGCACTAAAATATTGTTTTAACTCCACGCTGTATTCTGCACATAGGATTGTAGGCTGAGGGAACCTGAAAATCCACCGTTTAGATACTTGTTGCCCATTAAGGCACTTCTAGAGGCATTGTGTGTGTAGTGGTCGAACTTAACTTCATGCTTTGCCTCGTTACCAAAGCGATGAAATGAAAGTATTATTAGACTAGAGGGCGCGCGCGGCTTCGCCCGCTTATTAGGAGTGAATTCTAAAAAAACCACGAAACACGTGTTCAATAAAATATTTTTAACAGTCTGAATTTAAATTTTTATAAAAATCGGTGGCGATTTAAAGATTTTTCCATATAAACTTTCAACCCCTTATTTGAACCCTTAGGGGGTGAATTCTTAAAAACCATGAAACACGTGTTCAATGAAATATTTTTAAGAGTCTGAATTTGAAATTTTATAAAAATTGGTACAGATTATTTTTTTTTTCCATACAAACTTTCAACCCCTATTTTATCCCTTTAGGGTTAAAATTTTTCAAAATCCCTTCTTAGTGGATGTCCAGAATATGAAAATAAACATCTGCCCAAGTTTCACGTTTCTACCATCAGCGGTTACGGCTCTGCGTGTCAGTCAGTCGGCTACCTCAGTCAGTCAGCACAAGTCCTTTTATATATATAGATATTTCATTTTCTCAAGTGGGAATTGAATGCACACCCGCACTTACAGTTTACATGTATTTATATGACTTTATTTTAATTTATAACAAGAAGTTTTCATCCGAAACTACTCCATAGCAGTCACACGATCGCCCTTTCCTCACACTCCATTGTTCGATTACTATTATATATGACGGAATGACTGACGGACGACAAAAATAATATTGATTATATATATTGTATTGTATAGTATGTTAATTCAGGAATAATGCATTGATGTATTTTAGTAGCTTAGTGGTAAAAGGTGATAGGGTTCGACTCCTAAATTGTTAGCATTTAATATATTGTTTGTGAATAAAAGTTTCAAAATGAAGGAATTAAAAGATGTGCTCGCAAGGGTGGATGAATATATTCTGCTCGCAACAATTTAATGGACTAAAATATAAAAACACCTTCTAAAATAACATATGTTTTAAATTACAAATAACATGTTTGCTCTTAAAAAATAATAGGCGTTATTAACTATGTTTTATAAGAAACTAAAGTTATCTACTTAAATTAAACAAAAAAACTGCATCATTTGGTATTGAACAGTTTGTTTCCCTGAAAAATAGAAAATAATCAAGACTTTCTGTGTTTGTTTTCCTACCAGAGCAAGGAAATTAAAAATAATTAATTCCCCGGATATGTTAGAAATTAGACACCGTCTCGATACGCCACGACAGCCCTTTTTTATTTAGACAAACGGAGTATATTAGCATGATGATACAGATGCACGTAATTAAAGAAAATGTGTTCCCCTACACTTTTTTTTAGTTCTTTCTTCTTATTTTAGGCCAGTCGTGGCGCAGCGGCACAAGGTGTGACTGTAAAACCGACTGGTTGTGGGTTCGATCCCCACTCGAGGAGATGAAAAATTTACTTAAATTTATATCTCCATTTCTTCGCTCTGGTATCGAGGACAAGCGCGGCGTTGAGTTCTGCCACTCAACACGCAATGCCTCCAGAATTCGGCAGAAAGTGGGGAACGGAGTGTCTTAACACTAGGTTCCCTCTGCCTACCCTGCAATGTGCGGGACACAGCGTGAAGCTGATTTATTTATTTATTTCTTCTTATTTTAGTTTTTTTTATCGACAATACATTTTCTTTTGTAGGCTCTTAAAGGCTCTAACAAAATAATCCAATGAGAACAACACTAGCATGTAATAAATAACTTTTACTATGTTTATATTAATTTTCATATAATTATAGGGTACCATACCTCAAAGGCAATAAAGGTAAGTAAAGTACCCTTATAGAATCACTTTGAATTTCTCAAAATTCCTAAGAGAATGGGAAAACGGAATTCTTCATCATAAGCCCGTTTTTCCATTTTACATCTTAAAGTCCACGCAAACTGTATTATTATATTTATTATTAGAAAAAATGGCATATACCATATATATTTTAGTTTTTTGTTTCTGTATTAGGAAGACTGTACAGACAGTGGGAAAGAAATATTTAATATTGCCATTTCCTCACTCTGGTAACGTGACAAGGTGCGGCGTTGAGTTTCTCCACCCAAAACGTGATGTTTCGAGAGTTAGGGTTAGGGTAAGGAATGACCCAAAAATATATTGAGAAAACACATATTGAGATTGACGCTAATAGAATTTATAATTATTATACTCTCTTCAAGATCCTATAAGAGTGTCAACAAATAAATCTGAAACAAAAGAATAAATTTCAATATCATACTGAGTGGGTATATATTTTTCAGTTTTCACTTTAAACTCGAGTCACATGTTTATATTCTATACTAGGGTTGATATTGCTTTCTTAGTACTACGGTATATGCCATTTTTTCTAATAATAAATATAATAATACAGTTTGCGTGGACTTTAAGATGTAAAATGGAAAAACGGGCTTATGATGAAGAATTCCGTTTTCCCATTCTCTTAGGAATTTTGAGAAATTCAAAGTGATTCTATAAGGGTACTTTACTTACCTTTATTGCCTTTGAGGTATGGTACCCTATAATTATATGAAAATTAATATAAACATAGTAAAAGTTATTTATTACATGCTAGTGTTGTTCTCATTGGATTATTTTGTTAGAGCCTTTAAGAGCCTACAAAAGAAAATGTATTGTCGATAAAAGCTTTACATTTTATTCCGCGTATCAGAGTAGGCAGACTGAATATTGTGTGTAAAATATTTAATTCCCTAATTTCTGCCGAATTTTCGAGACATTGTGTGTGGGTGTGTGTGTGAGTGACGGAAATTAACACAGTATTTTGTATACATATATATTTATATTTAAATTATAATTAACCAGCAACATAATAACGTTTTATAATTTATTCGATAAAGACATAATGGACATATGTCTGCAAGTATAGTCAAATATAACATTTTTATTATGATGTACTGTAATGAGAACCTAAAGCGTTGTAAACTGGTAATCAACTTTTTTTTTTGAAAATGTTTTAGTTTCTGTTTATACGGGAAGATTGAGTATTAAATTTCCATTAATATCCAGATTACTTATGTACATAATATTTATTTATATACTATTGATCTAAGGCTGAAGTTTGTTTGTTTGGTTGAACTACTAATATCAGGAACCATTGAATTGTTTTTTTTTGTTCGAATCGTCCGTTTATTGAGGAATGCTACTATTATGGGCGGGACAGGAGCGCCGATTGTCGGTTCGAGTCCCATTCGGGCGAAATGCATATTTAATATTTTCATTAACTTGATCTGGCAATGCCCGGTTTTGAGTTCATTTCCTATCAACAATCAATGCCCCAAAAATTTAGTAAAAAATGAGAAACAGAAGATTTAATAGCATCTTAGCACTAGGTTCCCAGGATACCCTGCTTCAACATAAAAGTTAATTTTAAAATAAATTCATATATTTGGTCTGATTATAAATGTAGATGACGATATTCAGTTTTGTCTTTTAATACTGAATGTTTTTAAAATTAATGAAAGTAGATAATAAATTAATTAAAACAAAATATGAGAAAAAACGTACTTTCAATGTTTTTAAAATGTAGATTTTAATTGTTTATAAACTAACCCGTTTCAAAAAAATCTACATGAACTGTTAAAACTTTTCCGTTACTGAGTCAAAGACAATTTCCGCCTTATTATATTATATCAGAATATTATTTTAAAACATCGAAAAACGAAATTGCATCTCTTTCACTAAAACAATATATTAATTAAACACAATATTAGTATTGTTTGTATAACAAATAATTGTTAACTACTTGTTTCAGTTGTTTCGATTCATGTATTTCTATTGAATATACCATTTTACTGCATTGTCTAAAATTAACATTTTAATAATTAATGAAAATTATTTTGTATATTGATATTTTATGAATAGCGATATGAAAATATTATATAGTGGTATTCCGGCCGTTATGGCTCAGCGGCACAACATCTGACTGTAAACGCGACGATCCTGGCTTCGATTCCCATCCAGGAGAATGAATTATGTTCGTTTCCCAGCTCTAATAAAAAGATCACGTGTAGCGATGGGTTCCGCCGTTAAACACGCGATATCTTGAAAATTGGCCGGAAAATGGGAAATGAAGTGTCTTAGTGTCTATAACGCCTCGTATCCCGCACAGAGACTAGCAGAGAGAATCTAGGATCTTACTCATTAGGACACTTCTGTTTCCCACTTTCCGCCGAATTCTGGAGGCATTGCGTGTTGAGTGGCGTAGCACAACGCCGTGCTTTGGTGATAGAACTGTGCCACTAAATATCCCACCTATAATAAAATATTAAAATAAAAAATGTGACATCCTTAAATCAGTACGTGTTCAATACAACGACGTAGAAGCAACGTCTGAAAGGAGTAAAATAAAACACATATATTTTATTTACAACTAGCTATGGGAACCTGTGTTATATGGGATATCGATCATTTTTTTATGAGGTCATGATGTGGGCATGCGACTGCAAATGCGATAGGTTGTGGATTCGATTCCAGCTCCAGGATAGAAATATTTAATATTTTAATTTCCTTGCTTCAGTAACGACGCAATGCTTATGAAACTTTCAGAAATTATTTTACATAAATACTAGTAGTTTTTGAAATTATGTGTGGAAATAAATTACCACTATTTTTGTTATATATATATATTTGAAAATTTTATTAAATAGTAATCAGCTTCATGTGTATCCCGCACACAGCAGAGTAGACAGTGGGAATCTAGTGATAGAAGCCGAATTCTGCCTCGAAGTGAAAATATTAAATATTTAATTTCCTCTAGTGGGAATCGAAGCCGCAACCTTTCGCGTTTATATGTTGTGACGTTGCGCCACGATTGGCCTGAAATTAATTTAACTTCTTCTGAAAAATCTAAAATTCCCAAATGCCGGCTGATCCACTGAAAATCGCTGAACACACTACACGGGGTTGAAGTGGGAACTGAAGTTTTCTATCCATAGACCACTGTTGACCAGTCGATCGTACATCCTGTACGTATATATAAACAATTTTCATAATTAGTATTAAGTAAATAAGTATTTATAATTTAACAAGAAAATAATTAAAATAATGAATACAGGTAGACCTAACCTACCTATTTTGTGAAAAATAATAAAATTAAATTGCAGGGGTCAAAGGGTCTCTGACGAGAGCTATACTCCACGAGCTCACTTTTCATAATAGCTGGAACATTCTGCAGTGCGTATTACAGGGGAAACCGTAGAGACGAATTGATGTAAAAGTTTATATTTTCAAATTAATAAATAAAATATAGAGAGTAGGAGCGACGTGACACTCCATTTATTTTAAGCCCTTGCATGGGCAAGGGCTTAAAATAAATGGAGTGTCAATACATTTTTTTTCACCTTTACGCTTTATCTCGTGTGAAATGGTTCTACGTTAAATTAACGATGTTCTTTAACTTACCAGAAGTGGAGAAAAGTGTCCACAATGTTTGTTAAGTATAAGCACGGAACAAGAGAAACGACGCGTAGCTTGATACACACTGATTAGATTATTTATTAGTAATGGGCCACTATTTTATTATGAATGTACTCTCTATATAGAAAAATATTATAGCCATGTTTATTTCTAGCTGAAATTGAATTGGTGCCGTCTTGGTACAATGATACAGCGTCTGTCTAACAAGGGTTGTGAATTCTATTTCTACTCGAGGCAATGAATTATCTTTAGTTCTTCGCTCTGGTAACAAAACAAAGCGCGGCCTTAAGCTCAGCTACTACTACGTTTTTTTTTAATATAAATATGCTTTGGTAAAGCTAGGCGTTGTCTCATAATGGTATCTAACAAATATACAAATTAATTAAAAAAATATAATTTCTAATACTCCATACATTTCGTTATTTCATCTCTGCTCCAAATGATAACAGGCTAATATGACGCTAGGTCATTACTCTAGCGGGTCGAATAGATTAGTTCTAGTTATTATATAGTGTTGTATCACTTAGTATAACTACTTTATTTTTTTTAGCTTCATGATATTTCGCATAGAGCAGGGTAGGCAAAGCACACTGAGGGCCGAGACACTCCACTACCTAAATTTAAATTATACTTAAATAAACTGAGTTGAACAACTTGCGCCTCTTGGAATCTACATTGATGTTGGTTTACATTTCTTACATTATTATTTTTGTATTTTGCATTTTTTTAGGGAGATTTGTACAAATATCCTTATTTTTTACCTACCTTGCGGGGTTCGAGACCCACATGTATTTTTTTATACATTTACAAAAATTTTTCTTTGTGTGAATAGCATTTAAAAATTTTTTTTTTTTATATTATATCTATTATATTGTCCATAATTAGATGTGATGACAAAAAAAATCGTTTGATATTAGTGTAAAACCATGGAAAGTTGCATGGATTTTGAAAGCATTATACTAAGGACGATAGTGGCGTATTATAAATATTGTTGTAAAGACACCTCTGCAACACAATTATTCTAGATTTTGCTAAGTAATTTTTCCACTAAATTATTTACTATATAAAATAGAATCTGTGACCTATCTACTTACTCACAAAGTAAAACACCAAGCCGTCAGTAAGACACTTCAGCACAATAGAAAATACAAAAGTCAAAACGTTCAAATGTATCATCCACCATATAATTCACACAGCGTGGCATTATTTATTACGCACTACTGTTCTATATTCCAGTAATTTATTGTTCGCGAAAAGATTTTTAGAGGAATATCAGTTTTTAAAGTTCTGTTTGGAACGTGAAAAATTAAGGACGTCGCGTTGTGGCGTCCGGCTGTGGGCGCGACGATTGTGGGTTCTATTCCCATTCGAGGTAATTAACTATTTTTATTTCTTCTCTCCGGTGAGCTTAAAGCTTCGTGGCGCAGTAACACAGACTTTAAACATAAAAATTATAGAATCGATTCCCATTATAGGGAATTTTTCATTTCCTCACTTCGTTACCTCACTCTGGTAAAAGCGCTTTGCATGCGCGGCATTAAATTCCGCTATTCAACACGCAATGTCTCCAGAAATTGGCGGAATATAGGGAACGGAGTGTTTTAACATTAGGTTCCCTCTGTCTAACCTACTGTGTGAAGGATACAGCGTGACGGCCACTCTAGTAACAAGATAAAGTTTAGTGCTAAGTTTCACCACTCCAACGGAAACGGAGTGACTTAACACTAGCTTATTTCTGCTGAATCTAATAATCACAGCCAAAAAATACAGCGCAAAGCTAAAAAAAATCAGAAATCAAAAAGTACAGCGCTCCCCTTTATTCCAGTACAGTAGGAAGTAAAACATCACTACACATGTTACAGCGACGTATAAATCACAGATCTCTGATTTACTGCGCGATGTACGGAACTCGTATTTATTTATAATTCATTGTTCTGCCGTTAGGTGTTTTAGCTTTAAAATTATTTGTTAAATTATATATGTTCAACGTGCAGGCCAATACCTCGTGGCTCATGGGCACAAGCGTGCGTCTGTAAACGATATAGGTTGTGAGTTCGATTCTCACTCGAGGAAATTATGTAATTACTACTTTCTTTTCCTCGCTCTGGTAACCAGGCAAAGCGTGGCGTTGAGCTCCAAAAGTGTGGAACTGAAGTGTAGTAACTTCGATAAAACTAGAACTAAAGAAAGTAACGTCGCGCTTTGTTTAATTTTCTTATCATTTATGGTACAGGAAATGGTCTAGGATTATTGATTTATCAGAACTTGTCGAAAACCGCCGAGGCACAGTGGGTCTGAATATGGCTGTAAATGTGATGTTTGTGGGTTCGGTACCAATTCGGGACAGCGTTTGTATTTAATTTATACTAATTTATAATACTTTATAACTAATTTTACTTATTTTATAACTAATTTATAATACTTTTTGTTATTAACCTACCTTACGAAATATAAAAATTATATAAAGACAATAAAAGGAATTAAAAGTAAAAGAACTACGAAAAAAAATAATAATTTTTACCCAAAAAAACACCCAAAAAATAAGCGGATATCGCGAACAAAACTTCTCTTCTTAATTATAAAGGCAAATTATAGCAATATCGTACAAAGTGCCGCCTGAAACGGCCGGTTATTAAAAATTGATGGTCGCGTTTTATAATTTTATGTGACGCTAATGTGATTTAGAATATCATTAGCTGTGTGAAGTTCATTTATAGGCTTATTGTGTTTACAAAATTTGGTTCTCGGTTTACTTTTTTTGTATTAAAAAATCCCTATTAAAAAAAATCTGTATCTTCTGTTGCAGTTTTTACCCCATATAGCAGTGTAAGAAAGGCTGAGAAAGGGTATAAATATCTTCAAGTTAGATGTAAATTGGAGAACGGAGTGACTTACCTAATATAAAGTGCCCGCTGTCTTGTTATACGTGAGAGAGGATGATTTAAAATATATTTTGTTAAGATAAGAATCCATATTCCGTATTCTTAGCGATAAATATTTTATATAGTTGATGAAGCTTTTAATCTTTAGCATAAGCTTAAGGTTGAAAGCTATAAGTGCGAACTGGAGAAAAAATATATACAAAAAAAAATACATTTAAAAAATTAAAAACCCATCACATTCCCATTTTCCGCACAATTTTGTATAAACAACAGATATTTAAAGGCAAATCGCTAAAGGTTTGATTGAAATGTGTTTTTTTCCGCAATCCCTTCACTTCCACTTGATCCCAAGCGGCCATATCGTAATGAAAGGCGAGACTTTTACTTTCATATCAAAATAAACGTTCCAAACGATTTTGTTTCAATATCTTGTTTTGCTTTTTTATATGGTGTGAAATATGTTATGGCTATTTTTTGATTTAAAGTTTCAAGTAGTTCTTTAGTTTTTAAGCGTTAATTGCAAAAAAGAAATAAAAAAAAATTGGCTTCAAGCTTTTTTTTTAATTGCTTAGCAGGACAGGCAGAGGGAATCAATTACTCGATTGTACTCGATCCGTTGCACAATAGTCTTCAAAATATTTTTATTTTTTTTATTAGGAAAAACAAGGCAAACGAGCGTTCGGGTCACTTTATGGAAAGTAATCGCTGCCCATAACCTCGTCTAACACCAGAGGAGCTACAGGTGCGTTGCCGGCTTTTAATGTGAAGGTTGGCTCTTTTGTAGGTTTCCGTAACTATTTAAGGAAAAAAGGAACCCTTATAAGATCACTTTGTTGTCCGTCCGTCTGTCTGTATGTCTATCAAATTCAAATTCAAATTTAAATAATTTTATTCAAAATAAGAAGGTAAATGCTTCATTTTTTGAACGTCAAATAATTTACCACCAGTTCACTAAAGTCAATGCCACAGACCTGAGAAGAACCGACGCAAGAAACTCAGCGGGACCTATTTTTCTAAAACAATGATACCTTTGAAACAGAGCATTTTATTCCCAAGGCGTGTTATCATTTATAAAATCATTAATTTGGTAATAATCTTTAACACACAAACGTCTATTCCCAATTTTTTTAAATCATAATATAGAAAATTCTCTGACGTTTTCTGGGGTCCTATTGTAAAAGCGTACACATTGTCCCATGAAAGAATTGCGGATTCGATATACAGGTGCACTAAGATTAAGCCTATTCCTCGTGTTAATATTATGAACATCACCAATTTTGGTAAAATTATTAATGTTTTTTTAACATACATAGCATTATTACACATATATTATCAAGACCCTTTATTTTAGGAACACTTGGAGATATCGAGTTTAAATTCAAACTATATCCCTACTTAGATCTACGGCATGGGGCCTTAGATCTAAGTAGGGATTTCATGATAAAAAACATATTTCTATATTTAGAAAAAATATATGGCTATTTACATCGCAAAAAATGCGTATTTCGACACTATCAAGGGAATCAAAACTCATAGGGTACTTTCGGTTGACTTAAAAATTTGGCAGCCAGCATCTACATTCAGTACTAGTTCAAAAAAAATCTGAAAACTATAGATTTGTGGTTAAATTCTAAAAAATAATAGCCTTAAAAAGAGGGCAAAATTTGGTATTGAAGCCGCTAGTTCAAGTGAGGTATCAGATGAAAGGACTCTGGCTAAGCTAGGTCATTCAGAAAAGGCTTAAGACCTCCAATTTTTAACGGCATCCTCGCTGGGTGAGCGCGTCCTGTTCTTAAAGTACCCATGGCCTATCGACCCGGAAACATCGCCGCATGTACACGTAGATGCAGCAAGTTCATCCAAAGGGATATTAAAAATGGAGTGTCTTTACATTAGATCCGAGATTCCCTCTGAATACCATACCACAGCGTGAAGCTACAAAGAGTAAATCACTCTCCCTAATGGAATGGAATCGAATGCAAAACCATGACTCCATACCATCCAATCAGACACATTCCAAGTCTACCAACTGCCAAATGTATATCTCTATATCTTATAAAATAAGAACGATTTTTTTCTCTGTCTGGCCTTTCTACGTTATCTTCTTCTAAACCACCCACCGGATTTTGATGCGGTTTTCACCATTATGTAGAGTATTTCTCAGGGAAGGATGATATATGGTTTATTATATGTATATTTTATTGTAGTTTGACATAAATATGATAAATGTGTATAAAGTCCTACCCGTTCAGACACTTTCACGCATGCGCTGCTTTAATGGTAAGTCCTACATGAAAACAATGTACTAGAGTATTATTCCTCTTAATAAGATCTACAAAAAAGTCAGCGACAGCATATTCGTATCTTCTAAGGATAACATACAGTGAGCATATTTCTGTCTAAAAATAGTAATTTGAATATATTTTTTATTTTGAGGGATGTTTGTCCATAATGGTATCAATCCTTATCCTTTTAAATACTTTATTAATTTTCTACGTTAAACGAAGATAAAATTTGCTCTTTACACTAATTTGAAATTACGAATAGTTTTAGAGAAAAACGCATTTAATTGTTGACACATCACGCCGGCTATAAACCGCAGTTTTGGCGCAAGTTTTATTTATTACCTTACTCTCAGCATATAAATAAGTATATTAGTTACGTTGGCCATTTAATGTAGATCAAAACTGTCTTTTACTGTTTTTCATTTTAATAAGTACTTTAGAAGTTGTTACAATATCAAAAAATCCTTGCTTTGAAACGGCTCGCCACACGCCATGCGTCCCCCCGCGCCCCGCGACGTTTTGCTTATAGAAGCGCGTCCGCCGCGCCCGCCGCGCCCGCCGCGCCCCCCGCGCCCCCCGCGCCCGCCTGCCTCTGTACTGTAGAAAAGTAGATGTAGATGCGATTGTACGTATTGGATAATTGGAGTTTAATATATTTAGTTTCGTCTATTTTGATTAATAGAATAGTAGATAGTCTTTTGTTCATAATTTCTTTCGTATAAGTATTTTAGTTTAAGAGAACAATAGGTAGGCTTTTGTTTATCATTTCTTGCGTTTAAGTATCCTGTTGTTTATTTTGTTTACTCTTCTTCTGTTCTTTTATTGTTTTCTTTACCTTTTAAACATAGGAAATGTTTTTAATTTAATTATACCACGACAAAGTCGTCCAAATATAGGTCGTAGAACAAGAAATGCAAATAAAAATCGTTTAAATCTTAGTAATGAAAGCGTATATGAGACGGAAATTAGATAGTAATTTAAATATATTTACTTATTGAGAGGGATGTGTGTCAATAATGATATTAATCTTTACCATTTTAAATAATTTATTAATTTTCTACGTTAAACAAAGATAAATTTTGCTTTTTACAATATTTCGAAATTACAAATACTTTTAGAGAAAAGCTATATCGACTCATGTTATCCCTTACTTTTAGTGTATAAATAAGTATATTAGTTATCTTGGCCATTTAATGTAGATCAAAATGTTGATTAGTAGCACAGATTTGAAATTACGATACTAAAAAATTCTTGCTGTGTAACGGCTCACCGACCTCCACGCTTCCCCCCGCGCCCTCGACATTTTGCTTATAAAAATGGATCCGCCGCACCCGCCTAGCTTCCCCCGGGCATGGAAGGAGGGCCTGCTCATCATGTTGCCCAAGGCTGGGAAGAGCCCATAGCAGCCTGAGGGGTACCGATCTATAACCCTCCTTTGCGCGGTCTCCAAGCTGTCCGAGAAGTTATTCCTCTCACTTCTCCAGGCGCACATCCACCTATAAAGCGAGCAGTTTGGCGAGCGGGTATACTACTCTGGTTACACTACGCCGTAACAGCGATCAACCGAAACCCCGCCCCGAAACCACGTCTGGCACCCGGACCTACTTCATTAAGTGCTCAGAGCCGGCACCCCCCAGAACGTCGCGCATGTCTTTGCCTCCCTGCCTCAGTGACAGGACATTTTGCTTGAGAGTTAAGAGTTCGAGGTATAGCAGCGACTCGATCGCTGCCGTTGTTCCCCAGGGCAGCATTTTGTCACCTGCTCTCTACGCACTATACACTGATGACATCACATCGCCCTAGCGAGTATCACTCAAAGAGAAATCCTGCAGGTAGTCCAGAACCTCATCCTCCGTCGAGTGACGCAGGCGCCATACTACGTGAGATGAGCCTTGCATTGATCCTTGGTCGTTTAAGCTGGGCCTCCCTCAGGAAACCGAGGGTCTCACCTGACTGAGTTGACCGCCTAGATGGCATTTGATAATCTTTTCAATCCCGTCCCGCACGACTCTCTCTGTGTCTGCTCTAGAGCAGCTTATCGCTTGAGACCACGGCCATGAACCAACGCCCAGATGTCGTTCGGAGCTACTTCGGAGATCGACGAGAGAATGCTTCAATTCTGCGCCTGGCTCTATAGCAAAGTAAATTTAGAAGCGATTGCACGTATTTTGGAGTTACCCAATAATTATAATGTATTTCGTCGCGGCATTGTTGGTTACATCTTTCGTTTAAGTATTTTTGGGTAAGAGAATAGTAGGTAGTCTGTTGTTTATAATTTCTTTCGTTTAAGTTTTCTGTTGTTTGTGTCATTTGTTCAGGTGTGTGTTTTTTTAAACAATTGGAACACCCTTATTGGAGCTACGAAAATGTGGGTTGCATTAAGGTTTCAATAATTTTCACATTAGTAATCTTAAGTGCTTTGCAAACATTCAGTAGTTAAAGCGGGCGAAGCCGCGAGCGGGTCGCTAGTTATTATATAAATTTCAATAACAAAATGGAATACAAGAGAAGCGTAGTATCCATATTCTCATATGAACAAAGTGTATTGGCGTATACGTCATTTTGGCGTGTTGAAATGAAAATAATTCCATCGTCCAAGTGGAAATTGAACTCACAACCATTATTTATACAAACAGTCTCATCCCAAGTTCACTACATCTCCTTAAATATATTCAATGTCGTCGGTGGTTAGACCATTACCTCACATATCCTCCATCACTACATTCAGCCAGCGCGTCCTTGGGCATCCGGGAGGTCTTACTCCAGGAAAAGACAAGCAAGGCACTTTGTAAGAGACTAGTGTATGACGTATAGTATTTTATCATTATATTTCACGTTTTAAATATTTATTATGTATATGTGTTGGCTCAACACCGGGCTTTATCTTATTATCAAAGCGAGGAAATGAAAATAATTCATACTCTCAAGCGGGAATCGAAGCCACAGCCATCCTCCGTACAATCATTATAACACGCCAAATTTACTATAACCTTACATTCTTTATATAATATTTATTATATAAATTTCAATAACATATAAAAAATTGGCATACAAAAGACACAGTATCCATCTTCTCATATGAACAAAGCGCGTTGACGTATATATACGTCCCCTCGGCGTCGTTACCGAAATTGTAGCGATACGGACACCCGACGGGGCTGTTTCGATTATAATACTGGAACTAACAGCTGTATTCTTGATAATTTACTTACTTGCCTTTTTGGATACGTTTAGAAATATTGTATAGAAAAATGTCAATGAACTGTAGAATATGTATAAATATAATTGTAAAGGGGTTTTTAGTATTTGGCTTAGCTTGCTGTACGCGGAGGTAGCGTACAGCGTGAAGCTAAAAAAAATATATTATATTTAATATTATATATTTTTAACTATATAAATTTATTTTTATTACTTACAATTTTTGCGTTTTTCAATTCATATAAGGTTCTACGTTCAAATATGTTGAGCAGGGTTTAATTGTGGTAAAAATTATTTTTAGATTCCGTTTAATACTTTTTATTTTAAGTAACAGTTTAGGTTATAAAATAATTTAAAACTATTTTAAAAACTGGTGTTACTTAAAAGCTACTAGTAATACAGTGGAAATTGGGGAATGGAGTGACTTAACACTAGGTTCCCCTTGTCTACTCTCCTAAATGGGGGATACAGCGTGAAATTGAAGTAAAAATCTTCTTAAGTCTTGAATAAAATACTATTAAATATTATATAATAGTATTTTATTCAAAAAGCCTGTTTGATTGAGCACGCTAATAACAGGATATCAGCTTTACGCTGTATCCCGCACACTGCAGGGTAGGCAGAGAGAACCTTGTGTTAAGACACTTCGTTCCCCACTTTCTACCGAAATTTGGAGGCATTGCGTGTTTAGTGGCAAAACTTAACGCCGCGCTTGTCCTCGACACCAGAGCGAAGAAATAGAAATATAAATTTAAGTAAATATTTCATTTACTCGAGTGGCGATCAAGCCCACAACCAGTCGGTTTTACAGTCACTCTTTGTGGCCCTGCGCCACAACTGGCCTCAATACGTGGCCTCAATGGAATCAGAAATTGAAAATATCTTAGAGCGTTTCATTGTCCATACTGTCAGTATATAACACTTAAATTTTAAGGTACCGTACTTAATTAATAATAAAAATGTCAAAATACACAGAAGCCATTAAAGAAATCCGGTCCCAGGTCCGTCATAAAACGTAGACGAGATGACATCCGCGCCGGATTAACGAAGTAATGGCTGTGAAAATCACGAAATAATTTATTCATTTAGATAAGTGTTGCTCTACTTTATGTGTACAGACGTAGTGGGCTAGCTTATATTTTATTTTACGTTTCTTTTAGGCAGAGCTAACTTAGTGTTAAGATACTTTCCGGCTTATCTTTAAATCTCTTATATAAATGTTAAGTGATGGAGCTATCGCCTTATTACAATTATTTTTCTACTCGAGGAAAAGAAAATAATTCAATATCTTCAGTAGAAACCGAACCCATAACAGTCGCGTTTACAACCACCACCTGCCACTCTTCTCTGTACACAAATCACTTAAGTCTTTTGAAACTATAATGAGGACCGCCCGTTTCAGCTTTAAGTAAAAATTTATAGTTAAAAAGAATAAAAGTGATACAATTTCAAAAGTGCTATTAAATAATAGTAGAGAATGCACGAGTGAGTGAATTCATTTGCTACTCAGCGGACGGCGTCGTGGACGGCTGTGCGCGGAACGACTTAATTGTTAAACAATATTGTTGAAGAAAACCAAAATGAGATTTGAATCTCATTTCTAGAGGCCGCATGACGCAGAGGCACACGTGTGCGACTGTAAAAGCTACGGCTGTGGGTCCGATTTCCACTCGGAGGATAGAAATATTTATTTCTTATAATTATTTGAGTTCTGCTACTCAACATGTAAAACCTGCAGAATTCGGCGGAAACTGGGGAACGGTAGTATCTTATTGAGAAACGGAATGTCTTTACACTATACTACTGTTTAATGGAGACCGCGCGATGCAGCGGCACAGTGTGTAAACACGATGGCCGTGTGTGTAGAGAACGAAGTGTCATAACACTAGGTTACTCTACTCTGTGTGTGATAGAGCGTGAAGCCAAAAAGAAAAGAAAAGGTAAAAATAATTGCTCCATCTCGTATAAAACCATCCATTTCATCTCAACAGGAAATATCATTAGCGGCACAGTCGCGCAGAACAGAGTCTGCGATTATTTATTTATGACCTACAATGTTGCATTCAAGATGGGTAATTAAGGGTTTAAGGCTTTATGAATTGTTGAAGTCATTTGGGGTTCGATTACAGACAATTCTAATGCAAATCTATATCTATACTAATATTATGAAGCTGAAGAGTTTATCTGATTAAATACACTAATCTCGGAAAATACTGGTCTGAAAATTCTGGTGCTTTTGCATTATACAGACCGTTTATAGTGGAATCTTATCCCATAAAGGTAATAATTTCTATCAAGTTCTGTAAGAGTTAAATCGGAAGAAAGAGAAGAAAAAGAAGAATCTGAAGAGAGAGAAAAACAAGGGTGGATGGTCATATGCAAAGTTGATGATAATGGCTGTTTGTGAAGAGTCGAAAATCGAGCTCAGTTGCATTCTATTATTAGAGGCCTATGCGCTCCAGTAGCCAATATACTGGTAGAGATATAAGAACGCAATTGTGATATTACTTACTGTAAATGTGATGGTTCTGGGTTCGATTCCCATTCGAAAAAATTATAATCTTATAAAACCTCATAGAGCCAGCGTTTAAATGTAAACGTGACTTTGAATTCAACCCCGTTCGAGTAAATAATTATCAATTTTTCACCGGTTTGTTAGACGATACCTGACGATGAATCCCGCCACTCCACACGCAACGTTTTCCACGCACGCATCGGGTTCCCTTGCCTGTCTTGCTGTGCGGGAAAAGCGTGAAATTGCTTATAAAACCTATAAAATACATATAAAAAAGTGCACGCGGCGTACGTTAATGACATTTCCTCTTGAAAATGACTTTAACGTTAGTATGCATGACTTCATTTAATTACAACAATTAATTTGAAGTGTTTGTATAATTTTATTTTAAATTTACACTAAAGCTTCAATATTTTTTTTGTAAAACGTGATTGAACTCATCGGAGTAGGAGTGATGGTACAGGGTTCAGATTTCTAGAGGGATTTCTTTAATAATTGTCATATTGATGTAGTTTTATACACACCGCACCATTGAATTAACACTTAAAAGGCAATGCCTTGAAAATTAGACGGAGAATGGGCACCGAAGTGTCTTAACAACAGGTTCCTCTGTCTACTTTGCTATATGCGCGATAAAATGTGAAGCTAAAAATATAAATAGAATTGAATGAATCGTTAGATAAAGCAATTAGGGTCCGCCATCACTAATGTATATATATTTTTTATTTAGCTGCGAGTAGTAACCAGAATATAACTGGGTATACAGAAGGAATCTGGGAACCTAATGTTAAGACACTCCGTTCTCCGTTAAGACACTTCTGCTTCCCATATTCTGCTAAATTATTGAGACAATCCGTGTTGAGTGGCTGAATTCGACGCCGCGCTTTGCCTCACTACTCTGGTAAAATTTACTTATTTAAATAATCAATTCCTCTGAGTGGGAATTCCATTACGATTCCATTATACTAGGGTTCCCAAGTTCCCTTTGTCTACCCTGCTATGTGCGAGACACAACATAAAGCTAGAAAAATATTTCCGTTTCCACAATAGTTGGCAAAATAGAACTTGAGGAAATATACATATTTAAAATATTTTTACATATTCAATATATAAATCAGATATATAATGTACATATTTAAGACATATAAAACAATCTAACACTTTAAAATCTTTCACGATTTTATAAAGGTGTCCTGCTCTATGAAACGAAATTGTTACTAAATGTACAACTAATGAAATTAAAGCAGACGTTTAGAAAAGTCCTCAGACGGGCACTGAACTCTGGTGCCTTTGTTTTAGAAGTGAAATCGTTTAGACGAAGCTTTTGAATTTTATTGAGAGATTTAAGAAAAAGAGATTTTTCATATAAATTTTGTATGAAAGATACGAATGTAATATGTTCAGATAACGTCTTTACTTAAATTTTACACTAGTGACCATTGCGTGGCATCGCCTGTTTAAACCTATTGTTATAGCCAAATTATACAAAATCTTAATTTAAATTGTGGCATATATGTTATTTTTATGCTATGTAGTAATAAAGTTAGGCTGTAACTATAAATTTCTTATAAATCCGTCCCGTAATTTTTGAGTAAAAACAGAACAAACATTTATTTTCATAAACTTTGATATTGTTTATATTAGTAGGATTAGAAAATAAGTATATAATACAACAAATATTATTTATGTGGCCGTCGTGACACAAACGTATAACTGCGGCTGTGGGTTCGATGCACACTGGAGGAATTAAATATTTAATATTTTCATTTCGCTGCTCTAATAACGAGGCAAAGGGAGCCTTAAGAATTAGGTGGATAGTGTGGTACAATAGTGTCTTAATGGGAACGGAGTGTGCTAACACTAGGTTCCTAGGTTCTATCTGCCTACCTTGCTATTTATATTTTTATAGGTATTTTCGGGCGAGCAGTTTTGTATAAGACGCTGACTATTAAGTGACGTAAGTCAATATTTAAGGACAAAAGTAAAGGGAAAAAGAAATTGGAATATAAATATTGCCACATTGAAAATCGAACCTGTAATCAATGAGCTTACAGTACGCTATGCCACATTAGGCCACGGTGACATTAGGCTGCATGTATGTGAAAGCTACGGCGTAGCATATGACTTAGTCTACCGGATGTGGTGTATCGGACATCGCTATATCGTACTTCCGCCGGATATTGTCACGAGCTTGCTTTATAAGCTGCTTCATTGACACTAGTATTTGGTCGTGAATTTGATTAGGTTTTAACGAAGGTAGTGGCTTCAAATCATCCTAGTTAAAGTTAATATTTAAAAATTACTTACTCAACTTTGTCAGCTTGGAGTAGAAGACGTGAAATAGATTATCTCGTTATTTCCCGTTTCTGTTGGAATTTCATGAAATCCACTCTCAGTGATTCATTTGAAAGTCAACTTAGTGTAATTAATAAATAATAATTCCTTCTATAGAAAATGGGTTATCTTTATTTTCTTGCTTTTTGGTAAGATAACAAAATGCGTCATTGTGTTCTGTCAATCAACACCGGATGTCATCAAGAAGTGTCTCAGTAGTAGGTTCCCTCTGCCTACAATGCTACATGCGGGATACAGCATGCTGTTAAGCTAATATATATTATAAAGAGTGTTTTTAAAATTAAAATAAATAAATTTATGATATTATCTTCCTACACATAATAGATCTTTTAACGATAACTATCCAAGAAACCAGTATAATTATGTATATATCGAAAATAAACTTGCTGCCACGCAAGCAAAGCAGCTGCAAGGGCAGGCAAAGGAAACCTAGTGTTAAGACACTCCTTTTTTACTTTTCTTCCAATTTTCGAGACATTGTTTGTTAAGTGACGAAGCTCAATCAAAAGGAAATAAAAATAATTCATTCCCCTACAACACTACTATGTACTTAATAGAAAAAAAAGTATCTAAATTTTCAATAACCCGATGCTAGTGAAGTGCATAGCAGTTATTCCAGGCGGTTGGGCGTAGGGATGTTACACGCGCGACTTCGTTTTATTGGCCCTTAAATTTCGACCTAGGAATATATAGAGTGGAACTTTAGATGACTTTGTATTGAAAATTGTTTTTGTTTAAATTGAAGTTGATTGTTTGTGATTGAAAAATCAATATCTAAATATGATAGTGCCTGTATCGTGTTCATTGTGAGTACGATCCTCATGTCAAGACAAAGCGCGTCGTTGAGTTCCATCTCAAATTTGGGCAAAAAGCGGAGAACAGACTGTCTTGACGTAAGGTTTTCTCTGCATTCGAATCAAAATATAACGAGTGTCACAGACCCAACCTCCATGACGCCGGTTTAAGTAGAAATCAAACCTACAGCCATCACATTTAGAGTCCCTGTACCAGGATAACCTATATTTTGTTTATGAACATAAAATATAACTTTTATCGTATCTATTCACATTGGGACGATGAAGCTACTCATTTTCGAAGGCAATACCGTTTATCAGATGCGACGCCATCCAACTGATTGCTACTATCTCAACTACCAACACGTTTTGTATGAAATGGAACATACTTTGATATTGAAATTAATATTTTTGCTATCGGTATATATATTTTATTTTTCACGCTGTATCCCGCTGTCTTAAACTATAATATAAATAATGTATTCCTTTTACTACTGTACTTAACATGCAAAAAAATATAAAAAACGGGACAAGCGCGAATTGGGGTTGCCCACCAGGGGTTCCATACAAAAACTAGAGGTCTTGAGTTTTTTCTGAAATTCAAGCTTTCACCCCACTTGAACTAGTGGCGTTAATACCAAATTTTACCCTATTTTCCAGAGTATTACTTTTGTAGGATTGAATCACTTCAATGTAATTTTCAGTTTTTTTCCTAAACTACTACCTGTAGTTGCTAGATGCCAAATTTCATAATTATAGGGCAACTGGAAGTATCCTATTAATTTTGATTCACTTTATAGTGTCAAAATACGCGTTTTTGTGTAAATGTAGAAATACGTTTTTTTTGTTCAGGAAATCAAGGGACCGTAGATCTTAATATATAGTTTCTCCAAATCTTTCTAAGCTGAACTGACAGATAAATAGACAATTTTCTTTAAAAGGCACGGGATCCTAAAAAGGACAAAAAATATAGACAGATCTTTAAAATATATTTTTTAAATATACAATAATTCTAAATCAAATCAAATCCCTTCACGCTGTATCCCGCACACAGCAGGGTAGGCAGAGGGAACCTAATGTTAAGACACTCCGTTCCCCACTTTCTGCCCAATTCTGTAGGCATTGCGTGTTGAGTGGCAGAACTCAACGCCGCGCTTTGCCTCGACACCAGAGCGAATAAATGGAAATATAAATTTAAGTAAATATTTCATCTCCTCGAGTGGGGATCGAACCCATAACCAGTCGGTTTTACAGTCACACTTTGGGCCCCTGCGCCACGACTGGCCTCTTAAAACGGGTAATATACCTAATATTATTATTAATATTAGGTATATTAATGCTTATTATTATTATTACTAATTTATGAGGTAATGAAACCGTTTATTTTGTACACATTAACTGTACAAAGTAAACGTTGTCATTGAAAATTATATATCTTTTTTCTTAAATATTGTAAAACCTGTCTTTGTAAATCTCTCTCAACTCAGAGTTGGATCTTGAGAGCAATCTTGAAATACCGTTTGCATTAACAGATTATAATGTAAAAATTATCTTCAATTATAAAATGATATAAACAATTTTTTACATTTTTAAAATGTTATCTCACGTTTGAACCCTCGCCTCTTAGAAACCGCCCTAGCGCCCTAGCCCTAGCGGTTAAAGTTTATGTTCTTACCAAAATATGTCAAAATTGTTTTATGATTATGACAATTTCTTTATGTTTTCAAAGAGGTGCGTGTTCAAATCCCGTTTAATAGATCCCCTTCACATTAAGATACTTCCCGTTCCCCACTTTCAGCCGAATTCTGGAGTAAGTGGCGGAACTCAACAGCGTGCTTTGTCTCTCAAAGAGCGAGAAGTAGAAAGTATTAAATATTTAATTTCCTCTAGTGGGAGTTGAACCCAAGCTCGTGCCTTTGAGCCACGACTGCCCGTTTATGTTTTCTAAACGAGATAAGAACAAATAAGTCGCTAAATGTGAATGTGTAAACATCTCTACTGGAGTCAAAAATACATTTTTCTTGCTACTAATGTTTTAATAATGCTTCCTTGCGGTTACAGCGAAAATAAAAGAATGAAATATGGAATCAGCTTTCGTTTTTACTAATTCTGGTTACAAAGCGAAATAGCGTTGAGTTTCGCCACTTTACACGAAATGCCTCAAAGAAAATTTGGCGGAATGTGGGAAACTGGGTGTCTTAACAGGGTCTTAGGGTCTCAGGTTCCCCATGCCTTTCCTAGGTGCGGGATACAACGTGAAGCTAAAAGAAATAAAAATATTATATATATTTATTACATCTATCTATCAGTCGGCGGTGGCACAAAGTGTTACTGTAATTTCTGACTCTCTGAAATCTGACTAATTGTGGGTTCGATCCCCACTCGAGGAAATAAAAAATTATTCAAATTTATATTTTCATTATGTATTTCCGTTATTTTGTTCCCTTGTGACTGTTAAGCAAGTGAATCGATTTAGACAAATTATACGTTGTCGGTTTGAGCTGATGATGATGGCACGAGTGTTACTTGAAAATTTTTTTTTTCTTTATGCAATCGAGTTTTTTGTTTTCTTTATAATTTAATTATTATATAAATATCACCCTCTTCTGGGCAAAGTAAAGTTATTTGATAAGAAAAATATAAGTTAAGTTATATTTACATTATTTTCTTTTCTTCTTTAGCTGTATCCTGCTTATATCCTTGCAGGCAGAAGGAACATTTCGTGTTGAGTGGTGAAATTCAATGTCGAGCTTTATCTTCTAATCAGAGGGAATGAAAATAATACCTCCTGAGTAGAAATCGAACCCACAATCGTCACAAATTACATTTTTTTGTAATTTTAAATAGTGTTTCGATAACACTGTCTTTATTTTGTAATTACATTTTTATAAAGTTAACGTTAAAAAAAAGTAAAAACCAAACAGTTGACCCCGACGTGATTTGAACACGCAACCTTCTGATCTGGAGTCAGACGCGCTACCGTTGCGCCACGGAGTCCTTATAGATCTTGACATGAAATATTCCATTTCTTTTAATACGTAATAGGTTAATAATAGAAACATAAGTTCCAAAGATTAAATGCCATAAAACTAGTTAGATGAGAGTTTTGAGCTTTAATCTGGCCAGTCTCATTTGTACAATTATATTTAGGTTATCACATTACAAGCTTTTATTTAATGAAACTACTATCTAACTACTTTGCAACTTCAAAAAAATATTATTTTGATTTTAGTACAATTTACCTTTAAAATAATAGCTTTTTAATTTAATATTTCATTTACAATTTTTGTTCTGGTGGACGAAACGTGGCGTTGAGCTCAGTCACTCAACGTCAAATATCTCAAAATTTCGCTAGTGCGTGAGTAACGGAGTGTCTTAACACTAGGTTCCATCGCCTACCCTACTATGAAGGCAAAAGCGTCAAACTGTGACGTATCACTACATCAGATTTAAGCATATAAAATAAAATTACATGAATTTTAAGAACCTTCCATCCACAACAACATAGCGTCTGACACACAGGGTCTTGTCATGAAACTCTCATTTGCCGCGTACAGATTTCATCCACTGGCTTAGCTCCACTGAATTGTTACTTTTATATCATTAAAGAATAGAATTTGTAGAAAAATTATCACAAAAATACTTTATTTTTAGGACTATTGTCTTGAAACAAACTTACAGAAACTAGTGTTAAGACACTTTGTTCTATATTTCTTGTTTATTTTAAGATTTTGCGTGGTTGGCGGAATTCAATGCCTGGCTTTTTTTAGCTCCACGCTGTATAGCAGGGTAGACAGAGGGATCTTAACCTGGGAACCTCATCCTATTAAGACACTACTCTTCCTTCCTTTTCCCCGAATTCTGGAGGTATTGCGTGTTGAATGGCGGAAGTCAACGCCGCGCTTTGCCTCATTAACAGAGCGAGGACATGAAAATATTGAATATATCATTTCCTCCAGAGGGAATCAAACAAACAATCTGTCGCGTTTACATTAGCTTGAGCCTCTAAGCCACGGGAAGGGATAGATCTTCAATGTACATAATAATGCGTGACAAAGAGTCCTGTGGGCAAAGACAGGCTGAGGCTGCTGTATCCTGTACATAGCAGGGTAGGCAGAGGGAATCTGGTGTTAAGACACTCCGTTCCCGAGACCGACTTTCCGTCGAATTTTTCGAGGCCTTGCGCAACGCAGAGTTTTTGCTTTGTTGCTAGAGCAAAGAAATGAAAATATTAATAAATAATAATTCATGTCCTCTAGTAAAAATAAATAGCCACAACTAAAAATTACAAAAAACTACAGCAAAATATAAAAACAAAAATATATTTTATATATTTTGTTATCTTTTATTATTATCAAAGAAATTAAAAAAATAAAGAAAGGCATTAATGAATTAATTATTGATAACAATTAATATGTCAGCAAAAAGAAATAATCACATAAAAAAATCAATTGACCCCGACGTGATTTGAACACGCAACCTTCTGATCTGGAGTCAGACGCGCTACCGTTGCGCCACGGAGTCCTTATCTTTTGAGTGGAAATTTATGTACTTATGATAATATGTATATATTTTAAGCTTCACGATTTATTCTGCTTGTACTAAGATAAGGAGGGAACCAATGTTAAAACTCGCCACTCCCCATCATTCCATCTTCGAGACATTGTGCGTTGAGTGGCGAAACTGAATCCCGTGTTTATCTTGTTACAAGATCTAGAACATGAAAATATTGAGTATTCATTCCGCCAAGTGGAAATCAAACCCACCACTGTACAGTCAGACGATATGGCACTGCAAAAGGGAACCCACAACCACTGTATAAAATCCATTTTTTTTTGCAAAACTATGTAGGATATATACATACAAATATAAATATATAGGGATCTTTTAAAATCAGGACGTGAGTATTTCATAACGGCATATTTCACGTTGAATTTTCTGTAGCACTTGGTATTGGTAGGGGTGTGTAGTGTGCAGTCTTATTAAAGTACCATATGGTTTAGTGGTACAATTAGAATATGAACTAACCTTTTATAGGTTTGTTTTTTTAGCTTTACACTGTATCCAGCACGTACCAGGTTAAGCAGAAGGAACCTGGGAAGCTAGTGTTATGGCAATATTTTACCAGTAGGACACTTCCCTTCCCCACTCCACCGAATTCTCGAGGCAGTGCGTGTTGATAGCGAATCTCAACGAGGGAATCGAAACCGCACCTCATGATCCTCGTTTTCCAAGACGCGAGTTCAAAACCGCTACATTCAAATTTTGCTACCTTTTTCAAAAATATAGCATCTATTTTACAGCCCTAAAGTTACTTTAGTAGTACGTAATTTATTTTTAATTGGTCAGTTGAGCGTCGCTATTTCAAAAAAATATTAATGAAACCCGCGAATTAATGCGACTGATTGGTATGATTTTTACTTTTTAACTGACATAACTTACTTTACTTACGTTTTATACTCTGTATGTGTATAAATCAAATAGATAAGACAATATAAAAAAAAAAATTTATCTATATAATGTTCGTAATGTTGGTTTGTTTGTCTCGAATGAATATTACTATAATATTTCATGTGAATCCTATTTATATTATTAATGAAGTCCATCGTAGAATCGAATATAGATATATATAATTTACATAAAGGCTATTTGCATTTAGACCAATACAGTACCTATTTATAGAAATTGGTACTAAAAGCCCAAAGGTACTATTATATATAGATGAAACCATATTCACTAAATCACATACTATTGGTAATACATTAAATATTAAAAATTCAATCAACAAACAGACGAGTGTTTATTGTGCATGTACGTACCTACTATGTTTGTTTTTGTATATATGTATAGGAAATATATGATGCAGTTACTACATGGTCACTATTATACCGTATATAGCGAGGAATGCAATATATAACTCCCTTAAATTTTCCCTTGAATAGAAGTCGAACCTACAACTGCCGTTTTTACGATCAGACACTCTACAACTGCGCCATGATGGCTTCGACTATTTATTTCAATTATAAAGAAATTTATATGTACTTTATAACCCCAGAGCCGAACCAATCAGACCTTCGTTTCCACCTGTAAGTACTATCAGAGAATTTTGAACTTAGATGGTGATTACTTTGGCACTTATTAGGTAAGTACTAAGATAATATCTAATTTTCGTTATATTATAAAGTTCAATTTTATTCATATTTTTTAATAATATTAGAAATGACGTTGTTCTTTGCCAAACACTTTGAATGGTTTTAACCCCCTGCCAGATCCAACATATTAATTAGGAGCAAATCATATTTTTTACACATTAGTTAACTAAAATTATTAATAACTTGAGTATATTATATTCGTAGGCGCTTGTAATTTATTAGAGTTTAGAGGTGTCTGGCAGAGGGATTAAATCCATGCTAAGTGTCTGGTAATGGACAACGTCGTTTCTAATATATTGAACTTTATAATTTAACGGAAGTTAGGGACTATTTTTTGCAACTTAGTTACCTAAAAATTGCCAAACTCCATAAATAACCCAAAATCCATATTCCCTAATAGTACTTACCGGCGTTGAGTGTATGCGCACATAAATTTTTCAGGCTTTATAAAACAACTAAAATTCTGGCTGGGTTTGGTTAAAATTCTGGCTGGTATTAGCGAATAGAGTGATGAGTCACTACGCCTAATAGCCAGTGATAAAAAAATATGAGTAGAGAAAATGGCCATAAAGTATTAATATAAGTTTTATTATTCACATTAGATAGTATACAGCAGTCTACAAACACAATGCTAAGTGATTGGGAGTTCCACAACTAACCATTAAAATTTCATAATCAATTACAGTCTGTAATATATAAGCTTATAGTGATAACTATATATTTTTTATTAATAAATTGTTATATTAATTCATACACTAAGATTGAATATATATATTTAAATATTTTGTGTATAATAATGTATCTACTTACAAAAAATATATATTAAAATTTTAATGTGTGAGGTTACCGGAGCGCTATGATACAGCATCTGGCTGTAAGCGCGACGGTCTAATAAAATATTTATACAGTTTGTTTAATTGAGCTTGTTAATATTACGAACGGCTGGTTCGAATTGGAAAAAAATTACGTTGGATAATGCATTTCTTAAGGAAGACTGTAGGTGATATTACATTCTGTATTTGTAACGATGTAACCCACTGTATCTGCGATCACAGTTTCCTTATATTAGAGTTGGTAGGAGCGAAGCGAAGAAGAAAGTAAAATGTCAAAATAATCTTAAAACGTAGTCGCTAGGTCCTATCACTTGTACTCCACACTCCCCGAAGGCAAACGTAGCAATTTAATTGACTCGCCATAGAAAAAGCATTTAATCAACCCCCATACATTCGGTTTGCGGTGAAATAAATAATTAATTGATAATTTTGTGTAATTATCATTAAAGTATTTATATACATGTTTTATATGTTGTTGTAGAGAAAAATAAGTGACAAAAGAATAGCAAAAAAGAATTAAGAAATAAGAGTGAGTGGTACGAGATTCAGCAGGAGACTACGGATTGACCGGGGAAAGAGATACGCAGAGGTTCGCGTTTGGTTCCGTCTGGCTCTGCTAAGGTTGAACAAATATTTTATGTATTTTTTAAAATTTCTTATTAAATTTATTAAAAGGAATATGCCAAAATTTAATTTTTAGTTAAAGAAATTCTAGTAACAAAACTTTTACATTTTAAGCAAATATAAATATAAAGTATGATTGTTGATGTATTATTGTAATTTTATATACTAATTTATATACCTAAGTGTTTTTTAAGTACCTAGTAAAGTTCTGGTAACCACATTTTTTTTCGTACCTACCTACTTGCCTAATATTAAAAAAATGTAGGTAACAGTTTTTAAATTTTATTGTAACAAAAACCTACATGTATGCCAATAGTCCGATCTATTTATTCTAATATATAGTTAAATTTATAAAATTGGAAAAACTATATTTGTTTTATTTTAAAGAGTAATTAAATAACTATTTTCGGCCAAAATTATTTTTGGCATTTCAGCGAAAAAAATATTCCTACTGTTACCTTTTACTATTCTCTTCTTTTAAAAGGGCTTAAAATTTCCATAGACAACATTTCTTTTAGAAATGGCGCTTTAAAGGCTAGTAAAATTGTATATTTTACATTATATACATATTTCTAGTAACCGCAGAGACCGTTGGCTTTAGGCATTAACTAACACAATTAATTAGCGTTTAACTCATATTAAATTCACTACAAATACTTGTAGGTACCATTAATGTCATCGTGGCGCAGCCGCATAGTGTCTGACAGTGAAGGTGACGGTTGTGGGTTTGATTCTAACTCGGGAGCAAATTATATTTATTTTCATTCCTCGCTTTAGTAACTAGACAGTTCATACGTGTTGAGCCCCACCACTCAACACGAATGACTCCAAAATTGGACGATGCAAGAAGAACGGACTTTCTTAACACTAGGTTCCCTCTGCCCACCCTGCTTTATTGATTCAGCGTGAAGCTAAAGAAACTCTTTGCATAAATGAGTTTTATTCTCCTCGTTGTGTTAACAAGACATACCATGGCGTTGAGTACCACACGCAATAGACACATCGGGCAATACTTTGTGAACAGAATGTCGTAACACTAGGTTCCCTGCCCTCCCTGCGACACGGGATACAGTGTGAAGCGATTCACTTTTGACATTTTAATATCACTTAACATATCAGTGTCTCCGAGTGTAGCTGCAACATGTTTCTAAGCGACATCACCTCGTTATGACGCTACTCGCTGGCACAGAACTAAAGTACTTTCTGACGCCTGTCTCGGTTAAGCTGAGTGGCTGGTGCTGGTGCCTGGTCCTATAATTAGATGTCTGCGAGTTAGACGATTAATTATATGTTTATGTTCTCATATGATTTAGGTTTTGTGGGGAGGTAGAATTTAGTGATAAACATTTTTATTTTTCTTACCTTTGGGGTTTAGGGTTCCATACCAATAAGGGAAAAGAGAACCCTTATAAGATATCTTTTTTGTCCGTCCGACCGTGCGTCTCTCTGTCTGTCTATCTATCTGTCAAGAGCCTTTATCTCAGTAATCCTTGGAGATATCGAGTTAAAATTGAAACCATATATTTAGGTTTACGGTCTCTTGATTGCCTGAAAAAATCGTATTTTTAAATTTAAAACTTTTATACCTTTTCTTAATATGTATGTCAGCTCATTTCCCTTTCCAGATAATAAAAGATTTTTTTTTCTCCGCTCTGGTAAGAAGGCTAGTCGCGGCGCTGAGCTCCCCATTCAATGTGCAAAGTCTCGAAAATTAGGCGGTTTGTGGGCAACGAGGCCTGCATGAGGCTGTAATAGTCCAGCTCATCCCTCTATCTCCATTTGCACTTTCGAGAGAGATAGAAATTTTCACCCAAGGCTCTTTAGACACGCGACAGTCTTATTTTAGCATTAAGACCTTAATGCTTACTTCAGTGTTTTCGTTTTATTGGTCGCGAATATCTAGAAAAGAATAATATGATAAAAATATTGAATCACAAAAAAAATCAATAGTGACTTATCTCTTTCTCTAACTGATATAAAGCCAGGAACACATAAAGACGCCTATCAGCATCTGTAAACCGGGCACACAACTAAACATATAACGTTAACGCTAATCTATTATTCACTACATGTAATGACACATTATGAATAGTTAATTTGTACAAACAAGTTGTATTACGATGTATATCATTGCCATTATAATGTTTTGGCGATGTCAAATTTAATAGTAATCTATATCTAAATTTTAAAACCCCTTAGGGATGGATTACATTAGTGACATAAATCTCCGTTATTTGTGTTTTGTAGTAGCGTAGGATGTCGTTTAAAAGCGCGACGGTTGTTGGTTCGGTTCCCAAATCGAATTCTTGCGTGAATGTCTTAAAAATTGGGCGGTAAGGCTAGTGAGGAACGGAGTGCCTTAACGAAATACAGCGTGTACGTAAAAAAAATAGAATAAACAGTACGAGGCCTGAGAAAAAGTAATGATCTTACTTTATCTACAAACACGTAAAAAAATTATAAATACATTTTAAAAAATATTATAATTATGCTGAAACGCTGGCATAGGCGTATCTAGAGATGTTTACTAGGGTGGGCCGTGACTTTAGTTTCAAACTGGGTGGACCTTTCCCCATACTTGCCTGCACTGCCCTGCCCATGCACTCTGGCCTGGTAAAAAAATCGCAAAAAGACTATAATCACTATAGAAAACTAATAGTGCATAAACAAAGCCGCAACGTGAAAACTGAAAAGTCACACATCCTCATACTACCTAAGGCTATTAAACGCGCTTAAATAGGGCAGATAAACCATAATGTTATCCCTTGAAAAGGGTGCTGTAATTACATACGACAAAAAAGGGTGGGAATTAACGGATAGACACATATTAATATTGTTTATTAGACATGATGTATATATCCATACTATACTATTTATATATCTATACTATAATCTCGGAAACATTCGTTTTAATTGAGAAATTATGTTTGTCTTAGATAGTCGAAAATTGTACAGTTCGTGAGGAACGGAGTGTCTTTACACTAAATTCCTTCTGTCTACCCTGCTATATGCGGAATATAGCGTGAAGCTACAAAATTTAAACTAAAAACAGTAAAAACCCCAAAATTTCAATTCAATCTCTGTCTTTTTGTCCAAAAAAGTGAAACCAAGTTGAATTCTGTTTAAATATTTCATTCAACGAATCACAAATTTAGCGTTGAAGCCTTAAAGCTAAAAACGTAAAGAAAAAGCCCTCCCATCGCCATTTGCTAATTGGATTTTAACGTGACCTTTTTTGTTGTCCGCGCTACAATCTCGATCAATAATTTCTTTTATATATACATTACATGCGGGATACAGAGTGAAGATGAGAAAAAAATACTTCACCCTTTGAGGCCGGTCTTGGTGCAGGGGTACAACTCTTCTGTCAACGCTACAGGCTGTGGGTTCGATTCTCACTCGAGGAAATGAAATAATTAACATTTTTAATGAACTGACGGTTTTTACACTAGGATTCCAAATGTAGATATGGTCAATTTGATGATTCGATCCTCATTGACTCATTAGCCATTTGGATCTTAACTTATCAATATTTCTTAAATAGATGAAACATCGAGATATTTGAGGCCGTCGTGGCGCAAAAGTACTAGAGTGTAATTGCAACGGTTGTGGGTTCGATCAACACTCGAGAGAATTAATTATTATTTATATTTTCATTTCTTCGCTCTTGCACCAAGACAAAAAGTTCGGGGTCGAGTTCCGCTACTCAATACACAATGTTTCAAATTTTCGGCGGAAAGTGTCTTAACACTAGGTTCCCTCTGCCTACCCTGCTATGTGCGGGATACAGCGGGATATTTATTAACTTCACACTATGCACCATAGGAAAGGCATTGTTAACACAGTACATTCCTCATTTGACGAATAATTTTCGAGTCACATTGAGTGGCGAAGCTTAACGCTGTATTTTGTAACCCTCTCATCAGAGCAGTGAAATGTAAATTAGTCATTTCTCCAAGTGCAATTCAAACCAACAACCGTCGGATTTACAGTAACACGCTGCTCTACGGTGTGACGGTCTATTGAGATTTTTCTATTGATATCATTCTTGTATTTATTTAATAACACAAGTTCACTTATTTTCACTCGAACAACGTTTTCTATTCGCTGTGAGAGAAAGAATAGAACAAAAACAGAGGCAATGTAATAATAATATTTGTGAGAGACATAATAATATTTGTTACGGCTTTGACGCCTTCACCCAGGGTTGATGCAGTATAATAATATATTTTTGATTTATTCGTAGTTTTAATTTTTTTTTAACCGGAAAGTGCTTGCGTAGACTTTTAGATGTATAATTAAAAATCTCGTTTTTTCCCTTCTCATAGGAATGTCGGGAAATCCCCTGTTGCTTATTTTTAACGAGGGAAATTCATGTAATCTAATTGGAGACGTTTTACAGAATTGAAAAGAGTTTTTTCATCCTACGGTAACTGTATAAACGGAATCTTCCATTATACGTCTTAGAGTACACCCCTAAACAGAGTTTTTCATGACGACTACTTTAAATATAAATAAAAACAAATTTACTTCCTAATTATCATTAGATGTCACAATTATTATATTATACATGCATGTATCAACTGCGTACATTAAAAAAGTAAAAGAAAAATATAAAATATCTCGTACTCGACAACCCTATTCAGAATTATGGCAATATTTTGTTCGACACAATAAGTTGTACGATTGAGTGACTAGATTCAATGAAGATTTTATTAAACCTACAAATATTTGATATAGTTAGTTTCGTTTCGAAATTATATAAAATATTTCTTTTTTATATTTGTTAATTTTGCTAACAAATAAAAACAGGGCATAGTGCCTAACTGGATACATTATATGAAAATTCAGATATACTGGTTTTTTTAGCTTTACGCTGTATATAGCAGGGTAGATAGATCACATTGGGCACCTAGTGTTAAGACACTCCGTTTCTCACACACGGCTCAATTTTTGAGACATCGTGAGTAACAATCATCATCGTGAGTGGCGAAAAAGGCAGTTACGCCGGTTCAATTCACTTTCGCCACGAAGTATTCGTTTTTAAAATTCATATTTTTTTCTGTTTACTGTCTTAGATAAATTATAAAATATTTGTGGATTTTTACCTACGCCTCTTGTCGTAGCTACGTCGAAATTGAAACAAGCTTCTTATAACTTATTTTTGTGTTGGGAGATTTTTACAATAGACATATTGTCATCTAGTATGACTAAAAAAATAAACAACTTACTTGTCGATTATTGGGTTAAAAAGGTTTTAGATATAATAATCTTTAAAATGTTATCTACAAGTTAGTGTTGAATAGTAAAACGTTACCTAATATAGTTTATTTTTTTAGCTTCACATTGTATCCCGCACGTATCATGGTAGATAGAAGGAACCTGGGAACCTGGTGATAAAACATTCCGCTCCCCAAACAAACTTAGAGACGGCGTTGGCCAGCGCTACATAAGCGTGTGTCACACACGTTGTATGCTCGATTCCAAATCAGGAGAATTAATTAGCTATGATATCAACCGAAAGCGCGGCGTTTAGTTCCGCCACTCAACACATGATACCTTTGGAAAACGGCTGAAAGTGGAGAAAGGAGCAACCTAATACTAGGTTTCAAGTTTCCTCTACCTACCCTGCAATGCGGGATACGCGTGAAGCTAAATAAAAAAAACACTATAACATTCAAACACTGTACCAGGATAGTCTCAATTTACTATAAAACGAAGTAAAAATACTATACTGTTGGTCAAACTCTACAGGATACGTTATACCCGTCTCAATTCATCCCACATTAATCATAGCTTGCAATTTTTCATTCAGCAACGTTCAAAAATATTGGCAATATCATTTTTACAATCCTATATATTTTCTTTAAGGTTTTGATTTTAGATATCTTTTTAAATATATTCTTGTTCATTTTTTTTAACATCACTGTGCACTGCGTGTTGAGTGGCGGAACTTAACGCCGTACTTTGCTTTGACACTTGAAAAAATGAAAACATTCAATATTTTATTTCCTCGAGAGCGAATCGAACCTACAACTTATGCCCCTATACTACGACTGGCCTCAAATAAATTAGAAGATATTATTTAGTGCTAGTGTAAAATACTTGGTTTTATATAAAAATTTTGATTATATCTTTGTTAAGACACTCCGTTCCTCACTTTAGCCTAATTTTCGAGACGTTGCGTGTTGAGTGGTGAAACTCTTTGTCTCGAGTGGGAATGGTGGGAACCTACAATCGTCACGTTTACTGTACGACGTTGTGCCGCTGCACCACGACGACCTTATTAACCCATCTATTTAGTAACTTTTTACGTATAAATACCCTCCATCTCTAAAATAGGTTAAATTACAAATATACACGAAATTTAAAAATTTAAAATATATTGGATAGTCCCGTCAACTCGTAACATCAATCATGGGAATTTTTTGCTTCATTCGCCGTTAATTACTGCGAAAGGGTTGCTCTGTTACAGTTTTTATTTTTATGAGATCTGTTTAATTTTCTTTATTTAATAATAATTAAAGCTAATAACTTTATACTGTGTCTCTCTTATAGCGGTTTAGGCAGAGCACCTATCTAGGACTTAGGAGGACTTACTAAGTGTTAGGACACTCCGTTCCCCAAGTACCGCCAAATTTTCCAGACTTCACGCGTTAAGTAGCGGACCTCAAGCACGGACATATGGAGCTACGAAAATGGAGGATGAGGCATCTATTGATTTACTAATTGACGAAATTATACTTTAATGTTACTATTAGTTTTTCTTTTGGTGATATGCAATATCTTACAGCGCCATCTGTAGTTGTTGCAAATCTTTTTCAACGCAATCAACATAAATCCTAAAGTACTTGAAAACCTTCCAGCCTTCTTGCAGTCTTAGTGTGGGATATAGAGTATGAAGCAAGTTTAAGAAAGTCTTTGACTTAAAATATGGTGAACTCAGTATCATGTTTGCTATCGACGACGACGTCGCAGTTTGTGGTATAAAACCCACAAGTAAATAGCCTCCTCCACGTCTTTTCTCACTGATTGTATACACTAGAATGCCGCGCGCAGGCCTCCGCCATGTGAACGGATGACTCGCACGGAAGCGCGAGTCGCCGCGAGTTCAACTGAACTTAGCCTTACAGTCACTTAGCGCCACGACTTGAACTTATGATCGCTTTTTCTTATCAGAAAATAAAAAACAATATAAATAATAAGCAATAGTTAATTCTTTTTGAAGAAATATCTTATTTTTTTTAATTATGAGTCGTTGGCATCTTGCCAGTCGTGGTGCATTGGCACAAAGTGTGACTGTAAAATCGACTGGTTATGGGTTCGATCCCCACTCGAGGAGATGAAATTTTCACGCTGTATCCCGCACACAGTAGGGTACGCAGAGGGAACCTAGTGTTAACTACACTCCGTTCGTTATTTTCTGCCGAATTTTGGAGGCATTGCGTGTTGAGTGGCAGAACTCAACGCCGCGCTTTGCCTCCACATCAGAGCGAAGAAATGGAAATATAAATTTTAAGTAAATATTTAATTTTTTTCGAATCTGGCAGGAACCCACAAAACGAGTCGGGTTTACAGTCACACTTGGTGCCCCTGCGCCACGACTGGACAAAAACCAATCACCAGTAACAATTATGAATCATTTTAATTAATTATTAGACTGAAAAACAAAACCTGGATCAAACTTGGTGACCATCATGGCGCAGCGGCACAGAGTCTTACTCTTATACAGCCTCTCGAAAATTGTAAGGTTCTCGGGGAACGGAGTGTCTTACAGCTACAGCTAGATGCGGAATGCTGTGTAAAGCTAAGGACGAGGGTTAGGAGAATGTACGAAAATTATAAATTTGTTTAAATCTAATTCGAGGAAGTAATTTACAGTTTAATCGTTTGGAGAGACACCGAGAGAGACTTTGGTAAAGCTTCGAGAACACAATACGATGATACTAGAGAAAAGATACGTAAAAATCACGAGATCATGTATGTGCGGGTTGATGACAGAAGACGAGGCGTAAGACTCCGTTCTCTCTGGCTACCCCGATTTGATAATGCGTGAAGCTAAAAGGAAAAAAACAGTATTCATTTCACTAAAAGCATAAGTGAAATCAAGTTAAACACTAGTATCCAGTATAGCTAGAAATTTATCCAGCAAACGAAATTCCTTGCTTATAAGTAATTACCGGTCCTACATTAAACGGTCCTAAACAAACACCAGATCGGAGGTCCATTTATATAAATAATTTAAATTCCCTTTAGGTAAAAAATGACTTACAATTTTATCTTGTAATTTACTGCTTTTTAATATATATATTGTTATATTTCTATTGGATTGGTTGTAACTTTATGTAATAACTATTTATATTCCGAAGTTCCATTGGTGTGGACTGCAAAACTAAAATCCTTGTCGTTTCGCGTCCCCCTAGGAATTTCGGGAAATCGTCTCTTAGTTCTCTTCAGCACTCCCCGAGGAACCTACGAACAAATGATCCTACAAGGGAAGAGTTTAATAATATAGACAACTATTTTTTACTATCTACTGTTTTTAATTACTATTCATTTTCTGTAAGATGACTAACCTACCTAGAAAAAAATTGAAATTGAAATTTTCCAGATAGGTTCTTTATAGAGCCTAAGTTAGCGCTAAAAACTAAATTTTGGAAAATTTGCACGAATTTCCAGGAAAGATGAGCCGACAGATTAAGTAAAATATTGACGTTATAAAGAAATGAAACGTATAATCTTACTTAATAAATATAAAATCTAATGAACGTTAAAGTTTGTGAGTATGGATGGATGATTGTGCGACTATCACGCAAAAACTACTAAACGAATTAAAATGAAACTTTACAGTACTATAGCTTATACATTAATATGATCTACAATTTATGTAAAAGTTTTAAAACAGTGGACAAGTAGAGACATTTATGGACTCTCTGTATTCCGATCTCTTTGGCTAATGTAATAAAGTAATATATAATTAAGACTTGCCTTTCCAAATATAATTTACAATATGCAATATCTTCTCTCCTCTCTTTAATAAAACAAAACGCTAAAATACCAAAATCAAGGAGATTAACACTCGAAACAATATTAACCAAAATGTAATTGAAGTTTCAAAAACAGTTTAATCTGGTAGCGAGGGGGTGTTAGTAAAATTCCAGGGTCGGAGCCCACTTTCCGAAGCTTTAATGGGCGAAATATCTTGAGCCGGTTTACTCGGTAGCGTTAGCATGTGCAGCGTTTGAATATATTCGTTGTTTTTTGTTTTTTATATTAGCTAGTATTTAATAGTATAGATATGGCGAATTTATTTTTAGGTGGCGGTATGAAATACCGTGTTTTGTCTTGTTACCAGAATGAGGAAATTCATTTCCCCGTATAAGAATTGAACCGATAATCCTTGCGTTCACAGTCAGACGCCGTGGCGCTCGTTACGATTCATTCAAACGTATAATGATTACTAATGAATAATAGTATAACATATAATATAATAGTGCGTCTTTAAATGATTAGATATTTTAATCAATTAAATGTAATGCAAATTTCGACTATTTATGTTTTCTTTTCAGGTTCACGCTGTATCCCGCATATAGCAGGGTAAGTAGATTATTTTCATATTTGACTTTATTGATAGGAACTGAATTAAACTTATTTAGAAAACGTGTAATATAAAGATTGGAACGTAGCGCGCGAACCTGCGCCTCCTGGAACCCGACCAGGTCCTGGTCGGTTTCTAAATAAGTATTTTTCTTTTCTAAGTGTGGAATAAAAATATTTTTTTAAAAAAAATGTTTAAATAGAAACTGAATTAACTAAAAAATTTATCAATTCATTTTATTGTTTTAGCGCTAATGAGCGTTTACAGGCTCATTCGTCAATTTGTTGTTAAAAAATTACTTCTATAATATTATTAAAAGCTTCACTTTTCTGCTGGCGTTACTCACCCTGCTTAAGTATTAGTACAGAAGATTGGCCCTAAGTCGCGCCATTTACGGACAATTCACGACAATCGATGCGATTCGATACAGATATACACTTACGTACTAGGTTTAACACGTTGCTTTACTTGGTGTGTATGGAAATTAGGATATCACTTCGAAACATTTTTTTAACCGAAAGATATTTTTAATGACACAGCGTCTGGCTGTAAGTAAAGAGTAAGAGAGAATAATTATTTTCCATTTCGACATTTAGTACCACCAAACCTTTAAAAAGATGGCCGAAAGATTATCTCTCTTTATCATGTAAATATATAAAAAAGAAAAAATACTTCACTTTGTATCCCACACATAGCAGGGTAGGCAGAGGGAATTTAGGAACCTACTGTTAGGACACTTCGTTCTTATTAATACATTTTCGTTTTCCATTTTCCGGCGAATTCTGGAGATATTGTGTGAGTGTGAGAGTGAGTGGTGGTGAGGTCCACCGCCGAAATTATAAAAAAAAATTACATGATTTCCAAAAAAAGCAAACAGCGTTCTGTTTGCACACATAACTAATATTAATACAAAAATTGATATTCATATCAAAAGTTTAAGTATAAATATTAATTTGTCAAAATGGTAACCATTATATATGATTTATTCTTTAACTTCTTCTATAAAGTGGTAATATTGACCTTTTAATAGGAGTTTGTTAAGATTAGTTTTATTATAGCTTTAAATTGTAAGTATTAAATCGTGATAAAAAGGGCTATATAATATCGCGACAATTGTGGTTTCGATTTCACTCGGGGGGATGAGCAAGGAAACCTCTGGTAACAAGACAAAGCGCAGCGTTGAGCTACGTCACTCAACACCCAATGTCTCCAAAAAATTGCAGAAAGTGCGGAACGGAGTGTTTTAATACTCCTAGGCTTACTCTGTTTATCCTACAATGCGGGATACAGCGTGATGCTGAAAATAAAATAAAATTAATAAATATAAATATTTGTGGAAATAGTAGGAAACATAGGACTATGTGCAAAATATGTACGTTATAGTTATAGGTTCGATTTCCACTCGAGATAATGAATTATATTATTTTTATAAATAGAAGAAATATATTTTAATCATAATTATTGTAACTTTAATATAACTAAAACATAAAATAAATAAATTACAAATTCAATTCCCGATAACTTTGAATATCTTAGTAAAGATCATATAAATATAACAATTAAATAATTCAAGTGTACTAAATAGCGAGGGTATTTAGACAAAGATGAAGGAAAGGAAAAAATACTAGTCTACTAAAGCGCTATGACGAAACATTTGTTCATAAATCAAAAATTAAAAAGCGAAATATTATATAATAACCATAAACTCGGTCTTAATGCCTGACAATTTTGTATTCTAATGAAATGTTTTCACCTCTATTTCAATCAGCATAAGGTTCAATTCCTATAGAAGGCACGGTACAATAACATTGAAGTACATATTAAACTCCTTAGAGAGAGGCTGTATACATTTACGATCGTTTTGCATTTTTTTATTCAACGAAGGCGCTGTAAATTCATATTTATACGTATTTTTGTGGAGATTTACTAAATTTTATGTTGAAGATGGGAACATTAATTGAAGATCTCTTTTTTATGTAGAGAAATGGTACCTGCATCACAGTTATTAAATTTCATTCCAGAGTAGTGCCAATTAGTTCATACAACTATATACAATAACTATGTATAGTAAGTATATAATATAGTTGTATGTACTCTGTATGTCTGTATGTAAGTACTCTATGTAGCTGGCACTCTAATGTTAAGATATTCCATTTCCCATTGTAAAATAAAATAAAATTCAATATGACCATTCTCCCGGGAACCGAACCCAAAGTGTACGTGAAAGTTGCATAATCACAAAATATTTAAAAAAAACATGCTTCAACGTTAGGCATCGTTTAGGCTATAGGATATACCTCACCTTAAAATTAATTACAAAATAGTTTTTACGATAATATTTATAATTGTTGACTGGCCTGATTATTGTTTTTTCTTAAAAAATGATAATTGGACAAGATTGCCATCTATTAAAAGAACATTGAAACTGATATTGATTCGATGAATTATGTTTAAGCAGTTCGATTATTTATAGATAGACGGCGTTAAGTATATTTATTTTATACATTATTGTTTTTCATATATTTATAGTTATTAACTTTGTTATTTTAATGAATTCTTGACTCTGTCGTGGCGCAGCCTGTGGCTGTACACGCGACAGTTGTGATTTGATTCCCACTCAAGGAATTAATTATTGTTATTTCTTTACTTTGTTAACTAGGCGAAGCGCGTTGTTGTGTTTCGCCATTCAACACACATCGCCTCGAGAAATCGACGGAACAGTCGACGGTCCTGACAATAGGTTCAATGTGTTCTCTGTCTACCCCGCTATATGCGGGATACAGTGTGAAGCTAAAAAAAACCATTACTCTTAAGAATTTTATACAATGTAATACTACTGGAATACAATTACTAATTAATTACTGGAATTTTATACAATGTAATGCTACTGGAAGTAGCGTCATCTTTAGGGCAAGTTACGACTAAAAATCTATTTTTATTCTACTTTTATTTTCAATATATACTAGATGGTGGTATGCTCTTGATTAAACTGAAGGCCTTTCGTGAATTGCTTTAGAATTGGAATCAATTGACTTACAAAAATAATTTAAAGAACGCAGTAATATTTGATCCTACAACTACTGAGAACTGGAAACAAAGTCCTTATGACATTTTTTTTCGTTATAATTGACTCTATTTTCTCGTAGATATATAAAGATCGTCGGATGTATAATCAGATTCATTATTTGGTTATATAACTAGTTGTTGTACTAAACAACGTAGGCTGTATGACTTAATTTGTAAAATCTCATTTTTCCCTTTTCCGTGGAAATTTCGGGGAACCCCGAATCAACTCTTCATCTCACCCACCAATACTCTCCAAGGACTCTTACATAAAAATCTTTCATGGTTCTAGGTCGAGTAGTTCCGGTTGTACGTTGTCTGTCGATCACTCTGTTACGAAAGTTCTTTATGTAATAAAGAGATTATAAAAAATTATATATCAAATACACAAACGTGCAGTTTAATGTTGTCTATAAATTAACATTTTAAAACAGTGTAAATTAAATTTATCCGTTAGACTATTGTAATTTACTTAAAACATATACGTACATATATTATATATATCTTGGAACAGCATTGAGTAATTTTTATATCGTTATAACACGCCTACTGCAGTAAGATCTTGGACCGTAGGTTGACATCGCTTGAAATGGTTATATTAATAATTATTATTTCAATTTAATTGTCGCGCGGCCGTCATGGCGTGCAGCGTACTAACTAGACGCCGCAGTTGCAGATACGATTACCACTTGGAGGAATAAATGATTTGCATTTTCTAACTTTGGTAACAAGACAAAGTGTGGCGTTGTGTTTCGCCACTCAACCCGTAATTTACCGGAAATTGGGTAATGCGTGGGGTAGTCAAGCTGGCAACTTAAAAGAGTGTTTTTCGCCAGGCCAGCACTTGATATGATCTACCACGCTGAATACATTTCTTTACAGCTTCACGTAAGGGTGCTTTAGAGTAGACAGAGTGTCAAGACACTCCTTTCTAAACTTTTATTCTGAATTCCATTCCATCTTGATTGGCGAAACCCAACACCTCGTTTTGTATTCCCAGAGCGGAAAAATAGACATAATACATTCCCCCGAGTGGGAATCGAATATACAGTCATCGTTCTTTCAGTCACACACATAATTCCAGCTATCCTAAAATTAAATATATACAATTTAAGTTATTATACAATATATTTTTCGACATTCATTAGCGAGTGCCATCTCTGGTGGCTCATCCCGTGTTATTGTCGCGTTTAGTTAGTTGCCAAACTTTGCATTATAGTGCAAGTTTTATGTGACTTGGTGGCGGGTGGCCTTTTGTAGGGTGACTGTGGAATGTGGTTTTATTGAGAGCAAAATTAAAATTAATATAGATTTTCGTATGGACGTAGCATGTGATAGGCATTATAGCAAGGTTTCTTTTATTTTTCTCGCATTGGGAACCCTGTGGACAGTCAAGTAACTAGTGTTAGGACAAGTTACTATGCGCTAAATTTTGGAGACTACTACTAAACCCACGGCATTTAGCGGAAAGTGGAGAACGGAAGTATCTTAATGGAGAGTGGAGTATCTTAATTCGAAGTTCCCAGGTTTCATCTGTCTACCATGCAATGTGCGGGATATGCGGTTCATTTTCTCGAGTGAGGAATGTAAACGCGGTGTTGTGTGGGTTCGCTACCCACAACCAGTCGCGTTTATAGTCACACTTTGTGCCCCTGCGCCACGACTGGCCTCAATAAAAATACCCATTGTTTCACTGAAAACAGAACTGAAACACGTCACGCAAACAATAAATTAAAAATATATATATTTTCGTTTCCCCTACACAATGCGATGTTGAGTTCCTCCTCAACAAGCACATAACTGAAAAAAAATAACAGCAAGTGATGAACGGAGTGTCTTAACACTAGATTTTCTTTGTTGCTGGAAAAGAAACTCTAGGCTAAGCGAAGCATTTTTTGTAATAATATAATAATATCTACAAAACCCACAAATCACGTACACCCTATAAGCAGCTTTGTTCAAAGCACAAACGCATACATTACTACAACTGGAGCTTCCTTACGCTCAAACCTATTTCGTTGTTCTCTTTACTTTATAAAGATAATACAAATAAAAATTTCAACTTGTGTTATTTACGAAGAACAGTTAATATTAAGTTATTTTTTGTACTTTTAAAGTTGTTTTAATGGATTTTAGAGGACGTCGTGGCACAGTTTCGACTGTAAACACAACAGTTGTGGATTCAATTCCAAATCGGTGAAATTAATTTTGGTGAAATGTCTGGTAACGAGACCAACAACGCTATTTAATTGTGCCACTCAAAAAGCAATGTCTCCAAAATCGAGCGGAAACTAGATAAAGGGGTCTCTTACGCAGAAACTGGCGAAAGGAGTCCTCTTCCCAGTCTCCAGTTCCTTTTCTTCTGTCTACTCTCTTTTAACTCGATGTGGTAAAACTCAACGCCGCGCTTTTGTTATGTTTCGGGATCGACGAAAATGATAATCATAACCTCGAGTGGAAATCGAACCGACAACCATCGCATCACCAGGCGCTACACCGCTGCCATGCGACGATAAATTAATATTGTAATTATTATTAACTCGACCAGCTATGGCCCATGAGTATGATGTAACTTTGCAAAGCGTATCGCCGCAAAGACCGCTCCCGACCGCGCCGTGTATCATATCAGAACCTTTTTAACACAAATATACATACAGTAGGTACTGGATGAGATTTTATCTATACATAAATATACTAATATTTTAACTGATCTTTGTCTGTACATGGAAGTTACATTGGAATGTAATAAAATGGCTCAAACGATTTTAAATGGCTTAAACGATTTGAATGCACTTTTCAATATTATATTTTTTCTAGTATTTGTTTTATTTAAATCGGTTTATTAATTAAAAAAAGTTATACCACTATAAGTATTTTTTTCGTCAAAATTGCATTGGCTTAATGGCCAATTGGATTGGCTGAAACTTTAGTTTGTTATATGTGAATTGATTATCTCTGAAATAATAATGTTATTAGAACACGAAAGTTATTTAGATTAGTAAATTTATAATTAAGTAGTTGAAGCGGGCGAAGTCCCGAGTGGGTCGTTAATGTTTTATATAATATATTAAGCACTAGATCAGCTTCACGCTGTATCCCGCACACAGCAGGGTAGGCAGAGGGAACCTAGTGTTAAGACACTCCGTTCCCCACTTTCTGCCGAATTCTGGAGGCACTGCGTGTTGAGTGGCAGAACTCAACGCCGCGCTTAACCCCGACACCAGAGCAAAGAAATGGAAATATAAATTTAAGTAAATATTTCATCTCCTAGAGTGGGGATCGAACCCACAACCAGTCGGTTTTACAGTCACACCTCGTGCCGCTGCGCCACGACCGGCCTCTAGATATAAATAAATATCATTTGATCTTGTATTGCCTATAGTATAAATCTAATCGGAGAAATCAATAATTTTTATTCCACCGCCCTGATAACACAAAATACAACGTTGTGTTACACCACACAACACGCCCAATATGTGCGGTCTCTAAAATTATACGGTGCGAGGAGAGCGGAGTATTTAAACACTACATTCTCTCTGCCCACCCCTTATATGCGGGATACAGCTTGAAACTATTTAATTTAATTTCACGTTAATCACTACAAGCTTCTCGTAGCTAAAAATAATCTATCGCAATTGACATACACCCACTTACCTCTAAGAGGTTACATTAATAAGACATTTTTAATAACTTCCTTTTTTAGGTAAATTAGAAAGTTTGTTCGTATTGACAATGAATATTACACAAACTTTATATCCGCAAGATAGCGGCCGCCCACTACGACGCCCACTGACCATCTAAACTTTAGGTAGAAATTATGAAATATTTACTTATAAACGTATATTGATTAGTTTTAGAAATTAGGTTTATACGTCTTTATTCATGGAGAGGCCGCCGTGGCGCAGGGGCTCGGAGCGTGTGACAGCAAATACGATGGTTGTAGATTCGACTGCCAGTTCGGGGGTGTGAAATATGTAACATTTTCATTTAGGCAAAGCAGTCCTCCACTCAATACTTAATGCCTCTAAAATTCGACTCAAAGTGGGGAACGGAACGGAAGTGTTTCCCACTTCACTGTCTTCCCTGCTGCGTGCGGGATACAAAATGAAGCTAAAAAATATTTCTATATTCACTGAAGCAGCATTTTAATGTCAGCGAGATGGTTGTGAATTCACCCCCACTGGAGGCTTAAATCTATTTTCATTTCATCGCGGTAACGCAATGTCTCTAAAATTTAGTGAAAATGGGGAGTGTCTTAACACTAAATTTCCTTTACCGATATGCAGAATACAGAGTGAAAGTAAACAATTTTTAAATAATAAATAGTTTACCAAAAATTAAAACAATTTGAACCTACATCACTAAAAGGCTTATCCAGCATAAATAATTCAACGACACCTGAAAATACATTGTTAGCTAATTTCACCCTTATTCGATGTAGTTTCCATGAAATTAAATTTTGGTTTTCTGCTAACCTTTTATTATAGCATTACGGGTTTAGTTGGCTTTGATCCCACTGGCCACTACAACATATATGTATATAGGTATAAAATATTATCAGATAAAATTATTTTAGATGTTATAATTTTTTGGTTATACTTTAACTTGGTTTTTACTAGTAAATATTTTATTCGTGGCCGTCGTGGCTGTTTTGATATAATGGTAAAGCGTCTGATTGTAAACGCGACGGTTGTAGGTTCGATTTCTACTCGAAGGAATGAATTATCTTCATTTCGTCGCTCCTATATATAGAAGGGTAGGCTGAGGAAATGTAGAGCTAAGCCACCCCGCTGCCTACGCGCCGTTCAATTGCTTTGTCATGTTACCAGAGCGAAGAAATGGCAATTATTTATTCGAGTGGGTGGAAATTGAACCCACAACTGTTTCGTTTACATGCAGACGAGCTGCTGCGATATTATTTTAAGGCGCCACGACAATATTTTAAATGCATTTAAATATTATTCACAGGTAATCGATCCCGCACCCCCCTTATACAGCCAAACCCACCTTATACCCAAAATACGCTTTATTCCAGCAGTGTCGAAGGCAAACATCTAAATCATTATAGCTCGGCATTTCACAAGCTACCCGACCACCGACCACCGACCTCCGACTACGTACTGCCGATCCATTGTGAATGGGCCACGCAGGAACAATTAAAATAGTACCCTTGATTCACTGCAACGACGGTAATGAGCCGGATCTGTAAAGAAAGATTTGTGTGGATAATACAGGAAACTTAAGAATATCTACTTTAGATATTTAAAAAAAAACGTATTAAAATGTCTTATGTAGTGTAATTTGTACTCCCGCCTAAGGTTTGCAATGTCCTTTTTATTTTAATTTTTAACTCGCTCAAGTAACAAGACAAAGTGTTGGCATTATGTTGTGCTGCACAAATGTCTCGAAAATTTTTGTGGTGCGTGGAAACGGAGTGTCATGACACTATATTTCTTCTGCAAGGTAGGCACTTTATGCGGGATACAGCGTGAAGTAAAAAGAACGTACAGCAAAAAAACTATGGCAATATTTAATATTAGTTTTTGCTTGTGGCTTTGGCCGCGAGGTCAAATTAAAATAACTAAATCGTGAATGATACATTCTACGAGCTTATAACCTTTTTCAATAAGTAGACCATCCAAAACAAAAATATTTTTTAATACGTACTAGTAGTTCCTGAGATTAGCGCGTCCAATCAAACAAGGTGGTCAACTTTATAATAAAAAGTATAAAAAATAATATAAATAAATCATAGTTTATCCATATTAAAAGCACTAATGGAGTTCGCATTAATACCTTAGCACTAAGTCGTGGTAGAAGTGAATCTAGGTATTAACACATATAAATACTAAAACCTAACTGAAGTTAACTCAGCTATTGTATACAGCATTTTGTATACTTATTTCTTGGTAACTTTTGATTCTTTTCTTGGTTCCCCATTGACCTTGACTAGACATTGCTTGTTGAGTGGCGGAACTTAACGCCGAATTAAAATAGCAGAGCAGGAAAAGGAAAATAATTTTAATATAATAAGTCTCTGGGTAGTAATCGAAGCAACAACCAACTCGTTTACAGTCAGACGCCACACCACGATGTCCTCAGTATTTATTTATCTTTAGCTTTACGTTGTAAACCGCGCTGTAATCCATCTGGGAAATTAGTGTTAAGACACTCCGTTCCCATTAAGATACTTTTGTTCCCCATTTATCACTGGATTCTAGAGGCATTGCATGATGAGTGGGGAACATAATGCCACACGTTTCCTCGAGTTGGAATCGAACCAACAACCTGTGTGTGTGTGTGTTTACAGTGGCACGTTTGTGCCTATACGTTACGACTGGCCTAACAATGTTTACATACTCGTATATTATGTTATTCATAAATATTGTATATTTGAAAATATTTTCTCAGTTTTTGAGGGGAGGCTAAAACAGATACGTACGTACATATAAACCATACTAGCTTTTACAAATGTTTTCTTCCCCTTGGTGGACCATAACTAAGAGCTATATACGTCACATTCTAAGCGACCGAGATATATCTGACCGCAGGTACAGTGGGTTACATCGAAATTATTAATATGATATTATAAAATTTATAGGCTACCTCGCTCTGGTACCAATACAAAGTGCGGCGATGAGTTTCGCCAATTATACTTATGCTCGTATATCTCAAAAATTGGACGGAAATTGGAGAACAGAGTGTCTACGTCCTCTCTGCCTACCCTGCTCAATGTGGGATGCAGCGTGAATTTGAATAAGAAAATAGATATCTAAGAGTATTTAGCATCCGAACACGCTGCACCTTTCCGTTTGGCGACTGGCAAGACTTCACAAGACAAACACTAAAACCAAATTCAAGTAATTAATTAAAGTTGGGCAAGTTGGCCGAGTCAACCGCTCCGGGGCTCCGGGGCATCGGATTAACTGGAAAGCTTTGAGTAACGCGTTAAAAGGAGCTTTGTGGATATCCTATTAATATTATACGTACATACATTCTATCCTGTCCTATAATAATAATGTATACTAATATTATAAATTTGAAAGTAACTCTGTCTGTCTGTCTGTCTGTGGCGTGATGATCGCCAAGCCGCTGAGCCGATTATGAACTGAAGATAAATTTCATATAGAGATATTTAAGGGTTTTGGAATGAACATAGGGTACTTCTTTTTTCTCTTCCTTTGATGTCTTCAGGAGGTCGTTGTTTTGAGAAAGAGGCTTCCTGAAACCCAGAATAAAGCTTAGATTCTTGACTGGCTTAATAAACATAAACATGTGTGTATCTCATAATGTTCAGCAACCTTATGAGATATATAAAAATATTGTTCAACCAGCGATGTCAATTTTTTTCGATAAAAAACAGGATTTTTGAAAAATGTTAAGTATAAAATGGGATTCTTTCGCCAAAAGCGGAACAAAAAAATGAGGATTTAATTTATTATTTATCTATTATATTTGAATTTTAAATAAAGCTTTCAATGGTAGAAAATATCAATATAGAATGTTTTTTAATGAATAAACGTCATTATACTTATATGATATTGTTTTGGTTTACCATAATTAAAGGAATTAATTCTTCAGAATAACTACACGTAACTTATATATATGTATACTTATTTGAATTTCTATGAAATTATTAGTAACTAATTATAATCTTAAAGTGGCCAGTCGTGGCGCAGGGGCACAAAGTGTGACTGTAAACCGACTGGTTGTGGGTTCGATCCTCACTCGAGGAGATGAAATATTTACTTAATATTTCCATTTCTTCGCTCTGGTGTCGAGGACAAGCGCGGCGTTGAGTTCTGCCACTCAACACGCAATGCCTCCAGAATACGGCAGAAAGTGGGGAACGGAGTGTCTTAACACTGGGTTCCCTCTGCCCAACCTGCAGTGTGCGGGATACAGCGTGAAGCTGATTTATTTATAATCTTAAAGTAATACAAAAAGATTTCTCACAGTAAGTAGAATAATCTTTGAAAAGTGAAACTATGCCTGTCCCGATCAGGGCATTCAATTTTTGGGCCAAAAATCAAGACATCCCGCCAAAATCGGGACATCTGGCAACGCTGTGTGCTACAAACATATTGTCTTTTAAAAAAACCCATAAAAAATCCGCGATGTTATTTTTCTGATAATTAAGCCTCGTTTTTGTTGTTAAGTTTTAATATAAATTTATCTGGTTAAATCCTTATAAAAATAAATATAATAGTCACCTTTGGCATTTCATCTAAAATAAAATTATACTTTACTGTACATCATTATAACAAATACTTTAAGAGATATCACTGTTTACACTTTTATATGATTATTTGTGTTAGCGTACTCGTGTAAAAGAGGGTAGATTTAGGTGGAAAATGACTATAAAAGCAGTGGAATTGTGTCAATCGGGGGCAATCGCTTGTAAGTGACGGCCCCTGTTGGAAGTAAACTAGTGTGAAGTATTGTTAGTAGGTGATACATATCACTTATTGCAATTACATAGTATCTCTTTCAAAATAGTTTAGAATCATATAGACGAAGTGTGTTTTTAACGTGTTTCTTTAAAAACGTTACCCGCTTCCGATTTTTAACATCAGAAGTGGGATACGCATGAAGTTTTCATATCTTTATGTGTATCTTCGCCCCATTGGTATTTTGGATTGAAAGTTTGGTATTCTAAAAATTAAAAGCTATTTCTTATTATAAAATCTTTGCTGTTTGAAATTATTATCGAAAAATAGAAGGACTACTTTACTAATAATTTTATTGTTTTAGTAATTTTATTGTGGTGTCATAAGGACTCGAAAAATGGATCGAATCAAGGACGAATAATAAGCAAGTGTCAGGTTAGACCGAGCGAAAATACAGGTCTGTGCATAATGCTTTGAGAGTAAGTTAGCCACACTTTACAATTTTTTTAATGTTGACATGTGGGCTCAAAGTTGATCTTGGTACTCTTAAGTGAGAAAAATACTCTTTAAGAGGGAGACGACTTTAACAACTTGGAACGCTTAAGTGAGTGAAATGCTCTTTAAGGCCAAGTTGTGTTGAGCTATGAGTCTGGGTTCCTAAGTGTGGCATAGTCCCTTTAGGTTTCCTAAGTGTTGCATAGTCCCTTTAGGTTTCCTAAGTGTGGCATAGTCCCTTTAGGGTTTCCTAAGTGCGGCATATTCCTTTTAATTTGGGTCATGTTGTCGAGCTATTTCAGTGTAAAGAATGATAAAATGAGCAAAATTCCATTATGGGACTGTTTTATGATACAGTATAATTAAGGCGCACGACTAACTGCTGTTTATTGTCACAGTGATTTATCCCGACTCGTGGGGTGCCCGGGGCGGGCACCATGCAGGATGGCCGTGTTAGCGTACTCGTGTAAAAGAGGGTAGATTTAGGTGGAAAATGACTATAAAAGCAGTGGAATTGTGTCAATCGGGGGCAATCGCTTGTAAGTGACGGCCCCTGTTGGAAGTAAACTAGTGTGAAGTATTGTTAGTAGGTGATACATATCACTTATTGCAATTACATAGTATCTCTTTCAAAATAGTTTAGAATCATATAGACGAAGTGTGTTTTTAACGTGTTTCTTTAAAAACGTTACCCGCTTCCGATTTTTAACATTTGATGTTTGTTAGTAATTCATATTTTTGTTTGGTTCTGTTCACTTATTCGAGTAGTAAATTAGTTAGATATTTTCTTTATTTCTTATAGGTTATTGATTAAGTATATTGTTCTATTACTGGTATATTTCGTGTTACTTTTTATTTTGATACTTTAAATGATTTTTTAGGTTGATAATATTAATAATACATCTTTTATTGTTTAGTTTTCTTCAGTAACTTCTATTTACTCTAATATGAATAATTTTGCTTATTCAGGTATTTTTTCCAATATTAAGTATTTTTTTTTTACCTTAATTATCCGTTAAAATACTCTGTTTCCTACTTACCTCCGAACTGTACAGGCATTACGTGTTAACTCTAGAAGCGCCCCTGTCCCATTTTGATTTTGATTGTATGTAACTTTTTTATTTCTTAATCTATATCAATGAAACTTTTTGATTTTTCCTAATTTTATATAATTTAAATCATGTAATGTTATAGCAGTAAGACTTTTGAAATTAAATATGATTTACCTACACCTGCAGCTGGATCATTTTTATTTCGTCTTTGTTATTTCATTGTTTGAAGGTGTAATTTGACATATTCTGATTGCTCCGGGACGATACGGAGGTAAGGGGCGACGCGGGGGCGCAAAAATAATAGAACGTTGCGTTTAGTAGTCAATAGCCAAGTTTGTTACTTTCGAGAACCATACATAGCTTTTGACGAAGAAGTTTTCCTTCTAAATGCCATTGCCGATTTATGAGTCAATGACCTCTAAATCAGACAAATATAGTGAATCGTAGAGTAGGCAGAGGGAACCTAGTGCTAAGCACTCCGCTATTATTTTCCGCCGAATTCTGGAGGTATTGCGTGTTGTGTGATGGAACCCAACGCCGCAAGTAAAGTCAAAATTGAGTATTTTAAATCGTCTGTGAAGTATCACATATGCAAAAAATTGTCTGTATTAAATGCGCTGATAAAAAAATATTATTGTATTAGTTGGTTTAATAATGATATTAACTAATTTAGTAACTTTTATTTTTACAAGAGCTTCAATAAGTTGTTATGAATTTATTACGAAATCAAAAAATAATTGATTTTACTTCTATATTTAATTTTATATATTTTTTGCTACTTTTATGTTTGCCACAGGACTTGTAATGCACCCAGTATTCGGTGGCAAGTAGGTAACGGACATGTGTTAATGGTAATAATAAAGTGTAACAACACTAGTTTCCCAGGTTCCCTCTGCCTACCCCACTGGCGTGGAGCTAAAATGACTATAGTATTTTAAGAGAAAAAAATCATAATCAATCTCATACATATATCTATTTATATAATAATATCTTTTTAAACCATATAAACACGGTCTTTGATGTTAGGAAATAAACGTGCCCCAAATATTTGGCAAATAATTAAGCAAACTTTCAATTTGACCCAAAACTCATCAAAGTACACTGCGGGACAGTATTAAGGGTACAATAATTATACAAGTTTGATAAACATATGGTGGTTAATAATATAACTTTGTTAAGGACTATTATATTATAATAATTGAGTATGAAGCCGTCGTGGTGCAGTGGGACAGCGCCTTACTTTAAGTGTGGGTTCAATTCCTAAAGGTTCGGGGTTCGGGGAAATGTATTTATTTTCATTTCATCGCTCTGGTAACATGAAAAAGCGTGGCGTTGAATCGAGTTGGAAAATCTCGTAAATTAAGCGGTGTCGTAACTCTTAGCACTAGGTTCCCTCTGCCTACCTTACAATATGCGGGACAGAGTGATAGGATGTAATCCCAAATGAATAGCCCTAGTTGATAGAAAAAAACAGATAGTACTTTCGTTATCCTCGTGTATTTTTTTGAAACTTAACGCCTTTTTTCGCATAGATCGCTAAGCGGCAAAAATCTGCAGTTGTAAAATATAAACATTCAGGGAACCTAACAGAAGGAACGCAGTGATAAATTTCTCCCTTTCCTATACTCTATATAATCACATAACAAGAGAAAATGTATCAAATCATATAATTTTTGTCATAATAAATGTTTTACTTTTATCAGTACAAAATGTATATGATATAAAATTAACACCTCAAAACGAGCTGACTACTTGTATTACCTACTTTATATCAACGAAATCTCGACCTCGACAAACATGAATGAATGTTGTAAAAACTATAAAAAAAATATGTAAGTATATACGAGAACCTGTCCGTCAGTTGTTAAGAGCAAAGATTAAGAAACCCATTATATTTATACGTTAATTTATTATACGGGTAGGCCTGTGAATGAAACTTGCGGCGTGTCCACACTTGTCACTCATATCGATAGGTATAATTAAAAAAAAAAGTTTCACGCTGTTTCCCGCATATGGCAGGGTAAATAAAGGGGACCTAGGGTCCAGGGAATCCGTTGTCAATTGTCCGTACCCAATTTTCGAGACATTGCCTGTTGAGTGGTGGAACTCGGTGCCGCTCTTTGTCTTCTTACTAAAATGAGGAAATTAAATATTTCGTCTCCATAGTGGGAATATAACTCGCAACTACTGTGTTTACAGTGAGACGTTGTACCACTGCGCTAAAGAGCTGAATATAAGTTTAATATTTCTGAATTAAACAATTATGAGTTAAAAAGTGGTTTCCCTTCACGTGATATATACACGTATTTAGGTAATGAGTGAAGTAAAATATATATGTTTAAATTAATTTTCTATTAGTTTTATTATTTAAATTTATTCACAATTTATCTTATCAAAAATCGAATAAATTTTGTTGTTAGTATAGATACTAATATTATAAGATTGAATAGTTTAATTCGAAATAAAAAAAACATTTTGCATTGGATAGTTCGTCAAGAAAGGCTATTATTACCTGCGGTTAGAGTTATCATAGATACTTAGAATGTGTCACAGAACACTTTTATTTATTCTAATTTGATTACGTGGGCGAAACCGTGAGTAAAACCTAGTATAAAAATAAGTTGTTTTAAAACTAAAATTTTACACATTGAACCGAGAACATTTCAATCTGCAGTTATGCTAATATCTAGATCAATAAAATTGTTTAAATTAATATGAATAATATGTAAATTTTTCGTTATCGATATAGATTTAATATATTAGAATAATTATTTAATTAAGATTATTTTAATACTCTTATACATTTATATGGAATGCGTATCAAGGCGAATCATTTAAGTAATTAAATGTAGTGTGTTTGGGTTCAATTCGTCTTTGTAAGTTCTAATTTATATTATTCGTAATAATTCTTTTAGTATACCTATTACTTTTATGTAATAAAGCAAGTTTCTATTGAGAACATTGTAGTGCAGTTTGACAGTGTTTGACTGTAAATTAAAATATTTATTAATTTGCTGGTAAGACAAAGAGGCCGTCGTGGCGCAAGGACATAAGCAGAGGGAATGAACAATTCAATATTCCTTACTCATTATATCATTTACTTGCTCTGGTAACGAGGCAAAGTGTGGCGTTGAGTTCCACTTCTCAACACGCAATGCCTAAAGAACTCAGTGGAAAATAGAGAACGGAAGTGCCTTAAAACTACGTTCGCAGGTTCCCTTTGCCTACCCTGCTATGTGCGGGATACAGCGAGAGGCTAAATAAGGGGTACGTTAAATACCGTCACTGCTTACGCAATGTCAGAAATCCAGGACTGAGTATATTGATACTAGGTTCTCTATCTACCCTGCGGGATACGGAATATAGCGCAAAGCTGTGAAAAAAATATTATTTCTCCTATATGAATACTTAAAAACTCAGGTTAAAGTTAAGCACTCAGTGTCTTAAAAGTAAAATAACAGAGTGATAATACACAATATTCTCCTTTTAACAAAATTTTATAAATGAGAAACATCTCTATATCTTATAAAATAAGAACGCATTTCGTCTCTGTCTGGCCTTTCTAAGCGATCTTCTTCTAAACCACCTAACAGATTTTGATGTGGTTTTCACCATTAGGTAGAATATTTCTCAGGGAAGGTTTATATATCGTTTATTATATGTATATTTTATTGTAATTTGACATAAATATGATAAATGTGCATAAAGTCCTACCCGTTGAGACACTTTCACGCATGCGCTGCTTTTATGGTACGTCCTACATGAAAATAATGTACTAGAGTATTATTTCTCTTAATAAGATCTACAAAAAAGTCAGCGACAGCATATTTGTATCTTCTAAGGATAACATACAGTGAGTATATTTCTGTCTAAAAATAGTAATTTTAATATATTTTTTATTGTGAGGGATGTTTGTCCATAATGGTATCAATCCTTATCCTTTTAAATACTTTATTAATTTTCTACGTTAAACGAAGATAAAATTTGCTCTTTACACTAATTTGAAATTACGAATAGTTTTAGAGAAAAACGCATTTAATTATTGACACATCACGCCAGCTATAAACCGCAGTTTTGGCGCAAGTTTCACTTATTACCTTACTCTCAGCATATAAATAAGTATATTAGTTACGTTGGCCATTTAATGGAGATCAAAACTGTCTTTTACTGTTTTTCATTTTAATAAGTACTTTAGAAGTTGTTACAATATCAAAAAATCCTTGCTGCGAAACGGCTCACCACGCGCCATGCATCCCCCCGCGCCCCGCGACGCGTCCGCCGCGCCCGTCTCCCCGCCTGCCTCTGTAGCGAAGTAGATTTAGATGCGATTGTACGTATTGGATAATTAGAGGTTAATGTTTCATTCAATTATTTCAGCGCGATATATTTAGTTTCATCTTTTTTGATTAATAGAATAGTAGGTTATCTTTTGTTTATCATTTCTTTCGTTTAAGTATCCTGTTGTTTATTTTGTTTACTGTTCTTCTGTTCTTTTATTATTATTTTTTACCTTTTTAAACATTTCCTTTTTTAACTTAATTATGCCACGAAAAAGTCGTTCATAGGTCGTAGAACAAGAAATGCAAATAAAAATCGTTTAAGTCTTACTAATGAAAGCGTAGAGGAGACGGAAATTAGACGGTAATTTAAATATATTTTTTTATTGTGTGTCCATAATGATATTAATCCTTATCCTTTTAAATAAGTTCTTAATTTTCTACGTTAAACAAAGATAAACTTTGCTCTTTACAATATTTCGAAATTACAAATAGTTTTAGAGAAAAGCTATATCGACTCATGTTTAACCCTTACTTTCAGTATATATATAAGTATAATATTTACTTTTTGGCCATTTCATATAGATTAAAATGTTGTTTACTATTTTTAATTTCAATAAGTTATTTAGAAGATTAGTAGCACAGATTTAAAATTACGGTACTAAAAAATTCTTGCAGTGTAACGACTCGCCGCCCACCACGCGTCCCCCTGCGACCCGCAACCTTTTGCTTATAAAAATGGATCCGCCGCACCCGCCTGGCTTCTTTCCCCCGGGCATGAAAGGAAGGCCTGCTCATCATGTTGCCCAAGGCTGGGAAGAGCCCGCAGCCTGTGGGATACCGATCTATAACTCTCCTTAGCGCGGTCGCCAAGCTGTTCGGGAAGTTAGTGCTCAGAGCCGGCACCCCCCAGCACATCGCGTATGTCTTTGCCTACCTGCCTCAGTGACAGGACATTTTGCGTGAGAGTTGAGAGTTCAAGGTCTAGCAGCGACTCGATCGCTGCCGTTGTTCCCCAGGGCAGCATTTTATCACCTGCTCTCTACGCACTATACACTGATGACATCACAACGCCCTAGCGAGTATCACTCAACGAGAAATCCTGCAGGTGGTCCAGAACCTCATCCTCCGTCGAGTGACGCAGGCGCCATACTAAGTGAGGAACACCACGCATCATCGCAACATAAAAATAGAAAGCCTGGAAATGTGTACCACATTGGTCGTCTCGCGTCCAACGCATTCCGCTGCGCCAATGTATCACCTGCACCTAAGGGGCAGCACTCCGTGGCATACCCGGCCGCCCGAGGTCAGACGTAAGACTACTTCCGAGGGACTTTCTATTCTCCTCCAAATCCGACTCATGAGCCTTGCATTGAACCTTGGTCGTTTAAGATGGGCCTCCCTCAGGAAACCGAGGGTCTCTCCTGACTGAGTTGACCGCCTAGATGGCATTTGATAATCCTTCCAATTTCATACTGTGTCAACGCCCAGATGTCGTTCGGAGCTACTACGGAGATGGGCCAGAGAGTGCTTCAATTCTGCACCTGGCTTTATAGCAAAGTTAATTTAGAAGCGATTGCACGTATTTTGGGGTTATCCAATAGTTATAATGTATTTCAACGCGACATAGTTGGTTACATCTTTCGTTTAAGTATTTTTGGGTAAGAGAATAGTAGGTAGTCTGTTGTTTATAATTTCTTTCGTCAAAGTTTTCTATTGTTTGTGTCATTTGTTTAAGTGAGTTTTTTCAAACAATTGAAACATCCTTATTGGAACTACGAAAACGCGGGTTGAATTAAGGTTTAAATAATTTTCACATTAGTAATCTTAAGTGTTTTGCAAACATAGGTACATTACATGAATAATTCCGTAGTTAAGCGGGCGAAGCCGCGAGTGGGTCGCTAGTGTAAATATATAAAAACACACATAAAGTAAGTTATTGTTTTTGTTTTGTAAACATTAGTGTGAACACAGCCTCCGCGTTACCGCTCGTTTCCTTCCATTCACAATTTCGTACTCGTATCGAGTGGCAACTGGTTTTGTTCTGGTGTACAAGTTATAAGGAATTAGCTTATAGTATATTTTTTATTGTTTATATATTTAACAACATTAAATATATATTGTGGTATAATTAATTAAATGATGAGGCCATTGTGGCATAGCCTATGATTTCAAAAGCGATGGGTGTGGGTTCGTTTTCCACTGGGGGAATGAATTATGTTAACTTCCTTGCTCTGGTGATAAGACAAAGCTCGGCGTTTGGTATAGGCTCTTTCTATTATTTGAATTTGAATTTGAATTTGACTTTTACATTATTTTATTTTTATTCTTATATACAATATGAAAGTAATAATATAAATACCTTCGGTTATTTTACCTATATTAGTGCCACGAGGTGGTTAAATTATAGCTCAGTTTTTTAAGAAACAAAAATAAATTATAAAGCTGAAAGTTTTGTTAAGTTGATTGCAATAATCTCAGTAACTACTGGTTTGTTTATTTCTATGTATTTGATACAGTATTTTTACTTCTAAAAATCACGTTAATCTTTCTACAGAGGGTACCTGCAGTCAAATTAAATTTATTATTATTAGTTGTAAGTATTACATATTTTCAAGTGAAAATATGGACGAAGTCAAAGGTTAAAGCTAGTTATTAATATTTTACATATATATTATATAACAATTAACTGAATTGCTTATTACAACTATCAAGAATCGCTCTAAATTCACATTCTAGACCAAACACCAAGTATACAAGTAGTAGGAACCAGTCCGTTGTAATAAAATGACTCGCCTTCCTCCAGCCAGTGTTATGAACGAAACGTAAAATTTCAATGTTAGATTATAGTGGGGCAAATTATGAACATCCGTCGATTCTACATAGATTTACTTTGATATTTTTCAAGCTTATTTATACTCGTATTATGGATACAGGCTTATTAGGTAAATAACTTGGATAATGTGAACATTTGTAGTGCAAAATAATAGAGAACGTACCAGAATATGAAGCCTCTCCTTTGTATGGTAGGAAGATAAGAATATTATTATGCTTAGGTACATTACAAGATAATATTATATTGTAATATAATATATGTAGCCAGAGTCTTGCAGGGTAGCCAGAGAAAACATAGAGTTAAGACTCTCCGTTCCCCACGTTACGCTGAATCTTAAGTCATTGTTTTGAGGAACAGAATGCAATGTCGTGCTTTGTTTTATTATCAGAGCGAGGAAAAAACCTTAAATAAATCCGAATGGTAATTGAACCCACAACCGTTGCGTTTACAGCCATACGTTGTGCCACTACGCCATAGTGGCCTTATGATATGATTGACTGATTGATGACTTATTAGCCTTAGATTGTGCAGACTATGAAACTCTTCTATTAAAACTATATTATTATGTATACTATATTATTATTATGATGTACAGGATACTGCCTTTAACCTTATTGTCTCTTATAAAAAAACAAATAATCCAGAAAGATGATATAGATAGTGAAAAATCATCTGGTTTGCTTTACCAAATTAAAAAAAACATAATTTTAGTCTTGTAATTAAAGTGAAAACTTTCCATGCGACAGAATCAGCAATTTTCTTAGGTATAACTATAGATTCCGAGCTCCAGTGGAACACTCACCTGGAAGCACTTCCGGATAAACTCAGCTCTGAATCTTCGCAATTTAAGAAGTAAGACAACTGACAGACGTCGAAACTGTCCGCCTAGTCTACTATAGCTATTTTTATAGTATTTTATCTTATGGAATGTTTCTATGGGGCAGTGCTTCAGATATAAATTCAATATTTATTCTCCAAAAAAGAGCCTCGAGATTATTTATAAACTAAGAACTCGAGATTCCCTGCGAGATGTTTTTAAAGAGTTAATTATTATTACAGTTGCTTCACAATTTGTACACTATAGCATTCTGTTTGTCCGACAACATATACAATGTCATGGTAAAAATAGTGACGATAGGAACGAGATATAAAGATAAGCTTGTTATGTCAAGTTTTCGCCCCCAAACTGTAAATAAATCTTTTATGAGTATACTTGTATATAATAAAAATCCGCAATGTATCTAAGTTTATCCACTACATGACTACAACAATTTAAAGTATCTGTAAAAAAAATACTAACAAGTCAAGCTTATTACACTGTTCAAGAATATTTAGAGGATAAACATGTATGGAATTAATGTCTATTGAATGTGATGCAGGATAGCTGCCAGTTAATGTAATAAAATTATATATTATACCATTGACTTTGAAAAGAGCAACTGTTGAGTTTCTTGCCGGCTCTTCTCAGCAGAACTGCCTTCCGGACCGGTGCACTATGGGCAATTGAGGTCTGTATCAGATCAAAAATCGATAACTTTTTTATTTGTTAAGATAAACAATTGAACTTTTGTACAAGCATAAAGTATAATATGGCGCTTTAGGTAACGTTCAGATATTATAATTTTATTGGAGTATATATATATTAAAAAAATAAAGAAAAGAATAAACTAATCATTTCCTTAGTCTACACTACTTATAGTAGTAATAAAAATGTATTATTAAATTAGTTTATTAAAAAACAATGTTTCTTAAGCTGTTATCTATTTAAGTAAGAAATTACGCGTACACGTATACTTATTTAATAAAATATAAAATTTACAAAAACTGATTTACAAGTAGAATAATATTAGAAATGAATGTATATTATATGATGAGTATATTATATTTAATTATACTTGGTGAACTTCGGGATCCATAAAAAGTTCATTCAATTTTAAAAGATCTAGAGTATCTTCATCAAGTGCCTTCACACTTTTGCTATACTCTTGTGTTTTACTATGACTGGAAATGTACGGATCTGATGTGTAGAGAAGACTATGAAATACATCCTCATTTGTAGCTGATCGAGAGCACTTTCTGGCATTATGTAGGCGAAATTTTTGATAATCCTTATTATGGGATTCTTGTGCACCTTGTGCATTCTTGGGATCTCATTCGTTTGTTAAATTCCTTAAATATATGTATTGCGCTTTTGTTAAATCAAAATAAATAAAAACATTTAATGCCTCTTGATCCGATAGCATTTTGCTCTGGCTTGCGTTTTCTATGAGATTCAAATATAGAGACATTGTATCTCGATCAGCAAGCCTTAATTTTTCCACGAGTTTTGCTTCTATTTCTCCTCCTATAGGACGTAAGCCCTGGACGTAGGCAGGGTCCCCATAGGGACACAGGGTCTTCCGCATTTTCCAGAAGATGTCGATGGTGAGTTCTCAGATGATACTTCTTTAAAGATTGGTAAGGTTAACAAATATTCAGAATCAAACTAATTTTCGTTGTTTTTTTAAAAAAACTAATCTTTTTACCGGGACGCTTCTGTCCATTGTTTATTAAAGTAACGAATAAGATTCCTTTGAATGTCGCTGATAATAAAACATATGTTGTCTACAGAAACATGATACTTTTCTTTAAGAAATATTAATAGCTAATATTGATTGCTTCAAGTTTTTTTCCTCCTTCAATGTATGGGTATAATTCACGCTTGGAATACTTGAAAGTATTAGCCATTTTGAAATTTAGTGAAGTTACTTAACAATCAAACGTCTGTTAGTAATTTTATTACTAATTTGTAAGAGTTTTATTAAATTAATTCACTCTATTTATATAATTTCATAAATGAGGGTATTGTGCATTTTATTAATTAGTTATACCGCAAAATGTGTGCAAAATGAAGATAAAACGTTCTTTTATTAATAAATAACAATAATTTAATTGAAATTTACTGCAATCTAATTAATTAAATAGTACAACATTAGAAATTTCAATAGATAGAGTTTTCTTGTTCCCTGACTTATATCGTAGTTTTCGTGATAACTTCTACAACCGCACGTTTCCGCAGCTGATTTTTATAAATGTTATTTATGAATATCTGGACTATAAAACAACATCAAATATAACGCGTCGGTAGACGTCGGTAACTGTCAAAAGTCTCGATGAACTTTAAGCACGTACTTTTTTTCTCTTCACTTATTGTTAATATTTTTTATAAGAATATAGTCACAAAATCCACAATATAATAATTGTTTTTAAATCTACATACTATAGGCTTTTTAAAAATATATAACACCTTATACCTATTCACACATTTTTTTTAAGGAAATTAAGTTTAAAGTACCGATGCGAACAACCTGAAATAGACATTCTTACGTATTACAATTTTTCACAATTAAAAAAAATATATTCCAAATGTAATTCACGAAAAAATAATTCATTACATTAAAGGTCCACTATTATACTATTAAAAAAAAAATAAAAAGTGCGTCAGGGACGACTTTAGTAAAAATGAATTTTGATCTGCCGTTGTTCTACCATTATCCATAGTGCGGTGGTAGCTTTTTTGTTTATATATGTTCATTCGACGAAATATTACATAATCACTATTCGCCTTTCGGCATCATTCGCATGGACTAAATTTAATAAAATCAAATAAATAAATCAGCTTCACGCTGTCCCGCATACGGCAGGGTAGGCAGAGGGAACCTAGTACAAGACACTCCGTTCCCAACTTTCTGCCGAATTCTGGAGACATTGCGTGTTAAGTGGCAGAACTCAACGCCGCGCTTTGCCTCGACACCAGAGCGAAGAAATGGAAATATAAATGTAAGTAAATATTTCACCTCCTCAAGTGCCGATCGAACCCACAACCAGTCGGTTTTACAGTCACACTTCGTGCCGTTGCGCCACGACTGGCCTAAATTTAACATGTTATGCGTATAAATTATACACATAGACTTTCCTCTTGAATCAGTCTATCTATTACGAAAAGCCGCATTAAAATCTGTTTTATAGTTTAAAAGATACAAGCGTACATTCCTGTTTTACTTATACCATAAAAAGAAGGTTAAGTGACAGATCTTAACACCGCGTTATATTAAAATAGATTGCGGAAACAAAACATAAACATAAAAATTTCACCGAGTGGGTTTTAAACCAAAATGCACCTCGATGATATTATTTAATTAGGCATTATGTATATAATTAAAATATTCCATCTCCGATCTCGACATGGGAATCGGGTGTAACAGGAAGTCTAATCAAATTGCTGCAACTTAAGGGAGTAGCTACATTTGTTCGTGTTCAATCGTTTTAAAATTAATCAAGATGTTTTTATCGTATGATTTAAAACATATATTTAGGTAAATAAAAAGTTGAACATAGTCGTAGCGTGGCGGACATCTTCTAATTGTAAACGACCGCCTGGTCGTGGCTTCTTCATTCGGAGAAATAAACTATGTACTTTTCCTGGTTTTCAACACACAAGGTTTTGAAAATCTATCGAAGCGTAGGTAACGATTTGTTTTTACACTAGGTCGCCTTTGCCTACTTGCTACATCCGGGAGGCTCACTCAACTTCCATAGTTCTACGCATTCGATGCAAATATTCTAATAAGGATTTAAACCCACAATTATATATTTGCTTGGAGTATCAACGAATGTGAAGAGACCCTCATTAAATATAACTGTTAATGAAATGAATAGTAGCGTGGGCGCATGTTCTACTTGCTTCAAAAGACTGGTTTGAAATTATTCCAATATTAAATTAGGTTTTTGGATAATCATCTGTCTCTGATAGTGGTAGCAAGTTTGGTCTATATTTCTTTGAGCTTCGCTGAAAATTGATCCAAACTTGCTTGTTACCACCATTTAATTTCACAATCACCATCAATTATTTTAATATATTTTTTCAATTTTTTTTTTGTATTTTATTATTTTATCATTTTTTTTTGCTTCACACTGTATCTCACACATAGCAAAGTAGACAGAGTGATAGGCCTGGCCTGGATAGGCAAGACATGTTGAGTGGCGAAACTCAACGCCACGCTTTGTCACGTTACCAGAGCGAACAAATGGAAATATTGAATATTTCATAGCAGGTCATGTGTGAGCAGCCTGAAGCTAAAACTTTTTTTTTTATCAGTAAAGCTGAAAAAACATTCAGTTAATTATACATTCAATTAATTATACAAGTAAGCGAAGATAACTTCATATAGAACGTTGTATTGAAATCTTTTACACCAGGTGTCTTCTATCCTCACAAAGGTACAGGTAAGGAAAAAAGCATGTACGTGAAAATATTTTTTATAACATTTTTTGGTAGGCGAAAGGGGACGTAGTATTAGGAGACTCGTCTATTATTATATTTTTTTTTATCATAACCATCAAGTGATTGATTAATATTATCGTTATTTTTATTTAATTTATTATTCTTTTTATCAAAATATAACTTCCTCGTTTAAACGATATTTATTTTATTATTCAAATTTACATAAAAAAATACACACGTGAGTTGTAATGGTTACTTAAAAAAAACATATTTTTTTATATGTATTTTAAAATTTCGTACAGATTAGACATACGAACACAGAAGGTTCTCACCAAACTCAACGCCGCACTTACCTTACCTACCTTGGAAAATTACAAGAATTAATTCCCCACATTAAAGATTAAATTGACTACGCTGTGACACAAAACATAATTTTAAAAACTAATCAAACTCCACCCACCCTAAGATATCCACATAAAGACTAGCATGGGCGCAACTGCTTTTTGCAGTTTTTTTTTAGGCTACTCTACATAATGCACATAGCAGGGTAGGCAGAGCCACACCTAACCTGAGCCACACCTAAACAACGGTATTTCCCCACTTTTGGCCGAATTTAGGAACCATTGCATGATGAGTGGAACTCAACGCCGCGCTTTGCCTCGTTACCAGAGTCGCTTGCTTGCTAACTTGTCGTATTTATAGTCGCACGATTGTGCCCTTGCGCCACGCCACATATATAACTTTAATTTGATATATTTATCAAAAACATACAGATTTTTATAATTTTAAGCTTAATTTTTTCTTTCCTATTCCCATGGACAGCAGGATGTTTAAAATTACTTTTAATTATATTTTGAAGCTATGATACTAGTTGTTCTACTAAATTCATTGTTAATATGAAATATAATAAAAAGTTGGTTCTAAGAAAAATCTGTGTATTAACCGCATGTAGACCACCCAATATTGTTTATGTTACATAGAAATTCATGAACACGTTACTGTAATAAAAAGTTTTGTAGTTTATTTATTATAATTTAAAGAGACCTTCGTGGTGCAGGGACTCTGTGTGTAAGCGTGACGGTTTAGAGTTCGATCCTCGACTCGGATGAAATATTTAAATTTCAATTTCCCGCTCTCGTGAGATCACACAGCGGATTGTAGAGTTCCGCCAATCAACACTCAATTTCTCAAAAATTAGAATCCGGAGTGTCTAACACTAAGTTTTGTCTTCTCGGTCTGTCTGAGATTTTCCCTTGCAGATTGAGGAACCAAAAATGTTTATTAGTATAAATATAATAGAATTATAGGCTACTATTATCGTCGTCGTACTATTATTATCGTAATTTATATTTCCATTTCTTCGCTCTGGTGTCAAGATTAAGTGCGGCGTTAGATTCTGCCACTCAACACGCAATGCCTCCAGAATTCAACAGAAAGTGGGGAACGGAGTGTCTTAACATTTTTTATTATCGTTATTATTTTGGCACTTCCCAAAATTGACCCACATACGCACAATTCTTTCCAGTATATTTTCATTTCCTTCAAGCTGTATCCCGCGTAGGAAGACTAAACCAAGCGTTAAGATATTTTTTCGAGACGCTGTGTATTGAATTGCGGAACTCAACGCCACCTTGTTTTTTACCAGAGCGAGAAAACAATTAACTTCCCCGAGTGGGAATCGAACCCAACCGTCGCGATTACTACAAACGCAAATCGAAACGTAACAAAATTCCGATATATATAAAAAAAATCATATAAAAAACTCTACTTATATTCAAAACTTGATTAAAATTTAAATTCGCATTGATTTTCAATGCATTTCAATTGATATCAACGGATGTTGTATATATATTCTAAACAGGTTTAAAAATTATACTACAGTCGTTTAGACGGTTAAAATAAGCCTTATTGTGATAGTAATAAGGATGAGTTTGATTGTTTTATTTAACTTTGTGAACATTCTGATACTAAATTTGTCTTACACTGTTCCCACGGTAGCCAATATAAAACACGTAGGCTTTCGTCCTTTAAAATATATGTCCGTTTTATACCATACTATGGTTCCGTATACTTTTAAGTCAAAGACAATTTTATTATTAGACTAGCGGACCCGGACGCGGCTTCGCCCGCTTGAACTATACGAATGCTTATTAGATATATTTATGAAATTGTTTTTGAAAATATCTAATTTGAATGAAAAAAATTATAAGTAAACGTAATCATATTAAAATATTTATAAAAAAAAATTAAAAAAAACCAGCTAGATTATTAATATCATCAAAGTAAAATAAATATTTAAAAGAATTAAAATTTAATGTGTTGTGCTATGTTTTTGCAAGTGCATGTGGTTATTTACATAATACTTAAATACAATAAAAAATATTATATTTTTTATCTCTGTCCGTCTTTCTATTTCCCCGAGCTAATGTCCAGAATAACTGAACTGATTTTTATTGGACATTCAGGGAAAAATCTTTTTACACGTTTTCCTTGATATGATAAGTTTTGCGAGCAATATCAAATAAAATCCCAAAAACTAAAACCATATTTTATTAAGTGTATAACAACGCAATAGATAACCATCCAAGATGAAATAACCAACAATTCTTTCCTTAAATAATAAGTACTTAAATAATATTATGCCGCTGCCGCACAGGGCCGCAACTTACACCACACCAAGAAATTTATGAAAATCTAACTAAACTACTACTCAAATAAGCGAAGAACCAAAGAAAAGTATAAATTAATTATAATTACATAAAAATTAACAGTAGTTCGAAAATGTATCAAAATTTACAAAACTGTCAAAGTCATCTGCCCGTTCGCGTCGGTCATACTATGCCGCTAGTAGGCTAGGTCATTTCGAATCAGTGACATCTCCTTAATTATTTATTAGAATGTTATACACAGTAAACTATAATTTCAATCCAGATGAAATGTTTAAAGTGACTATTATATTCATTTTCATAAGGATCAATATAAAATTATAGAAAATACATACAACAAAAACCCGATAAATATAAAGTAAATTAATTAAAATGATTACTTTTGCTTAACCTTTAGAGATAAACATGGTATATGTATAGCGGACTTTTTTAAACATTAAAGAACAATATTTTTGTAAAACATTGTTTTTATGTATCTCATAAGATTGAGTCGGCGCCCGCTATGTATGCGTTAGGCTCATTTTGGGTGACGTTTTCTTATAACAAACAAACTTTGCAAACCGTTGCTTAGCAACGGTCGGTTGTTATTAACATGGCGGAATAAATTGCCTGTCAAACTAAAAAGTATTTCAATATATTAGTATTTATCGACAATATTACAAATATGAGAAATAAAAGTAACCTATGTTCATCCGAATACCCTTAAGTATCTCTTTATGAGTGTTTTATCACAATTGAATTAGCGGTTTGGCCCTGATTGCGTAACAGACAGACAGACAGACAGACAGACAGACAGACAGACAGACAGACAGAGTTACTTTCGAATTTATAATATAGGTATGGATTAGATTAGATCGAGACATTGCGTTATGTGTGGCAGTATTTAACACCGCGCTTTGTCTTCGTATCAGAATGGGGAATAGATTTATAACCTCGCATATAAAGGGGTAAGCTCAGGGAATCTGTTGTCAAGACAGTCTATTTTCCGCATACCGTCTAAATTCAAAACATTGCGTGTTACGGAACTCAACGCTGCGCCGTCTCACCAATTTGTAGAGCTATAAATTAAGGATATGGTTAGAAAATTGATTTCTTTACAGATCTCTAAGCCAATGTGTAATGACAAAAAAAACTGATAACAATTTAATTCATAAAATAAATTATATCCATAATGTGGATGTATGTATGACATATATACCTCGCAAATTAAATATATTTGCCAAAACTAGATCTTGGCTAACAAACTCGTTATGTCACCTTTAAATTGTATTAAAAGTTTTAATTAACTTGATATTTGAAACTATTTTAATGATTCAAGTTTATAATAATATGTAGTTTTATATATGCAAAAAACTTAGAAAGTGTGAAAAAAAATAAAAGTTAGAACTACTCGAAATTAAAAAGTAGAAAGAAGGTTAAAAAGTAGAAGTCATTTATGAATTATTATAATTTTTCCAGCGGCGTTAAGTTCTGTTCATCAACACGAAATGTCTTGAATATTTTGACACTATTCTCTACTTAACCTGCTGCGTGATAAAGCGTGAAGCTTAAAATAAAAATCATCAAGCATATTCATTATATACGACTAGTACAAAAATCTTTTGTTTCTTCGCCAACAAAAAAACAAGAATTTCAATAGAAAAATTATACAGAAAGCTCCGTAAGTACTTTTAAAAGCTTTAAAGAATATAATCGAATTATTATAATTAAGCATTTATTTTAATTGAAGTAGTCATGGAAAGTACTCAAAAATGCAAGTTGGCTAGGTTTTTAATAAGGCTAGGTATTGTTATTATTTTTTAAAAGTTTCATATACCTTGTGTGATTATATAGAATAGAGGAAGGTAACCTAGTGTTAAGACACTCCGTTTTCTACGCGTGATGTAAATTTGGGATATTTTTTCTTTTTGTAGCCTCATGCTGTATTCCGCATATCACTGGGTAGGCAGAAGAAACCTGTGAACCTAGTGTTAAGCCACTTCCTTCCCGTTAAGACACTTCCATTCCCCACTTGCCGCCGAATTCTCGAGGCATTGTATGTTGAGTGACGGAGGTGATTTGCTTCTTTACCACAGCGAGAAAATTAAAATAATAAATTTGTACTTCCTCGAGTGAGAATCGAACCCACAACCGCCGCGTTTACTGTCGCAGGTTTGTACCTCTGCGCTACGACTGCCTCTTGAATAGTAAATAATTATTTTCTTAGAAATATTAGAGTAACAGCGAGTGCAGATGTAACGATTGTAGGTTTGATTTTGTGCCTTTGATTAACTGGCAATTTACCGCTTGGTTTTCCATCAGTCAACACGCAATGCCTCTAAAATTAGACAGTACGTGGAAAGGAAGTATCTTTACACTAGGTTCCCTGTACCTACTACCTACTGACATGTGGGAAAAGGCTTGATGCTGCTCAACAAAAACTTTAATTATTTTTGTTATATTACACCAGTTTCCTTTTATAAGTATTGCTTTAGTTTCTTAAGGCATTCCCCATAGAACTTGATACGCGTGAAACAAATCTGGAATTTCTTGATGCATTCCCGTGACGGGGGCACTCACTTATAATTAGTAAGATCATTAGTAAGATTTCTGAATCTACACGCAACGGTCGTGAGTTCAATCTCAATTAAGGGTATTTTATGTAAAAAGTTTCTAGTGTTAAGTCATTTCGTTTTTAAATTGAAGTTGTTGAGTATAATTGGTGAAAAACAACTCCAAATGAGAAAATATAATAATGGAGAACAGGGCTTCTTAAAACTTGGTTCCTAGGTTCTCACTGAAACCTAGTAAGTGCGGGATACACTGTGAAACTAATAAAAACTTTTAATATGTCAATATTTAAAATATTTTTTTCTTTTTTCTAATCTGTCTAGGCAAAACGGAACAGCGACTGTAACCGGGAATCTGTCATGAAAATATCTTTTAAACAATCAAACCAGTACTTCCCGAGGTTAACGCATTGTGAACCAAACAAAATATTCACCTTTACAATATTAGTCAATAGTATAGATATCAAAGATAAATATATTTTTCACTTTAACCTATTAAACCAAATACTACGAAAAATATTGTAATAAACATAAACTGTTGACTTCCTTATAAAGAAAACCTGATTTCAAGAAAAATAAAATCCACCTGAATCAAAGCCACCAAGAAAGTTGATTATATAAGAATATTAACATCAACAGAAAATCGAATCCCCTATAAAAGTTTATCAGATTGTCGACGTAAAAAAGAAAACAAATAAATGCGGAATAGGCAACGTTTATCAATTTCGTGTGAAAGCTTCGTTCCGTTGAAACCCTTGATTTATTTTTAGAAGCGATTTGAATTGGATGTTTGGACACATATATATATTTCGTTTTATTATTTTGAGGCCATCGTGGCTCAGTGGTACAAAAATGTGCGACGGTTGTGGGTTCGAAATATTTCTGTCGTGTTTACAATCATCATCATGCCTGTTCCCCAGCGCTAAAGCATGCTCATCTCAATAAGTAGATTATGAAAACAAAAATACTGGAACTAAAAACGTTTCGAGAAGTAGTGACCAAACCTACGACCATCGCTTAGATATTTCATTGCCCGGTGACCATATTTAAAATATTTATTTATATTTACTGGATTCAAAAGTGCTTGTAGTTGCCTAATTGAAAAAAGGATATTTTGATTTTGACATTTCGTCTAAAGTAGGAATAACGTTTATAGCAGCTTTTATACATCGAGAAGTACATACTTCTATTATTTGAATAAAACGACACGCGGTAGAATTTTGTAGCTCAATGGATATTATGTTAATATGCGTTTTGATAACTTAGATATTTCAAAATTTGCAGAGATTTTTGGCGAAGTTTTGGTTGATATTTACGTAGTTTTTTTTTTATTTTCTAGCTTTTTTAATATGCGCTATGTACTTCTTATTCTATCCTTATAATTATAATCTAAAATTGTATGTGTATAATTAATAAAAATATGTATAGATCTTTTAAAACAAAAGAAGAAAGTTACTAGTATGATCCTTTGAATATTAGAGGGATGAAGCTACTGTTTAGCTTCTTGCAACATTTCCACGTAAAGCTCTATAATAGCTAGTTACATTGAACTCAAAATATACAGTGTTAAATTAAAACCACAAACAATATTTCAAAAATTTATTTTAAAAATAGATTTTTAAATTATTAAACAATCGTATAAAAAAGTGTCAACACATTAAAACGGAAGTGATTTGTCACCAGAACTTCTTCCATTGGTACCACTTGGAGCTGTATAAGAGCAAGTAAGATTAAACAATCAAAGTCACATATAATCTACAGTATATATACAGCATGTTAAATTAGAACATAACGGACAACAGCTTACGAACTACGGACAGATGCCAAAAACGAGCGATAAATTACCCCGCCCTGCGGTCTGGTACGGTCAGCAAATAAATGCCAATGAATTTTAAAATTTAATTTTATCAATTGAATGTAACATTTTGTTACTTTATTAAATAAAAGAATAAGTCGTGGACAAGAAGATGTGGTAGATTTATTATCATAAGGCAGTCGTAGTACAGCGTAATAGCGTCTGAGTGTTTATGTGAGGGGTGCGGTATCGATTCCTATTTTTAATATTTATATTTTCTCGTTTTGGTAAGAAGACAAAGCGCGGCATGGAATTCCATTGAAAATGGGGTAGAATAGAGTTCATTAGAATTAGGTTTTTTCTTTCTACTCTGCTTTATTTTAAAAAATAAACAAAAAATCAGCTTCACGCTGTATCCCGCACACAGCAGGGTAGGCAGAGGTAACCTAGTGTAAAAATACTCCGTTCCTCACATTCTGCTGAATTCTGGAGGCATTGCGTGTTGAGTGCTAGAACTCAAGATACCAGAGCGAATAAATAGAAATATAAATATAAATAAATATTTCATCTTCTCGAGTGGGGATTGAACCCCTTCCCGCCCCTGCGCCAAGATTGGCCACAATCTTTATTCAATTTAAAGCGTACAGCCAAAAAATTGGATAGATAGACAGACATACCACACAGTGCTTTATTTGATAAAAATCATCAAAATTTATATCTGAAATATTTGTTGACTCATCACTCATCAATAAAAACCTAACTAACATACATAGCTAAAGAGGGAAGGGGAGAGAGAGAACCTAGTGTTAAGACACTCCGTTCCCCACCGGAGTTCGTTCCTAGTGTTCTATATAGACCAATAAGTTATTTAGAACTTTTATATATATATACTCTCTATCTACAAAAAACTTACAAACAAAACTAAGAAATAAGACTAGATCAAAAACAACATGTATATGTACCTCCCAACGAATATAGCCTAAGGCATTTTCTAATATAAAATCTTATTATCTTACTGCCTTTGTAAATATTGTTATTCGTATAACGACATGCTTGTATTGCTTCTTAAACGTATTATTTTCATTATATTCGTATAGTGTGTAATAAAACAATTTAATATACTATTCTTAGATTCTTTACAGGTTTTGTACCTAGTATTTTTCATAAGTAGTTTCTTTACCATTATTTTTTTTCTTCGAGATATCAACTTTGTTAGCTTTGTGAAATATTTAGCAGGGTAGGCATACACTTACAGGGACTTAGCGGTAAGACACTCCGTTTTCCAGCTTCCGCCCAATTTTTCAGGTATTGCGTATTCACAAAACTCAGTTTGGATTCCATAGTTTTTCAAATATTTTTAGTACGAATGAAAAAACCTTGTTATATATATTTTTTATTAACTTTAAAGTATAAAAGAAAAATACACAAACATTTTGTATGCAGACCGTACAAGAATCTTGGCATTATCTAGTGAATCTCGAAGGGCACACATTAGCCAACCCTTACACAATACGCCTATATATGACTGAAAACCTCATTGTTATGGGCCCAGCAAGTTTTGTATTGTTTAGATTTTACAAGACATTTGACCCAAATGTAAATTAAATTCAGTAGAAAATGAAGGATCTTAACACCAGGTTCTCTTTCCCCTGATATATGCGGGATAAAGCGTGAAAGTTACTAGTCGAGAGAAGATACTTAGACATAGGAACTTCGTTAAAAGTAAATATCACAAAAATATCTGAATATTTCTAAATTTCTAATAATAATCCACATGATATATTATTATCTTATTCAGGCCAGTCGTGGCTCAGGAGCACAAGCGTGTGACTGTAAAAGCAACAGGTTGTGGGCTTACCATCCGGAGAAATAAGATAATTAATATTTTTATTTCCTCGCTCTGGTACCGAGGCAAAGCGCGGCGTGCGATCTGCCACTCAACACGCAATGCCTTCAGAGTTCAGAGGAAAGTGGAAAATGCAAGTGTCTTAATCGGAATGGAGTGTTTCAACACTAAGTTCTCAGGTTCACTCTGCGTACTCTGTTATATTCGGGATACAGCATGAAGCTATAAGAAACCGGCCAAGACCAAGTCAGACTCGCACACCGAGGGTTCCGTGCTAGTTTTAAGATTGTGTGATAGTACAAGTTAAAAAAAGTTTAAAGGAATCACTAATATAAGTTGGTAATTAACTATTTCTGTAAAATAGCCATCAGTTTTCACTTTCCAGATTTTTTCCACTATGTGTCCACGACAAGTACCCATGTTAGTAGTTTTGATTATGCAATCATCTTCATACAAAATGCAGTAAAAACTATGCATGAATGCTCGTATCTTTTATTACAGTAACTTAGAAGTTTGATTTTTTCAATGCTCCAAGGGACCGTAGATTTTAATATTTTATATTAATTTAAGCTTGATACCTCCACCTGATCTCGAGATGAAAGATCTTGACAGACAGACAACAAAGTGATCCTATAAGGGTTCTGTTACCTTTTGTGAACACAGAACCCTAAAAAAATGGCACGGCCCGCAATGGTTGTAGATTCAAGTCCAACACGCTTAGATGAAACAAAACGCGGCGTTGAGTTCCGTCCCTCAAGGCTCTCACACACTATATTCACGAAATGGTCATTGAACCACCACCTGCTATGATTTTATCTCTCTTATTCTAAGAAAAAGTTTATTATGAAATAGTATTATTTCTTAGAATCTGAAGGATTAATACCGGATATAGTGTTCTAATACGCTATCTTAACAAGTAGCCGGTTACCATGGCAATGAAAATATTATTTCTAAGAAATATTTCTAAGAAAGACTTAGAGGCCGAAGTCCCTCGTAGCGCAGTTGCGCGGCGTCTGACTGTAAATTGTAATTTTAATCCTCCACTATCTATATTTTTTTAGCAATAGCAACGTATACCGGGAAACTAGTGTTAAAACACTCCGTTTCAAAAAAAAAATATTAAAATTTGTTGTGTTTTAGCTTAACACATTGTGGATACAAATCTTCCTACAACCTCATATTATCCTACGGTTTTATATTTTTAAGTTTTATTTTTCGATGTGTTTGAGGCCATAACATCTGACTGTAAACACACAAATCGAACTCACGTCTATTCCCACTCGGGGAATGAATTATTTTTACGCTCTGGTAGTAAGACATAACGTAGCGTTGAGTTCCACTGCGAACTTAGAGAGCAAAGGGAACTTAGTGTCTTAATACTGAGCTCTCTCGATATATCCTACTATATGCAAGATACAACCGGAAGCTATAAAAAAATCTTCATACAAAGTTACCATAAACTTTATCCGCAATCAATACTGGATCTTAAAATTTGACGTCCAAACTCACACTTCTATTCTATTCTATTTTATTCTACATCCACTTCTATACTACACAGCTATTTGACACTACAATCATTTTTCAAGGAACTCGCAGACTTCAGTTTAGCGAGGAAAGGATAAAATTACGAAAATTACAATCCCTTGTAGTTGTACAGGAAGGAAACTGAGGTCGGGTCGAGACGGGACGCTTTGTACGCTAGCGCTAGGGCTAGTACAAGGCTAATTTTTATGTATTTTATTATTAGTTAATTATAGGTTTGTAGGTGAAAATTTGGTTATATATTATTTGCTCACGATATGTCCCCATATAGCAGGGTAGTCAGAGGGAACCAACTGCTAGGATACTCGAAACGGAGTAGCCACACGTAGAAATATTTTGGGATTTGCGTGTTGAGTGGCGGAATTTATCGCCGCGTTTTGTCTAAATATTATTAATTTACAGCGCATAAACCCTATTTGCTTATTTATTTATTTTATTTCGACACCACGTTGTAGAAAAAACATAACTTTAAAACACTCCTTTCCTTCCTTTCCGCTTAATTTTCGACATTTAGACATTGTTAAGTGGTGGTTTAATACCGCTTTGTCTTTTTACCACATATCTCAAAGTGAGAATCAAACCCAAAAACGTCGAGTTTATAATCAGCAGATAGCAAAGTAGGTGCCCCTGTACCACGACGGCTCTTAATTGAATATTATAAATAAAAAATAAAATAATATATAATTTTAAGCCACAACCCTATTGGAAAAGCACTTATTCCACAAAGACCAGGTAACGTATAGTAGACGCACGCGGCGTCACTCGGAAGTTCGCGCTATTTGCCTTATCTCTGGGAAAACTAAAGGGTTTCTTACCTATGTCTTAAATTTTGGTTTATTTTCAAAGACTTATTTGAAGAAATAAATAAATTTTAAGTTTGATATCAAATAATAATACATTGTATCCTGCTCTGCGTTTTCCTCGAACCGCTAAATATTTCCAAAATATTGCTAATGTTGAAAGGCGGAATTTAATGCTGCTTTTTGTGTTTGTACCACAGCGTTTAAAAATAATTCATTCCTGCGAGCGGGGGTCGAACTCTCAACCGTCGCGTAAAGTCGGCTGCTGTACCGCTGTGCCACGACGCTCCATAAAATCATGTTGAATCACACAGTGTTTATAATTGGGTGACAACAAATTTCGTCGTGAACTCAAACTAATAATTTTTATCATTTAAAGATTATAAAGATCATCGTGGCACAGGGACACAACCCTGTAAGCGAAACGATTGTAAGTTCGATTCCCACTTGACGGAATTAACAATTTAATATTTTAGTATGTAGACAACGTGATATTATTTGGTATCTTCGCACTGGTGACGAGGCAAAGCGTTGAGCGTCGCGACGTTGCGTTAAGTTCCGCTACGTATTACGCAATGCCTCATGAATTCGGCGAAAAATGGGAAACGTATCTTAATATGTAACAGAGAGTCTTAACACCGGGTTCCCAAGTTCCCTCTGCTTACCCTGCTATGTGCAGAATACAGTGTGAAGTAAAAAAAAAACAAGAAAACGTTTCAAATATGAACATTTTAATATGGGAGATCGAACCCGCAAGTATCACAAATATTATTCTTCTTTTTCTATTTATCTGATTGTGTTTCATACAAAAAAATGTTGTTCTAGATTTTGTTAGACAAAAAAAAACACAGTAATCGAACTGACTACCTTTATACACCATATATTATGAATTTAACAGATTTATTGCTATACCCATTGTATCCAATCGTGGCGCTAGGATATAATGGCACATCACACGTCCCGCGGTGACGCTGTCGTTAAAATAATGTCTACCATTTTCTACGCTTCTGTATTATAGTACTTGTAGAAGTGGCATTTAAAATTAAAGTCAAATAATTTTATTCCAAATAAGAAGTATAAAGCTTAATTTTTTTAAGATAAGCGGGACCCAGGAGTATATATATATATAACATACATACAATCCATCCTTTAATTTTAGGTATGTTAGGAATTATAGGAGAGTACTAGGAGATGAAAGCTTGAAATAACTTGATAATAGTGTACATAAAAAATTGTAAACGGTGCCATGTACTGCATTTACTATTACTAAAATAAAACGACTATTTTATCTTATTAATTATATCGACTTGCACTAGAAAATATTCTTATATCATATAGTGTATGCGTTTATAGCCTCATGCTTCATACATTTACTTATTGATACCCATATTTTCTGATATTAATAGATAAGCAGTCTCGTTCGCGCCATGTGATTAATATGGAGAGCCTTTCAGGAGATTTTACGTTACGATTTTTCGGACTAGTTAATCTCCTAATGAGTGCGGTAACGGGAGTCCTGAGAAGAGAAGAAGAAGAAGAAGAGAGGTCTTCTAAAATACAGACTAAACAATTTTACAGACTATATGACGTGTTTTAAGTACTGAGATACTCCGTTCGCCGCTTTCATGTCCAGACATTGCGTGATGTATGGCAAAAAAAACATTGTGCTTCTTGTTACCAGAATGAGCAAAGAAATAATTCTACCGAGTGAGAATCAAAGCCACAACATCGCATTTACAGTCAGAGGTTGTTCCGCTGCGCTATGACGGGTTTTTTTCACACAATTCCTTCCATTGTAAATTGAACCTGACATCCGTTATATAGTAAATAATTCGTGTCGTTAATATTTCTTATAGGTTTTATTCTGATTAAATTACTAAAAATTTTGACGAAAAGCTGGTCTATCCATTTTGAAGTCTGTGGGTGTCTCACAAGAATGTACCTAGTCGAATAAACTTACTTAGGTCGAGTGTGTTAGTTTACCTTCATATTACCTTAATGTAATATTGTATTATTTATCTTTTGTATTTCATTGTGTGTGTGTATATATAGAGGAAATAAATTAAATACATGCATCTCCCGAGTGGGCCACGTGGCACATCGGGGGAAACGTGCCACGTGGCATCATGGCTCGTTGAGCCACAACGGCCTCATAAGTAATTGTTATTATTTTTTTTGCATTAAGTTGCATCCTGCACATAGCCTGGGACTAGTGATAAGACACCCCGTTCCCATTAAGATATTTCCGTTTCCCACTTTTCCCCGAATTTTTTAGGTATTTCATGATGAGTGGCGGAACTCAACGCCGCGTTTTAAGTGCTTACCAGAGCGAGAAAATATTGACAATATTGAATATTTCATTCCCTCGAGTAGGAATCAAATCCAAATCCATCATTGCGCTATAACTGCCTCATTCCAGTTATTAAATCAAGTTCAAACAGCTTGACGCTGGATCCCGCACACAGCAGGCAGCAGATAGCAGAAGAGGGAATTTAGTGCTAAGACACTTTCATTTTCGGCCGAATTCTGGAGGCATTGCGTGTTGAGTGGCGGAACTCAACACTGTGCTTTGCCTCGACACCAGAGCTACGAAATAAAGATAAAATTTTAAATAAATGTTTATGTTCCTCGAGTGGGGATCGAACCCACAACCAGTCGCATATTACAGTCACACAGTTATACCCAGCTTCACGACTGGAAAGTTCTATACAATAATAGCTATATTCGCATTTCTATCAAAACTATTGGTGAGTTTGATCGATTTTACAATTCAGCGGAGCATTGCACCTAAGTAATATTACTTGGTAGCAAAATAATTATTTTCTATGCACGAGTGGAGTTAAACGCTGTATACATCATTAATATAAATTACTCGTTGTAAGGTATACCTACATGAGTTATAATGATGGTTATGAAAGGTTTGATTGTAAACGCGACGGTTGTGGGTTCGACTTTCAATTGGAGGTGTTATTAACTATTTTTATCTCCTCGCTCTGGTAAGAAGACAAAGAGCGGCGTTTAGATCCGCCACTCAGAAACGGATCGGAGTGTCTTAACACTAGATTCTTTCTGCCTACCCTGCTATTTGCGGGATAAAGAGTGAAGCAAAAAAAAGAGTAGTACATATTGTCGAAATTTTCCATTACTATATTATTACAGTTTTCTCGCTTTTTCGTGGTAGGTGAGGAGAACTAGGGTGAAGACACTCCCTTCTAGACTTTCCGCCCGAATTCGAGGCTGTCTGATAAATGGCGAAACTTAATGCGTTGACTTTTCAGAGCGGTTATATGATTGAATAGCCAGTTTTAGCCAAGTCTGATAGTTTTTGGGACTTTTATGTTTGATTCTATGTCTGTATAATCCCAAAATTAAAGAAAAAATACTGACTTCCTACTAAATCAGTTCAATTCAGATCAAAAAACACAAAAGATGCAAAAAAAACCACAAACCAAGTAACAAATAACAAAAGAGAATAAAGAAATTTCTATACAAAAGAAAATTACCAATTGATTTGTGAATGCAAACAATGCGGATACTTCAGATTGTATTATTGTTTATAATAGGCGCGGAGCTAGCTGTTATTTACTTACTGTCAATATACAATTATTATTGAGATCATATATCTAGATTTTTTTATTGATATAGATAGATTTAAATATAGGATAAAATATATATTTTTTTATGTAGTGAGTAAGTGAATCTATAGTGATAATTTTTAGTTCCACGCTGTATCCCCCATCGGAGGGTGGGCTATACGCTATATTCGCAAATTGTTGAGTAAATAAATAAATAAATCGCTTCAATCAGCTTAAGTTGATGTAACTTTTTAATTTATGAACCGATTGTAATAAAAGGATCGGTCACGTAAAAAACATGAGGAACCCCCGAAGGGCATGTATGAAGAGGTTGACTACAGTGGACGAGGCGAAAGACTTATTTAGAGACTATGGCGTTTGGCGCTCCGTTCTCTCTGACTACCCTACCCTACCCTATTTAGTTTAGTTTAGTTTTTGTAATAAAACATATACGTTAAGGGAAGCTTGCCAAAATCCAATAGTGAAAACTGCACTTAAATCGGTTAAGCCAATTCTGAGATTAGCGTGAACAGACGCACAGACAAATAGACAAAAATTTTAAAAATCATGGTTTTGGTTCTATAACATTAATGAAGGCCCTAAATATTTATTTTTATTTTAAGTAAGTATAGATATTAAAACTTCATACAAAATTCGGCAGTTGCAGACAAAATTCACTATTCACTTCATACGAAAAATGCTACATATACATATATATAGTTTGTAAAAACATAATATTTCTTAAGAAGGCAAGGCGTCACGATTGTTTTTAATAGGCCAAGAGGCAGCTTTTTTTATTTGTTCACTTCCGTTCCTCGAGACGCCTTTGTCGGAACAAGAATTATGTTTTCATTGCGATTTTAAAAAGAAGATTTTAAAATATCTACTGTTTTAAAATGGACTTGACGCTGTCGTATTGTGTTTGTATGACACTGCCCTTTGGGCTGTGATTGTTGATTCAAATTATTTGAATATGTTAACGTCTGACTGGAAATATGATAGTTGTGTGTTCGATTTTCAATTGGGGGAGTGAATTATTTCCATTTGGTCACTCCGGTTGCAGGGAAAAGGTTTTTGAGTTTCACCACTCAACAGAAATGTCCTGAAAATTAGACGCAAAGTGGAGAAATATACGGTCCACTGAGTGGTTAAAAAATATGTTTTTGTGTATTAATAATATATTCCGCGTTTGCAATGAATGCTAAATCAACACAGAATTGCGTAAATCAGTAATTTTGTTTTTTTTTTTTAAACAAAAGCTTAACGCTGTTTCTTGCATATAGCAGGAAATCACGACCAATTTTCATAGCAATATTTACACTCGACTCGATCTGTTACCAAAGACAAGAAATGAAAATAATACATCACAGTCCCTTTGAACTCGTATGAACTCGAACCCACAACCGTCGCGTCCACACCCAGACGCTACCCGCACGCTCCCACCACTCCACGGTAGCCCCAATTATTCACGCTATAAAAACCATGTAACAATTAAATTGAACGCAACGCTAATTAGTAATTCGCGCGGGATGATTTAGTCGCTGTTTTTGGCATACATTACTACATGTTAACAACGTATTAATATGTTGTTTAAGTGATATTTTAGTGCCATTTTTATGATGATGCCTATAAATAATATGGTTTTGGGTTCGATTCCTATGGGGGAATGGTTGTGGTTAAATTATTATCATTTTCTCTGTTTTGGGACGCTAAACGAGGTGTTGAGTTTTGCCACTCAACTCAGGTTAAAAATAGGGAAGAAATAGTGTTGACGCTAGGTTCCCTCTACCTTCCCTGTTACATATGGAAAATAGATATAATGACAAGCGGCATTATATTTTTCCACTCATTACGGAATGTCTTGAAGTGTAAAACACTCTTCTGTCTAAAAAGGTTCTCTCTGCCTACTCTGATATGACGCGGCGTTGAATTTCTCTATTTAACGGATAGGTATTATTAGTAGATAGATACCTTCTTCTATTATGCATATTCAAACTTAGGATCTCCTTTAAGCACCTATCATAATATATACTACTGTGTCAGGTTGGTTTAACGAAAATTGGATACTTACAAAAGTTTCCAAAGATAACACAAGTACTATCATTTGTAAAAGTTTCATGAGTTATAGAACTTTCTAACAAGCGTACGTATTCAATATTGTAATAAGTAAGTATAATATAAGAATTTCGGAATATATATTTCTTTACTCTCTTAACGTCGTATCCCGCACATAGCAGTGCAGGCAGAGGGAACATGGGAACCTAGTGTTAAAACACTAGGTACCCATTAAAACATTTCCATTCTCTACTTTCCGACGAATATTGAAGGAACTCAACGCTGCGTCTCTTTCCCAAAGCGTAGAAATTAAAATATTTAATATATTACAGTTCACAGTCGCCACGACTGGCCTCTAATACATATTTATAGGTATACAAAATTGAGCTTTCCTGATTTTTTATAGTATGCAATGTTTTCAAATCGCTAGAAGATTACTCATTACTAGGTTATTTCTGCCTATGTTTAATAGCGGAACTTAACGCCGCAGAAAATCAAAATAATCTCAATATTTGAGTGGGAATCGAATCCCAAACCATCGTTTGTACAGTCGGGCACTGTTCCACCACGACACAGCAATATTGATCGCCTCTTACATAATTTATATGTAATAATTAAGAGACAACCGCAGAATACAATAATTATATTGCGGTCAGGTTTAATATGAAAATATTCTTCCTACTCACGAATATTACTACATATTAATATAATAAAAACTGTCAAGTGCGAGTCGGATTCGCCCACCGAGAGTTCCGTACCAATTTCATAAATATATAATGCTAAACGGGAAGACGATACATATAAGATGACAAATTTGAGTTTACGGGCGTGTGCATTGATTTTGTATTAAGTAAGCTACAATTACAAGTTTGTAATAGTTTCTGTGATATATATAAAAAATGAGCGAGTTTTAACACTACATTAGCGTTGTGTAATGAGTGGCGGAACTCAACGCCCGCTTTTTTTTTTGCCTCGACAACAGAGCGAAGAAATGAAAATAAAATTCTAAATAAATATTGCACGTCCTCGAGTGGGTCGTGTTTGCGGTTATACTTTGTTTTACCACTACGCCACTATGGTGTAGCATATTGTAGCACCATTATACTCTATTGTTTTATATATTTCTTGCATAGCAATAGTTTACGATCGAAACTCAATCATATACATGATTGATTTACAACCGGTAGTTAATTATTAAGGGAATATGAATTTGCGTTGATGTATGTTTGTTTTTTTTACTTTCACGCTCTATCCCGCATATAGCAGTAGGCAGAGGGAATTTAGTGTTACTACACTCTTTTCCAGACGAACCGTCCAATTTTTGAGACGTTGCGTAATAGCGTAATTCAACGCTGCATTTTGTCTACCAGAGCAAAAATATTAAAATAAATATAACCATTTCCCGAGTAGTGAAGCATAATAAAAAATACCTTAATAGTAAATAAAAGTAATTATTTTTGATAATTTTTAAGCAAAATCAGGTATTTACCTTGTTTCAAACGCAATGGCAGTTATTGCGGAAATACTAACAATGAATGAGGTGATTTATACGCAACCACCACCTACCAGCTAGTGTTACATGACTTTGCTAATAACGATATAGGGCAATAAAACGTAAGTGCGATTATATAAAGGTTAACAAGGTTCCACTTTAAGGTTAATTTTTTTTTGCGGTTTCACGCTTTTTCACGTAAACTAAAAGAAACTAGAGTTAAGATCCGTTTTCTCGTTTCCCCATTAGGGATACATTGTATGTTGAATGGTGGAACTCAACGCCGCAGCCTGTTTACCAGGATGGGGAAATGTAGATAAATATAATTATTCCACTGAGTGGGATTGACCCCACAACCATGTTCATATTCTGCCACACTGTGCTACCACGGCCTGACAGTAATATTATATTAGACATTTAATCCCATGATGGTTATGAAATTAAATAGAACATTTAGTTATTACAAGGCCCTCGTGGCTCAGAAGCACAAGCGTGTGACAGTAAACGCGACGGTTGTGGGTTCGAATCTCGGGTGGATTCGGGGGATGAGTTTTGAAGTTCGATCGTGACTAAGAAAAAAATATTTTTGTAGCTTCACGCTGTGTGTAGTAGGCAAAGGGAACATAGGAAACCTAATGTTAAGACACTTTGTTCTCCGTCAAAACACAACATTTACCATTTTACGCCGAATTCTTGACGCGTTTGCGTGTTGAGTAGCGAAACTTAACTTATACATTTGCAGTACCTGATTCTGGTGAATTATTTTCAAAGAAATTTAGTATTTTGAACAAAATAATTGAGTCTGTCGTGAAAGTAGAACGTTAAGACATAAAGTAAAACATTTTCGATAGTCAATTATTACATTCTGACACAATCTTCTGATTAAACTACATTCAGATTTATAAAGAAATTTGTTTAACGAAACCAATATGGATTAAGAATGCCATGTAATACTTACATATGTATATGGTCCTAAGGTGCTAAAGAAAAGTTGCCAGTTCGTTAGAATGATTGACTTTTTGAATTACATTTATACAAAAAATAATACTTTAAAAATTGGGAAAAACACTTTCCTAAAACCTTTTCTTCTATATGCAGGATAAAGCACAAAGCTAACAAAAGTACCCGGTTATTTACAATAAAAACACATGAAATTATATAAGATATTTGAGCTCCACTCATCTTATTCAACATAATAATACAAATCATAATCGCATTGTATCCTGCTCTTACCGTCTTATCAGTATCTATCCCTGGAAAGTAAGTACAGTACGGTCAACGAATCGTGGCCGCTCTGAAGTAGGAATTTTGAAGTTTTGCATATTGTAATGTACATATTACTCGTGAAATAAATAATCCAAGGTAAGAAAAATCTTACAATCAGATCTGATGAACCATCTACAGTTGACTTCGGAGTGGCCACGACTCGTCGACCGTATTATAGTCGAATCCGCACTTTAATTATACGCGTCGAGTTATATGACAACATTTGCTTATCCGCACGAATTGTGGAATTAAGTTTGACATTGTGCTATACTATAACCTTTTTCATTGAAATGGTCTAGCGGTTCAGTCTTGATAAAATATACTTTTTTTGGTAATTTTAATTTGAAAGACATTGCGTATTGCGGAACTCAACGCCGAATTTTGTTTATCAGAGAAAAGAAATGAAAATAAATGTAATTATTCAATTGAATGGAGGATAAAACCATAACTAATGCGCTTATAAGCAGACTCTGTGTAGCAGCGTTAGGGCAACCGAGCTTATTAGAAGAATCTAACTTCCCTGATTCTTAATGCAAACAGAGAGCCTTAAGAGTAGGATCCCAGGTTCAATTTACATAACCTGCTATGTACGAGATACAGTATGAAGCTGAAAAAAATAAAAAATATTTCAGCTTCCACAGTCAAACATCACCCCGCTTTGAAATTGTAAGATTAAAACACAAAAGAGCGAACTCTCGTGTAAGAAGGATTTGCAATTAAACGCCTCACGAGCAATTTAACTTAATATTAAGATTTACATATATGTATGTATGTTTGTGTGTTGTTTACTCACGAATATTATTATTATACTTACTCTGCTTTTCGGTTTTAATTGGAATTATAATTAATTTTACGGTCTAATTACTTATTTGGAATTAAAAAGTCAGAGAGTGGAAAGTTGAGTGATTACAAAAAGTTTTCAATCATAAAGTACTAAGTATGGTTTGGTTCTTTAATTATGGCGTTTCGAAAGTACTAAGTAAATATTATGTTCATGATGACATTAGGTTTTGATGATTTATATTGCCTAGCATGTTCAGCTTTCCACTGACTTTACTCATATCAGGTTAGGCAAAGTGTTAGGACACTCCGTTTCCTGCGAACCGTCCAAATTTAGGGACATTGGGACGTCTTAGGTGGTAGAACTCAATTGAGGAAATAAAAATATTTTAATTGAAATCGAATCTACAATTTTTACATTTACAGTCAGCCTCACACATTTTGTGAACCCACTATCACGCAATTAAGTATATCGTAACTGAGCCATGATGAAAAAAAGACGTTATAGTAATTACCAAAACCGGTAGCGAATTCCTGGTCTTTAAAAACATAAGTGTAGACTGATGGACTCGATGATTATAAATATTTTGCATTCCACTGAGAAATTATCATATATATAAAATAAAGTAGCTCCGCGCTTTTTCCCGTAAATCGAAGTACGAAAAGGGAACCTTGAGTCAAAATTCCGTTCTCTGTATCGCCCATGTTTCATACATTGAGTTGTGGGACTAAACGCCGCACTTTGACTTACTTAAGAAGTAATCAAGAAAACAATTGGATTCAATTAGTTTAATATAACGAAAGGAAAGAATAGATCTCTTTCTTAAGTATTCATTTACATTTTCCCACTGTATATGGGAATTATGATCGATTGTTAGGCTAAGTGTTGTTCTATACAGAAAGAAGGGCGTTAGATTTTTATAGTAATAGTTGAAAATTGACTATCATTGACGGTTTTTAGTTTTTTTAAGAGAGGAACGTAATAATTTCCCGTACTATTTTTTTAGACTAGGACGTGGCGCAGGGGCACAAAGTGTGACTGAAAAACCGACTGGTTGTCGGTTGGATCCCCACTCGAGGATATGAAATATTTATTTAAATGTATATTTTCATTTCTTCGCTCCGGTGTCGAGGCAAAGCGCGGCGTTGAGTTCTGTCATTCAACACGCATATGCTTCCATAATTCGGCAGAAAGTGGGGAACGCAGTGTCTTAACACTAGCTTCCCTCTGCCTACCCTGCTGTGTGTGGGATACAGCGTGACGCTGAAAAAAAATGAAAAAAAAATTAACTTTAACCTTATATTTATTACATAAATTCTCGGGAACTATAATAGAACAACATAAATTATAGCTGAATATATAATTTTACCATCATATTCTATCGCCAATATACAGTCGAAGAAGAAAGAAGAAGAATATACAATCGAAGGTTGGGTAGGTTCCCAGGTTCCCTCTGCAGGATATGCTGTGAAACTATAACATAGCTATAGAATATGTTTCAGTGTTGAACAAAGTAAATCTAGTACTAAATCAGTCTTGACATGGGAAAACATGAACAATAGTGTATTTCGTTTATCTAATAGCGTTCCAGATATTAACTAAATTGTCTATATTAAAATTAAAATGTGTAGAAAATCTACTTTTTATAATTTGCTACTATGAAATTGAAGATGATGATTTTTCAGTTTTTGTTCCGTGGGGTCTTAATTGACGTTACGTTAGTAACGTAATCATTTCTTTTTCTTTTTAACAATGGTATTATTTAGGAAGTACCGTATTTGAATCCTATTTAAGGTCTGAAGAAATCTTTTAATATGTTTTACGTTTCCTGGGTCTGCTTGGGCAAAATGCAGAGTTGGGTTTCGCCATTCAACATGCAATATTCAATATAGACGACGAATAGGCAAAGATAGACACTACGTTCACATTGAGACACTTGCGTTTCCCATTTTCCGTCTGTCATTGCGTATTGGGTGGTGGAACTCAACGCCTCATTGACGCGTGATTTGTTTTAAATTATAATTTTAAAGGCGAGTCGTGGCGCAGTGACATAAGTGTGTTCAATCCCAACTCTAGGAAATAAAATATTTATTTAAATTTATGTTCTCAATTCTTCGCTCTGGTGTCGAGGCAAAGTGCGGCGTTAAGTTCCGTAATGATTTACACACACTTTGTGCTCCTGCGCCAAGATTGGCCTCTATAATTAGTCAAAATTAGTATTATCCGTAACAGAATAGTGTATTTAGTACAACGCTAATATAGAACAGTTCTAGCATTTCGGTAATTACACTTAGTTAATCAATCAATGTCAATTAGAGTAACACTCTCTAAGATAGTTCATAGTTTGTATCAACTTTTGAGTCACTTAAACTGTTAATTTAGCTAAAATTTGACTAGGTAAGTATCTGAGAGGCCAGTTGACTGTAAACGCGACAGGTTGTGGGTTCGATTCCGATTACCAAGGCCAATCCCACAACCACCGCGTTTACAGACAGGGCAGAAGAAAAATGATCAAGTATAAGCTTCAAATCTATCAGAGTAGGTGTAAGGAACCTAGTGTTAAAACACTCCGTTCGTCATGCACCACAAAATTATCCAGACATTGCGAGTTAAGTGGCAGAACTCAACGCCGCAACGTCAAGAATACCTTAAGAGAAGACGCTTAAAAATAAATAAAACCGTTTGTAAAAATATATTTGCATAAAGAGCTAAAATCAATATGTCTGCCAATTTCACTATTTACAGAGTCCATGAAAGTTTCAGGCCAAATCACAAAGTCTGAAGACAAAGTGCTCGAAATTGGTACTTTTCGAGTCACATTCGATATTCCTATTGGTTGTTTCCGTTATACCACGTTATTTCGGAAAGTTATTTATATATATAAACGTTTGAGCGAACATCCTCCATGTTTTGGGTTTTGGGTTAGGTTATTAAAGGCAAAAATATATTTTTTTACCGTCCGATTTTAAACACAGTCGTTGTGGGTTCGATTTCCATTCGGAGGAACTAATTACTTTCATTTTCTCGATTCGATAACAAGGCTGTTCCCTGCGTCCGCAAGAAGACATAGCACAGCGTTGAGTCACACTCAACACGAAATTAATCAAAATATGGGGCAAGCATGGGAAATGCCTACTCTGCTATATCCGGAATACAGGGTGAAGCTAAAAAAACGTAAAATAATCTTAAAATTATAACATAATATAAAAAAATCTCCAAATAATTTTAGTCACAGATCCTTATCTGTAAATATGCTATTATTTATTGAAATTTTACACCTTCAATGACTTGTTATACAAGGACAGCCGAGTTAATTGGTAATTAGTAAAATTAATAATTTTGGTTGTAATTATAATTGAAATGACAGTATTATTTTCATAATTAAACGATATTTATTTTAATTTATAAATCTTTTATATTTTACATTGTTACTAAATATAGACAGTTATTATTTTATTCTTTTGCCACTTTTGTACGAGATTGATATTGATGTTCAATGTTATTTTAATAAACTTCGGCTTTCTAAACGAAATATTTTTTTTATATAATAGGCAAGGCAGTTAGTATTCCAGCATTATAAGATTTTATATTTTGATAATAAATATACCAAAGAATAAAATGCTATTCCTTACCGTGAGGGTTACCTGATGGTAAGTGACTACCGCCGCCCACGACCCCGTGCAATACCAGAGGAGCTACAGGTGTGTTGTCGGCCTTTAAGGTTGAGATTGAAGAGCTTTTTAAAGGTTGTATCGACCTGGAAATACTGCCGCAGGTAACCATTCCACAGTTGCGTGGTGTGTGGAAGGAAGTTGCTATGAAACCGTACCAGGTGGTGTGGTTGATATTTTAGCTTGTGACGTGATGTGTACTTGTAGAGAACGCACAGCGAGGAGACATTTCTACGCAAAGCCAATGAGCCAAGTCTTTTACAGATCATTGAGTCCCCAACGATTCGAACGGCTTTATGTTGTGTGCGATCATATGAGTCAAGTTGGTACTGGGGTGCACCAGCCCAGAGACGAGAACAGTACTCCATACGAGGCCGAACTTGGGCCCTACACAGGGCCAATCGGTGTTTTGGCGTGAAGCTTTCTGTTCCAAAAGCAGAGAACAGAGTAACTTTGGCACTATCTATTAAATTTTGTCATAAAAAATACGGAAACATGGGCATCATTCACCTGTCGCGTCGGCATCGGGACGTCACTCGTTTTACTGCAAACGTGATTGGACCTAGTTAGAGTTTCGGGAATAATTTTAATATAATCATTTCCCTGCTTTGTTATTATCGCTTTGTTTGCCAAAGTGCGGCGTTGAGTTCCGCAATTTGATACGCAATATAACAAAACTAGAATGAAACTATAGAACGGTCTTAACGTGACGTTTCCTCTGTCTCGTCTTCCTAGTACACGGTAAGAAGCCCGAAGATAGTGTGTTTAAACTGAGACAAATCGTCTTTAAACAATGAAAACAAATACTAAGTTTTATGTAAGCGTTCACTTAGACGAAAGGGAAATATCAGTATGGTTCATTGAATTCAACGTTTTACAATGTATTCTCTATAGTGATATTGTGTTTACTAAAAACAATAAAATAAAACACTCTTTATTTCGTTTTTTTTTTTGTAATTTTGCGAGCAACTTACCTCATTCACGTAAATTCATATTTTGATGAAAAGTAGGCAAGTATAACACTTTATAAAGGATAAAAATATTTCTTGAAATAGTAATCGAACATATAACCATCACATCTACAATAAGACGCGTTCCATCCAACTTGGTTTAAATCTTTTTTATAGTGTATCTCATTATATTTATTTGGCCAGTAGTGGCGCAGGGGCACAAGCGTGTGATTGTAAGCGGCAGGTTGTAGGTTCAATTCCCACTCGGGGAAATCAAGTATTTAATAAAAATTTTTCGCTCTGGTAATGGGTCAAAGCGCGGCGTTGCGTTCCGCCACTAAAACATAATGTTACAAGAATTCCGCGAAAAGTGGGGAACGGTAGTGTCTTAATCTAAATTTAGTGTATTTATTTTGTTGTTCAAAAATAGAATAAATGATAATTGTACTTTTGTGCCTATTTTACTGTTTTATAGATAGATTATAAGCCGATAAAACGTACACACGACAGATCGTTTCTCATATAAAAAAAAGCATTCTAGTAATTGATTCGAATGAAAGTACCGCATGACTGAGCCTTTCATTTAATTTTAAATGAAATTTTCTACGATTTAATATTAAAAAATTCCATTTAGATGACAATTAAATCTCTTATTACAAGTATATCAGATTTTTGTTGTTGAAAAAATGTCGAGGGACGATTAAGATTAAAACTTATTAATTAATGTGCGCGAGAAGTCATTTTAATTAACACGAAAAAGTGTGAAGAGGGCGGCGTTGCGCGGTGGAACAGCGTCTGTAAACGTGACAGTTGTGGGTTCGATTTCGCTCGAGGAAATTCACTATAAAAATAATGTTCCTGGCTCTAGTAAGAACACAAAATAGGAGTTGACTCCCGCCATTCAACACGCAACGTCTCAAAACTTAGGCCCAACGTGGGGAACGAAGTGTCTTAACACTGGGTTTCCTCTGCCTAGTTTACTATATGTTTGAAGCTAAAAAGATATAACTTTGCATAAGAGGAAAAAGGAAGAAGAATGTAGTGAAATCAAATTGTACTCATTTCTAGAGTGACATTCTAGTCCACCCAATTCAAAATATTGCTTGTTGAGTGACAGAACTCTACGCCATCATTTAGCTTTAGAGAGAAATGAAAATATTTTAAATAAAATCACTTTCACGAATGGAGACCATTTTATTTTAATTATTATATCGGTCGGTTTCCAGGAGGCGCAGGTTCGAGTCCCGCTGCGTTCAAATTTTTAGACGTTTTCTAAATAAGTATTTCTCTTTCCTAAGTGTGGAATAACACTTTAAAAATGTTTAATAATATTATGTTATCATTAAAAAAACGGAGCAATACTTAAAGTTAAACTTTTATAATATATTAAAAATATATTTACCTAATAAAATAATTCGAACCCGCAACCTTGACTTAATTACACTACGACGGCGTCAGCAGAAGCATCATTAGAATTTTAATTATATCTCTCATTGGAAGGTTAACAATGCACTCGATTCCATTTCGATGCATATTATTTTCTATTCGTACAAAACCAAAGTAGCGAATTGAAAATACAATATTTTTACCATTTTCTTAATTATAACAATGAATGCTTGTTAGATATTAAATTTGTACTAATATTTAATTTTCTTATTATGCGAGTAACAGTACTTTAATTCCTTATAGCGCAGTAGCATAGAGTCTGAGTGTTAATGTAGTGATCGTAGGTACGATACCCTGAGGTGATTGATTAATTTATTTTTGATCTGTCTTTATTCTCCGCTATTTGTAGGTCTGTCCTCCACTTGGAGATCGCTTCTTATGATAGCTTAGTTGATCGAATTCGCAATGAAGAGATACACTCAGCTGGTTTTGGCACGTCGAACGTAAAAGTGATGAAAGAATGTCAAGTAAGATTTAAGATGGAAAAGTGAGTGGTAAGAGAGGTAGGGGGAGACCTTGGTTGACCTTCAAAAACACAGTATCAAAGATACTGAAGGAAGGTCACGTAAAAAGCATGAGGACTCCCTGGAGGGCGTGTATAAAGAGGTTGATGACAGTGGACGAGGCGAAAGAGGTATGTAGAGACCGTAGCCTTTGGCGCTCCGTTCTCTCTGACTACCTTGGTAGGTATAAAGCGGGAAGTTGAGTTAAGTTTATTCTCTTCTAACGGCGTTGAGTTCTCCACCACTCGAACCCACTCACGCATTGTCGCGAATGAAGGTAAAAAGTCGAGCGTGGGTTGTCATGATATTCGAAATATTGTTAACGCCTACTGCGAAAATGCCTGAAACTATATATATAATAAATACATTACAATACGTTTACCTACATATTGATCGAATCGGGAATCGAACCAACAATACCCACAATAGCACCATATCATATCCATCCGGCTAATTGCCTGAAAAGCGTTCAATAAATAATAGGAAGCGGAACAATGAGCTCCGTCCGATAGCTGAGCGCGGAGTTTACAAGTTTTAGAACGTAATTTATAGGGGACAAGCGAATTAAATGTGATATAGATGAAAAATGGGAATCGTTTTTTAAATTAATAGTTTTTGTAGTAATTAAATATATTATATTTTGTTTTCAAATTTTTTGTCACTGTCGTAATTTCGACCCATTCGTTCAAATTACCACTCTTTATTTTTTCATTCATTTCCCCTTATACTACTAGCACGTCTCTGACACTCTACCAACTCCTGGAGTTCGAGTCTAATGGAGCTGAGGATACTGGCGCTGACACCGATAACAAGAATATTCTTGTTATTGATTGCCAGCTTGCCCAGCTTGAAGCGAACCTAAAGCAGCATTGTATTCTAGGGCTGCATCAACATCAATCACAATAACTAATCGTGAAGATAATAACCCACGTACATCTTATCAACCCCAGTCGCTCTCTGGTACGCCCACCCAGAAAGCGACACGACTGCCCGGTACATCGGTCGTGTCGTAACATAGCACTTTCACTTGGTCAAGGTCGAAGGTCAACTCTTCCTACCTATCTTACCGCTCATTTTTCCGTCATAAATCTTTTTTGCCATCCTTTCATCATTTATTCGTTCGACGTGCTCAAACCACCTGAGCCTGTCCTTCTTCATTCATAAAAAAATCCCCAAATATAGATAAAAATGCAGAACGAAGTGTCTTGCTACTACACGTTCTCTACTCTGCTATGCAGCAAGGAGCGTGAAACCGCAAAAAAAAAACTAAACACGTTTCAATCTCTCCACTTGTACCACACGAAGCGATAATAAAGGAGTTTGTTAAATCAAAATCCATTGTTTTAATGAAAGCAATTGATTGGTTTTCTTCTTTCCGCTTTTATTCTGTATGAAATGTTCAAGACTATGTTTTCTAAATTGAAGACTAACTATTGAATATTCTATTGGATATTACTGTTTGTGTATTTGAAAATATTTTTTGAGATATGATATAAGAGATAACAGATATTGATATGAGAAATAGGGGCGGCAGTGTTGGCGCAATGTGCCATTGTTTAACTGAAAACCTACTGTGGAGAATGATCATTTATACAGCGTGAAGCTGATAAATAACTTTTTCCACTCCGACATAATGCGGCATTAAATTTTGCTATTTAACTCATAAAATAACTCGTGTAAATAGTAAGATGTTAGCACAAGTGAATGAAGTGGTATACTTGGGAAGTATGTTCAGTAGAGATGGAAGATACGAGATTGATGTGGGAAGGCGTATTGCTGTCGGTAACAGGGTTAATGAAGCCTTAGCTGCATTGATGAGACGAACCTAAAGCAGCATTGTATTCTAGGGCTGCATCAACATCAATCACAATAACTAATCGTGAAGATAATAACCCACGTACATCTTATCAACCCCAGTCGCTCTCTGGTACGCCCACCCAGAAAGCGACACGACTGCCCGGTACATCGGTCGTGTCGTAACATAGCACTTTCACTTGGTCAAGGTCGAAGGTCAACTCTTCCTACCTATCTTACCGCTCATTTTTCCGTCATAAATCTTTTTTGCCATCCTTTCATCATTTATTCGTTCGACGTGCTCAAACCACCTGAGCCTGTCCTTCTTCATTCATAAAAAAATCCCCAAATATAGATAAAAATGCAGAACGAAGTGTCTTGCTACTACACGTTCTCTACTCTGCTATGCAGCAAGGAGCGTGAAACCGCAAAAAAAAAACTAAACACGTTTCAATCTCTCCACTTGTACCACACGAAGCGATAATAAAGGAGTTTGTTAAATCAAAATCCATTGTTTTAATGAAAGCAATTGATTGGTTTTCTTCTTTCCGCTTTTATTCTGTATGAAATGTTCAAGACTATGTTTTCTAAATTGAAGACTAACTATTGAATATTCTATTGGATATTACTGTTTGTGTATTTGAAAATATTTTTTGAGATATGATATAAGAGATAACAGATATTGATATGAGAAATAGGGGCGGCAGTGTTGGCGCAATGTGCCATTGTTTAACTGAAAACCTACTGTGGAGAATGATCATTTATACAGCGTGAAGCTGATAAATAACTTTTTCCACTCCGACATAATGCGGCATTAAATTTTGCTATTTAACTCATAAAATAACTCGTGTAAATGGTAAGATGTTAGCACAAGTGAATGAAGTGGTATACTTGGGAAGTATGTTCAGTAGAGATGGAAGATACGAGATTGATGTGGGAAGGCGTATTGCTGTCGGTAACAGGGTTAATGAAGCCTTAGCTGCATTGATGAGACGGCGAAACGTCAGCACAGCTGCGCGTTTGGCCGTACACTATGCATAATATCTCGAAAAATGGGCGGTGTGTCTTTACATTAAGATACATTTGCCAATCCTGACATACGTGGGTAAAACTGAAAAAATATTCAAAATCACATACAATAAGAAATTAGTTAGTCTCTTATTGTTTGTGATTGAGTGAAGCAGGGTCGACAGAGGGAACCTGGGAACCTAGTGTTTAAACATTCCGTTCGCATTAAGAGACTGCCATTGAAACCAGTCGTGGGGCAGGAGCACAAGAGTACGACGGTAAACGCGACAGACTTTAGTAAGTTTTGCTACTTATCCCCAGGCGAAACTATAAAAATATTTTATTCACTTAGTAAGATGCAATAAAATAGACACAATAACAACTTTCTATAATTTTTTTTAACAATCTAATATTGAGAGATTGTTAAAATAAAATTTATAGAAAGTTACTTCTTAGAAAACTTATAAAAATTTGAACCCACGGCTCTTGGAAGAGGACAAATTTTTATATTTTCTAAAAAGTATTTTTCTTACCCAAGTGTGGAATAACACTAAAATTGTTAAAAAATATTGAATGTTTTATTTTGCACTTGTTAGACTTATAAGATGAATATAATGTATCTCAAATAGGATATAAATAATTATATAGCTAATAGATTAAGGAGTTAATATTAATTGAATATATTGAAAAGAGCAATTTTTGTTTTTGTTACCGGCTCTTCTAAGCAGAAATGCATTCTGAGGCGATGTGTCCGGTAGTAGCGACACGTTAATTCGATTCAAAACGTGCCCGCAATTTTAAAAAAAATATCAAACTCCTTTTTGCCTCCGGAAATCGGCGGAAGGTGGGGAACGGAAGTGTCTTAATAGGAATGGAGTGTCTTAACATTAGGTTCCCAGATTTTCTCTGCTTCCACTGTTTGAATTTGAGATAGTTAGGTATTCAAGTTCTTGCTAAGCACTTAGTAAAATATCAGTGCGCTTAAAATACCAAAATATACATATATAAACATTTTCAATTTAACTTAAAATGAACAAACTTCTGTACATACTTTGTATATACATATGTATATTGAAAGCTTGCAAGACACCTCAAGGCGTCTGTTACAACGTCCACAGTTTAAACTGCGTTATTTTTCCATCTCGAAGCTACGTAGTTTGCATTGAGGTAGGGTGACCAAGTGAAATATGTTCTTTTTTCTTCTATAATGTAAGACCTCGCCAGTCGGGGCGCAGGAAGATACGAGTACGATTGCAAATGCGACAGCTTGCGAGTTCAATTCAGACTCGACGAAATGAGTTATTAAATACATTCATTTTTTCCCTCTGGCCAAGAACGGCGTTGAGTTTCGCCACTCAACTGTAAATTTTTGAAAAATAGGGTACGGAAGTGTTTTAATGGGAACAAAGTGTGTTAACACTAGGTTCCCAGGTATCCTCTACTTTTGGTGCTATGGACCGGATACAAATGAATCTACTGGACTTAGAAATTTGAAATTTCATTTCATATGTAGGTAAGTCAAGGGGCGTAGGAGGAGAGAAGATTTCTTAAAGTTCAAAATAATATGTTAGTAAAGGTCAGTCTAAATTAGCACTCTACTATTAGAAAGACTTTGATTTCCACTTGAAAGAATGTTCATATAAAAAGCAAAAAAGTGAAATGACTCTTTATTACTATGTAAAAAACGAAGCCGTAAACGAGACGGTTATAAGTTCGATTCCCACGTGTGGAAATATATTATTTTCACTTCCTCGGTTTGGCAACAGGGCAAAGTGCGTCGTGGAGTTCCGCCACCTAAGTGTTAAGATAAAAAAAATCTTATTCCCGTCTGTCCCAAATCATGGTAAACCTATCAAAAGCTACCCGCTTCGTAACTGCTCAATTCAGTCCGCATGTCCGATTGTCGACCGAGAGACAAACTATTGCATTTTTATATATACATTGGACAAGTAAATATTTACGAGATTGTGGAGTCAGCGTTGTCAGTAAAGTGACTTAGTGATATTACAGTTAGATAAAATTGTGAATAGTTTTTTATTTTATAGTTAAAAATTAAATCAGAGGGAACCTAGTGTTAAGACACTCCGTTCCCCATTTTCCGCAGTTATGAAGGTATTGGCGTAGCGGAACCCAACGCCGCGTTTTTCTTCGACACCAGGGTGACGAAATAGAAATATAAATTTAAATAAATATTTCATTTCTTCGAGTGGAGATCAAACTCACAACCAGTTACACTTTGTGCCCCTGCGGCACGACTGACCTCATTCTTTATAGTTATAATATTTTTTTAAGTTCACGCTGTATTGCACCTATAACATGGTAGGCAAGGGCAAACTGGGAACCGAGTGATAAAACACTCCGTTTCCCATTGAGATACTTCCGTTTCCCACTGTCCGCCGAACTCTTGGGGTAGTGTTAAGTGGTAAAACTCAACGCTGCGTTTTGCCCCTTTGCCAGAGCGAGCGAAATAAAAATAATAAATTTCATTGCCCCGAGTGGGAATCGAACCCACAACTATCGCGTTTACAGTGTACGCTACGCTTATACGCTTGTGGCCCTGCATTATGACTCCAACAATATCTATTTTATTATTAATATTTTTAAACTACTACTATACATTAAGAATGAACAAAATATTTTTTGCAAACGAATACAAAATTTTAACCTAACAATAAAATTTTCTAGAGATTTTTCAAATATATTCTTCTCTAGCTTTATCGTGAGCGAGGCCAGTCGTGGCGCAGGGGCACAAACGGTGACTGCAAACGCGACTGCTTGTGCTTTGGTGTTTCCAAAATTCGGTGGTAAGTGGGGAACGGAGTGTCTTAACACTAGGTTCCCTTTGCTTACCTTGCTGTGTGCGGGATACAGCGTAAAGCTGATTTAATAATTTTTTTGATTTAAGCTTTTTCTTTTGTAATTTATAGCATTATTAGCGAAAGCGTTATTAGAAAAGCGTTATTTTTATTTTATAATTTAAAGCATTTGCTCAAAAGAACTGGAAAAATGTCTAATCTGTTCCTCAGTGTACGTCACAACGCATAAATTAAATATCTAATTACATAGCTGAATATCGGATTTTGTGTACGGAGATCAAATGTTTAAAAAAATATACTAACTGAATTGAGAACTTTCTCATTTCAAATCGGTTAAGTATAGTGAAATCAAGCATTACTCGAGTAGATTGAACACACGCTTTATGAGTCTGGTTGTGTTTGTTTCCGTGTTCTTCTGTGTGATGTTACTTTTCTTTCGCTAACAAAATAAGTATTTTTTTTGTTTTCTCGCTGTATCCTGCATATAGCAGGGCAGGCCTAGGGAACTTGGCATTGAAACACTCCATGCACAGCTAATTTTTCGTGTTGATAAGATAAGACAATAATATACTCGTAAAAACGTTATCTCAAAATAACATAGGAACCTACAACCTGCGATTGCAGCAAATTATGCTATTATATAAATTTTCTCTAAATATATAAGTACTGCAATTATATACTTTTTCTATACTTAATGGCTGCATTTTTTTAGATCGCTACGTTTAACGTACCTTCTGAGGCACGGAGAAGATAAACAAGATGTTAACTACAAAACTCATGAAAATAGTGATTATAAATTGTATAAAGAGGAGTTAGTGATACGTCACTGTATATTTTTCTAGCTATGGGATATTGACAGAATAAACATGATATAAATTAATATAATAAGATAAACAAACAAAAAGATAACCAATCTAATATAACAAATGCGTGCAATAACGGATCTTATGTCACCGATGGCGGTTGATTGGCGTAGAGTTGGATGGCAGAAGTGTCTTAGTTCCTGTATGTAGGAGAACAATCCTAGTGTTAAGAGACTGTTTTCAATTTCACACTCGTTTACAAACTTTGAGTATCTTTTCTTCTCTCCAGCTTCACGTATTTTCCCGCAGCGTACTCTATACAAAAGTAGACAGGCCTAAAGGCACTATGATCCCCACTTTTTGTAAAATTTACGTGACATTGTATATTTCGACGTCTTCGTAACATGTGTCTTTACCGTAGCAAGAAAGTAGCAAAACTTAAGTATAATCTTTTCCATTAGTGGGGATTGAATCTACAATCACCATACTTAATATCAAGTGCTATCTGAATGCCACTACCAATTTGTTATTGTTTTTTTAGCTTCACTCTGTATTTCGCAAATATCAGGGTAGGCAGAGGGAACCTGGAAACCTAATATAAGATACTCTGTTTTTTTGTCTCATTACCATAACGAGGAAAATGAAAATATAACATGATAATTACAAATATCAGAGACCTGTCGTGGCGCAGTGACACAAAGTGTGCCTATAAACGAGACTGGTGGGTTCGATCCCCACTCAAGGTAATGAAATATAATTTAATATTTTCATTTCGTCGCTCTGGTAACGCAGCAAAGCGCGGCGTTGAGTTCCGCCTACACGCAATGCCTAAAGAATTTGGTAGAAAAGGGGAAACGTCTTAACAGTCTTTACTACTATTCGGTTGTTCAGTCTCATATCATTTCTAAGCAACTTGTACGTTCTAAGGTAATAAAGTAGCATGAATCAAAGTAATGCCCAAAATAAATAATGATATTTACGCAGACAGAACGGTCGGGATGTTCCCGATATAACGTAACATTATATATGACGTGCGTTTTGAGAAGTTGGTGATTGTGTCCATCGCTGTTTTTTTGCTATTTTAAGATATCTCCCAGGTCTTTGTAGGGAATAAGATTTTTTTTTATTGTTTTATGGATATAGATCTATGGTAAGGTAGACAGAGGAAATCTGGGAGCGTAGTGTTAAGACTCTCCGTTTCGTAGTGACACATTTTCGTTCCTATATTATACATACATACGTTTGTGTTCAGTTTTCAAGATGTGTACATTTTACAAAATTGCTAATAATCTCTATTCTCCTCCCTGGTTTCATTTTTTAGCTTCACGGTACGTAAAACGGTTCTTCACTTTACGCCTAATTTTCATGACATTGAGTTTTGACATCACTCAAAATTCAACGCCGCGCTTTGTCGTTTTATAATAACAAAAAATATGGTAAAATAATTAATTCCGTAAAATTATTCATTTTTCGTGTGAATTGAACTCAGAACCGTCGTCGTGGTTACAGTGAGACGCTACTCTAAGATGACGGTCTCAATTTATAAAAACGGATAAAAGAGAACGAAGTGTCTTAACACTAGATTCTAGCCAATCATGCCATATGCGTGATACAGCGTGAAGCTAAAAAAGGAACCAAACCAAGAAAATTGCATTTTAAACCTATTTTAAACATAGCGAAACGATTTCGCACGCATTCATACGAGTGCACATGTACGCCGAGAATGCTGTTAGCTTTTATTTTTATTGAAATTCCCATACAAGATGCGCTACTGGGCTACATTGTTTTGATTTTAAGACTACATTTCAAGTGCTTGGTGGGATAAAGATGGTGTCTTTATAGATTTAATGGGTTTGGCTAATAATTGTAGCATGTAGTATTCTGTATTTTTAAGGAGTAATTATTTAATTGAAGTCGACGTGTAAGCACGATGGTTGTGAATTCGATTTTCACTCTGGAAAACGAATTATTTTCATTTTGTTGCTGTGTTAAAAAGTGTGACGTTGAGCTCCGCCATTCAGTGCGCTTATTTCGAAATTTTAGTGGAAAGAGGGAAATGGAGTTACTAACACTAAGATCCCTCTGCAATAGAGTAGGTACTATTACAAGCGGGAAAGAGCGTGAAGCTAAGAAAAAAGTAAATCTGATCTAACTCACACGTATCTCATAAAAATATTTCTTTAATAAAAGCAATTCTCCTTTGTTACGAAATAATTTAGCGAAATAGGTGAACTACAAATGTATTTCATAATCTATTTTCAGCCCATTTGAGAAACATTGCGTGGAACTCAACGACGCGCTTTATTTTATCAAACCCCATACAGAAATGAAAATAACATGAGCATTCTCTATTGTTACTATAATCTATAACTGTCGTATAAACAATAATACAACAAAACCCAAAAAAGCATATATTCCATACTATATAATAACCAAACTTGCCAGACAGACAGAAAAAGAGAAAAACTATTAAAAAGGCGTTTTAAATCTGAACTCAAGTCACCATATAAGCACTAATCCTCGCTAGAGTACCTACTGCACGTCAAGGGTCGTGTCACCCCTGCGGACCGTGTCTATGCCGGATGTTCCGTTTCAAGTGAACTTTGCCATAGAATATAAGGAAATATGTAGCTATTCTATTATATATTATTAAATATTTTTGTTTTTCTAGAACATTAAATTTCTGTGGACTTTGTCTTTGTGAAAATTTATTGAGTTTGTTCTCATTGTTATGTGTGTAACGTTTACTTGCAGGTTTCGTCACGCGTGACGTGAAATGACTTTTTCTTAGCTTCACGCTGCATCTCACACTGGCCAGGTAGGCAGAGGAAACCTGGGAATGATACATGTTAGGATACTTCGTTCCCATTAAGACACCTCCGTTCCCCACTTTCCGTCGAATTCTCGAGGGATTGAATGATGGAACACGACGTCGCAAACGTCCGAGAATGTTCTATATTACAATTTAAAAGAGTTGTGAAAAGACGTTTGTGTGTTAAAGATTATTACCAAATTAATGATTATATAAATGATAACACGCCTTGGGAATGAAATGCTCGCTCCAGTCTGTTTCAAAGTATCATTATCAGAAATATTAAAATATGTTTTTGTACAACTGATTTAAAAAAAAAGTCCCGCTGAGTTTCCTGCGATGGTTCTTTTTAGGTCGGAGGCATTAACTTTAGTGAACTGGTGGTAAATTATTTGACGTTTAAATGAAACATGTAACTTCTTATGTTGAATAAAATTATTTGACTTTGACTTTGACTTTGCACTTTACCCCGTTACCAGAGCGAGGAAATGAAAATACACCTTGTCACGTCTACAAGCGCCCTTGCGCCACGACTGGCTTCAATATTTATGAATAGATTTTACAATAACCACGTACATTCAGGCACTATACCAAAACCAGAATAAAACATGACATATCTGAATAATTATTCTATGTATGTATATTCCCATGGAGCACACAGTACGTTATATACAAACAATATTTACTCTGTGACCATATAATGTTTTCAACTCTACATATAAATATATAGAGACAATATTCGTCCGTCCATCACTCACAAAGAGGTATTTCAGTAGCATTGACACACATACAAACACAGCCATATGTTATGTTTTACCTATCAATATTCGTATTTTGTTTTGTTATTCCATTGAATTTTGAACTTTATTCGTATTAAAATAGAGTCGTTACTTGATGGTTTTGGAAGTTGTTATTAAATATATTGTTTTAGGTTCAATTTTGAGATATGGTATTCATCATATTAGTTGTTTCTAATATTTCAAATTTATTGCGGAGTTAAAGCCAATTTTGTTTTAGATAAAAAGGATAATTTGGCGTCACGCAGTATCCCGCACATATAAGGGTAGGCAGAGGAAAATAACGCACTTTCCCACTTTTGATCGAAAGGCAGACTCATCGCGTTTTGAGTGACGGAACTCAACCCCGCTTTTCTTCTTCTTTTTTAACTAATTTAAATAAAATATTAAAAAATACATTTCCTCGAATGGAAACCGAGGAACTTGTCCCTCTGCGCCACGAATGGCTTCATAAGCCCTGCTTCTTAAAATACTATAAAGTTTGAAAATATAAATATATTTTTATATAAAACATCAATTAAAGGTTTCAATAACTTTCCTTGACATTCACATATCATCTGTCTATTTTTTTAACAACTATTAACAGATGTTTAACTCGTCGCTGCTACATACAGCTTGCATACTAAAGATGCACCGGTCAAATGTTTGGATAAGGTCACATATTTTATTTAAATATTTTATGTTTATCATATATGGCGTACATTTCACATCTTTAGAATATAAGCGGCCTAACTTAATATTAATAACTTACTAAATACTAAATAAATTATATAAAAAGCTTCTCAAGATTTTGTGGTGATTTTTCGTAAATATAATATATGGTTCAGCTATTATTTTAAATATAAATAATGAAACATCGATAATCAAGAATTGGTAATCAATAATCTGTTATGGATGATAACCGATGATGGATCGATAATTAAAAATCAATAATCGATAGTTTTTAATTTTAATAATCGATAATTAATCAATATTCGGTAATGAATAATAATGGATGATCGATGATCCGTTATACGTAATCCGTAATCCTTTATCCATAATCCGTAGTCAGTAATAATCAACCAGTAGTATTCTGTTATTCGAAATCTTAATTCGTAATATATTATTTCTATTTTTTTATCTGTAATCACTAAAAAAAAATAATAAAACCATAATCTTCATCCTTATTTCTTAATCCTGAATTCTTAATTATTGATTCTTGATCCTTAAACTTTATTCCTTATCGATCCTCCAGATTAACATACTCATCTATAAAAAAAATTATGACAGACGAGGTGAAAGAGGCAGAGACCCTAGTTAGTCTTTTCCACCGTTCTCTTTGGCTAACCTGTTACATCTTATGGGAAACTATTATTGCGATTTTAAATATTATCTCAAAGGCATAGAAAGACATAGACACATTTATGTATATACTGTATACAATATTTTAGCGTCACGCCAAGTATCCTATCCCGTGGGATTTTATTGTTGTTTGTATGTTTGATGATTACATCAAAGTAACTTTGGAGATAGAGCCGCAGCTTTGAATAAGTTTTCGTAATTGAATTATAAAACTAAGTTTTTGTGGTGAAAAGTGGCTACAGAGTATTTTAGCTAAACATTTTTTTCATCTTAACAAGGCAAAGAGAAACTATAAACCTATTGATAAGACACTCCGTTTCCATTAAGACACTTCTGTTGCTCATTTTCCACCGAACCTGGACGTATTGCGTGTTGTTGAATTGAGAACTTAACACCGTGCTTTGCCTCGTTACCAGAGAAAAAAAATCTTGAGTTGGAATCGAACCTACAACCTGCTGCGTTTATAATCGCACTCTTGTGGCCTCGCGCCACGACAGGCTTTAACTTATTATGTCTATTCTGATAACAAACTTTGACAGCATCTATTATTATTCTTGCACTAAATGAGCAATATGTTGTTTTTCTAATTCATCTTGAAATAATCAAAATTAATATCTTAAAGATTGTCAAAACTCTCGGCCATCCACATTAAAGACAATTAAAAACTCGTTCCAACAAACGATTATCGTTTATATAAATATTAATGGTATACTAAAACTTTGTTTAGGATCTGACGATTTTTCCCAAGAAAATTTTGTCATCAAAGTTAAGAAATCGAAATATTTTTAAGTAAATGCAAAACGCGAAAACTTTCTAAGCTCAGTTGTAAATAAATCAGAAAATTGGTTTAGTTGCACGATGGTAATATGTTCATGTGCCGCTCAAACTAAGTTTTTAATTAAAACAGCTCAGACGCCGCCCAAATTTCAAAGCATTGCACGTTGAGTGACAGAGCTCAACGATATGCTTTGTCTACCAATGGGAAGAAATGGAAATAAATAATAAAATAAATCAGCTTCACGCTGTATCCCGCAGACAGCAGGATAGGCAGAGGGAACCTAGTGTTAAGACAATCCGTTCCCTACAGAAATCAACGCCGCGCTTTGGCCCGACACCAGAGCGAAGAAATGGAAATATACATTTAAGTAAATATTTCATTTCCTCTAGTGGGGATCGAACCCACAACCAGTCAGTTTTACAGTCACACTTTGTGCCCCTACGCCACGACTGGATGAAAATGATTTAAGTATAATCAATCCCCCGTTTTAATCGAACTTACAACCATCGTTTAACTGCCACGACCGGCCTGTCTTTGCCTGTAGATAATATAAGCAAAACAATTTACAAATGAATCCCATTGCTACAGCATCTTCTATACATCATTAAAATTCTAAACGAAGATCAACGTTAGCAGATTACAAGGCTTATCTCGTTACAATCAATGGATAATTCGGGGGTTATTTTGTATATAGAAATTATAGGGTGATATTTTGGCTTCCTTTGGGCGTTACCTTGATGTGTGGTTTAAGTCAGCGGCGAAACTTAACGCCGCAATTTATCTAAATGAAATTCTAGATATTCGAACTCACTATACTTGAACAGATATGCCGCCCGGTAAACTTGGTACCGGTAACACCACGGTTATCGGTACCAAGTTAAGTCACTTTAAATATATAACACATATTTTACAGCTTCACGCTGTATCCCGCTCACAGCAGGGTAGTCAGAGGGAACCTAGTGTTAAGACACTCCGTTCCCCACTTTCCGCCGAGTTCTGGAGGCATTGCGTGATGAGTGGCGGAAAACAGCGCATCGCTTTGCGAAGAAATGAAAATATAAATGTAAATAAATATTTCACTTCTTCGAGTGGGGATCGAACTCACAACCAGTCGATTTTACAGTCACACTTTGTGCCTCTGCGCCACGACTGACCTCATATTTTACAATGGTGAAAAATTATATATACTATGAGATTTGAATCCACTTCAAAAAAATCTACGGAAAACAGAGAATGGGTGTCGTATTACACTTTTTGTGGACGAGGCGTGAAGCCAAAAAAAAACTTCCTTAAACTTGTACCAACTTTCTTAGAGTAAATGAGCCAAGCTATTTGCATAATATAAATGTTATATCCATACATACATATAATGAATCTGTAATATCTTCTAATGAAGCTCTTAGATTCATTCGATCATTAAATAATTATTAATTGTCATACTAAAATGTAAAAAATACACATTGGGATTTGAACTTTTTGTTTTTGGATACTGTCCATATACTCTAGTGTAGTAGCTATACAATGTATATTCTGTTTTTTTCAGTCCCATAGGATTTATGAAAAATTCTCACTTAGTGTTCTTCTCCATTCGCCAGGACATATGCCAAGTTCCAGCGTTTTACGCCGTACAGTTTGTCACTACAGTTTATCAATCTACCAATCGTCTGTATATAGATTGTGTGTATTCAATTCAATTTGGAATTTGAACTGGATTATGTAACACTAGCAGCCCATACACGGGTTTGCCAGTTTAAACTTATAGTTATCTTATTTCAAAATATTCACATAAATTGTAGCCTATGTGTTATTCTGCTGTATAAACTATATCACTGTAACGTTTTATTAAAATCCGTTCAGCAGTTTATGCGTGAAAGTGAAACAAACATCCATCCTCACAAACTTTCACATTTATAATGTTAGTACGATTTCTAAAGTGTAGTTATGTACTTATGTACCTACTATATAAACTGTATCCTCCAATAAAAATTAAATTAAAAAAAAAAACCTAGTCCACAAATGTAACAGTGAACAGTTTAAACCTAAACCCTATTCATAATTCAGCACAATAATTTCATAAAAATATCACGTGATAAAATTTATCGCGCAATACGCGCTAAATCCAATTATTTCTACGGCCGAATGGGTTGATGCCTTTTTGTGGCTGCGATTTGTGTACGCGAGAGATTTTAAATTTTACCCTATTGCAATGGGTTTTTTTTTAATATTTAAGTTAAATAATGACAAAGTGTGGCGTTGAATTACGCTAGTCAACACGCCATGTCTCAAGAATTCGACAGAAAGTAGGAAGTGACACTGTGAAGCTAAGATAATAAGATATAAAAAGATAATTAATACTTTAAAAGGTATATTTAGATAAGTAAATATTCAAAAAAATTGAGGAAGTTTAACTATTTCTATTTCTCCACTCTGCAAGATAAAGTGCGTCGTTAAGCTCCGCCTATCAACACATAAAAAGGAGAGAAAGAGGGAGTGTCTTGATACAATTTTATTGTCTCGTTACCTTGCTTTATATGTGGGGTACAGCGTGAAGCTGACACCTGAGATAATTCACTAAAAATGTCTGACATTACTCTAAAACATTATATTAAAATAAAACTGAAAAAATTAAAACTAAAGTAATTTAAAATACAGCTTGTATAGACTTCAGAAACAAAAAAATGCCCAGAAGCGTCAGTACAAAGGCCGTTCCATTAATTCACCTACAAATTGCCTTAGAAAGGCACGTCTAATTAAGAGAATTAAAAAGGTGTAGGTAAAAAAATTGTAGGTAAGGATGCTATACCAATTACTGGAAGTAGGGGAATTATCATAATGTAAATTAATATGCATTAATTGTAAATTATAATAATAAGAAATTATGGGAGAATGAAGGAAGAATTGTATAGTAGTGATTTTTTTTCTCTTTGAATTAACAATATATTATGAAAATATTATTATATCGTTTTCCTTTCGTCATGGCGCAATGGCACAGTATCTGTATTGATTAGATTGTAAATACGACGGTTGTGGGTTCGGTTCGCTTTCGAAGAAATAAATTATTTTCATTTCCACGCTCTGCTAATAACACGAATTATACACTAACATAATTATAACAGTCCAAATACACTAACTACAATATTTTTTTTATACTATAATTACAATTTGTTTATACTTCAGTCACTTTTTGTAGGACATTACTTCAAAACTTTTATTTTAAATAAAAAAAACTGACTGTACCCATTAAATTATTTACATACGATAAAATGCTGTTATTTCTATAATAGGTCTCTATAGGTATTTATGCTAAATGTTCTCGTTATACCATATTTCAATAGAGTTACGGAAAGCTGCCAATATATAATACAGGTGGTTGCAGGTGACATTCTATATATAATTGTAGGTTTTTACTATTCGTAGGTCGTTTGTAATTTATGAACTTACAGCGTGCTTATTATTTTTACTTGCTTAGATAAAACTTAGTGGCGTAACACTCCGTTTTCCGCTTAAAACTAATAAATAATGATAACAAATTAATAAATTCCGACGTATTATTCGCATAGTAATTCAGCAAGGTAAACAGAAATTACAAATTAGACGTCATGATGTCGCACTGACACAGCGTGCGACTTACAGTCACGTGATAAGACAAGATGCGGCTTTAAGTTGTACCGCAATGCCTCGAAAAATAAATATTGCGTGGGGAACGAAGTGTCTTATCACTAACTCCTCTCTACCCTGCTTGCGGGAAAAAGCGTGAAGCTATGTTTTTTTACTGCATTTATTTACGCGTACATTCAAAACTTGCACCCGAATGGCATAAGGTCTTAGCACGCGCGAAGCAGGTGCATCCGATCCATTTAGAGACGAACCTTGTATATTGTATTGTACGGTTATATGCATTCAAAAACGTTTTAATTGGTTTCTTTATGGCAGATAGTGAAAAATAATGACGCTGGTATAGTACAGTAGTCATATGTGAACGATGGTTATAGGTTTAAATTATTTAGGAGTTTATATTTGTTGATTGAGGCCAGCCGTACGAAGTGTACGAATATGTGAATGTAATTGCGACAAGTTACGCTATTCAACACCCTCCAGCTTCCAGAATTCAGAAGATAGTGGAGAACGCAAGTGTCTAGTTTCCCAGGTTCCCTCTGCCTAATCTTCTATGTGGATACAGCGTGAAGCTAAGTATTTATCTTAACCAAAATATTTGTTTAAAATATGCATATTTGTCGGTTTCAGTAATTTCAAGATTTATTTATCATTATTTTTTTCAAAAAAAAATTTGGGATACCTTAAAAGTTTCTGAATGTCAAGCTTTGCTGTAGTAACGCAGCAGGACGGCGTCTGAAAGAGGATCGGTTGTTGGTTCGATTCCCAATCGGTGGATAAAATTGTTTTCATTTACCCGCACTTATAATACTCACGTAGACGCAAAGTCTCGAAAACTAGACAGAAAGTGGGGAACGGGATGTCTAAGCTCTAGATTGTCTCCGTCTACTATTCGGTAAGCAGCGTGAAGCTGCTTTTTTATAACCGTGTAATATTTAAATGCCATTGCTTTCTACTTAGTTATGCTATTTTTTATGAGCTTGAAAAACAAGCTTTGTTATATAAATTACAATAATTATAGTCTAAAATTAATACATACAACGTGAGTTAAAAAATATATTTTTATCGAGCTAAAGTAGGCCGGTCGTGGCGCAGCGGCACGAGGTGTGACTGCAAAACCGACTGGTTGTGGGTTCGATCACCACTCGAGGAGATGAAATATTTACTTAAATTTATATTTCCATTTCTTCGCTCTGGTATCGAGGTTAAGCGCGGCGTTGAGTTCTGCCACTCAACACGCAATGCCTCCAGAATTCGACAGAAAGTGGGGAACGGAGTTTCTTAACACTAGGTTCCCTCTGCCTACCCTGCTGTGTGCGGGATACAGCGTGAAGCTAATTTATTTATTTATTTAAAGTACACAGTACTACAGAACCCCTTGAAAACTAAACAAATTTGCCTTATTTTTTTTACTCCTCTGACATACAAACCTTGACATAGAAATTATGACGTACTAAACTGCCGATCCCGTAAAGGATGGTAAAGGTGACCACACAGCTGCCACGCAGGTGTGGTACCACCTGTTGACTAAAGACGCTACTATTAATACTATTTATTGTTAAAAACAACTTTAAAACAATAATAAAAACTTTAAGAATGTCTAAAGTTTAAGTTAATAATAGTTTTATAGGTTTTTGTTTATTATACCTTTCACTTTATTCCGAATATAGTTAAACAGGCGATGGTTAAAACTGTTCCTCAGTATCTGTCAATTTTATCAGGCGGAACTAAAAGCCGCGCTCTGTCTTTTTACCAGAGCGAGGAAAGGAAAATAATTCCTTCATCTGAGTGGAAATCGTATCCACAACTAACGCATATACAGTCAAACGCTATACCACTATGCCACAACGGCCTAAATCTAAATATTCGACTACATCTGAGAGTTTTAAGTTCGAGTCACACTTGCAGTAGGTATATAATTTAATTAGATTTTTTAAAATTTTAAATTAAAGTATGTGTTGCTAATGGCCTTTAGAGATATCCCATATAATGATTTTGATCCCAGTGAGCGACATAGATTAAACATATTCAACTTGATAAAAAGTACCTTTTTTTTTACTTCAAGTAATAAATATATATATTATTTTTGGTAGGTTTACATCTAAAAATATATACACGTAGACGTGCAATACGTCACTTTCCTCCCCATAAATTAAAATAAAAAAATAACAAAATATAAGGCCAAATTATCTTTAAGCCCTAAAAAGGCTTTTTTTCATTTTATTTCTACTTCCTGTCTTTTATATTTGATAAAAGTTAAAGAACGTAACACCAAGCTTCGTATTACCGGAGCGGAATTGAAAACAAAAAAATCAGCTCCACGCTGTGTTCTGCACACAGGTAACCTCGGAACCTAGTGTTGAACCACTCCGTTCCCATTAAGTCATTTTCACAAATAACTAATAACAATAATACATACATCAATACTACATAATAAATTATTTAGTTATAAATAATTCCTTAGTATTATAACTAATATTTCTTCCGACAGAATTTGAACCTACACCCATTACACTCGATCCCACTAAATCAATACTCAATGACCACTTATAACAAATAAGCAAAAACAACAGACATACAATTCTTCTTATAGTTTTTACAAATCACTTCTAATTAATTAGCCATAGCCAGCTTGTCTTTAGAATCTATTGTATTTCTCAACAATGAGATTTCCTGTTACTACTTGGATTCTAACCTATTGACGATTTGACACAGTTCCGTCGTTGGAGCGTTAAACGCCGTGTGGTGTAATTGTACTTTACTTTGTTTGTGGCTATCGTGGATCAGTGAGACAGTGTACGCCTGGAAACGTGATGGTTGTGGGTTCGATCCTCATTCGGGGGAATTATTATTCTTATCCGAGACCGTCGTGTAGTATCTTAATGGGAAACGGATGTCACTAGGTGCCCAGCTTTCTTATGCCTACACTGATATGAACGGGATACAGTGTGAAGGTAAAAAATTGTCAGTATTTCTCCACTGTGGTAAGGTAAAATCCTGCGTTGAGTTACACTTAACACGCAATGTCTCGAAATCGGGCGGAATGTTTTGACAATATATTCTCTCTGCCTGGGGTAGGCTATGATGATATAGAAATATTTAATTTTAAAATTTTGAAACTGTAACAGAAGTTTTAAAATTCATTTTAAATAAAAAATAACATAAATTTTCATAAAAATTAAAAAAAAAATCACACTGTATACCGCTTACGAGTATAGCAGGGTGGGTGGACCGAGGAGAGGATATTTAGATTATAACACTCTATTCCTCATGCACTGTTCAAATTTCTAGTAATTGCGTAGTAATCGGAATTTAACGGACGGTGTCCAAGAAGCGTGGGTTCGAATCACGCTAATTAAAAAAAAATATATTTTCTTTATATTTTAAAGAAATTTTTCGTCAGAAATAACAGTTTTTTATTAAAAAAAATCGTATAATTCTTTAAATTCTAACATTTTACAGCTTCCAGTAGGTATAGGACTGTCAGTGGATTTAAAAGCTACAATCTGACGTCGCCGGATGTCCGCGCCGCTATACGTTTTATTCACTGAAAGGGATACTTGTTTTTCAGTAAGCTTTTACTATATGTACGGCTTTATATTAACTCATCTTGATGCCGTTTGACTCGATGTTTGTAGGTTCGATTACCACTCGGGGAAACGAGTTATTTCCATGTTCTCTGGTAAAGTTACAAAGTGAATCGTAAAATTCCGCTATTTAACATGGAGCATCTTATAAATTGAGCGGAAAATGGGGAACGAAGTGTCTAAGCACAAGGTTCCTTCTGCCCATCTTGCCGTATGTAATATAAAACAACGTAAAGCAGCAGATAGAAAAACGAAAAAGTTTATTTTTTATATTCTACAATAGTATATATCTAGTGACATTGCACTCTGCTCTCCACATAGAGCTCTGCATGGCTTTAGAAGCTTGAAAAAGTTTCAAAGCGTAACTTCACAAAGTTACAACACCTTTATATCAGTTGAACCACTTGTCAGTTTTCCCATAGAAACGCTCTGCCCTAGTTAACATGTAGATTATTGCTTTATACAGGGTGCTGAAATTCACTATAAAATCTATATAGAAAAAGCGAAAAAATACCTCGAAAAAAGCACTATTGCATTCGCTCCCAAATCCGCGCTACTGAAATCGACAGATTGGAATTTTTCGAATTCCTTCTCCCGAAACGTCAGTCGTATGCGACAAACGAAAAAATACTCGCATATTAAATACCTGACTTGTCTTTCCTTGAGTCACATTCAAAAATGTTTTAAAACCTGTATGTTACTTACACAAGCTACTATAGCTTAGTGAGACAGATCAATTTTATACAGTATAAATGTTAAATGGTGATTGATTAATTTCCTATTAGTTTGATATATGGAAAACGGAAGCTTTTTTCTGTACTGAGTTTTTCTATAGTGTGTGACGTATGTATCTTTTTATAAAATATCGGAGCAATATTTACATATAATATCCCCGTTCAATGTAGTGCTGGACACTGGGTATGCTTGAGAACAATGGTTTTAAACTAAATGTGGCGAAGATTGAGTACATGACTCTCTCCCGCAAGCGCGGACATGAGCACTATCTTTATACGTTCTGAGTCAACCCTTAAGTCGGAAAAGTTCAAGTAGCTTCGACACTTTGACGAGTCTGGAGGCATCGATCACGATGTCCATTGTAACGATCCATACCAGAACTAATTGTGTTGGTAAATAATATAATTAATAAAAAAAAAAACATTTATAAAAAAAAATATTATAAATATAATTTATAATATTATTTAATTATAGCTTAAGATAAATACAATCTTATAAATAATAGTTTAGTTCAGTTATTTAATTACGCGTTCCGTTCACAAGTAATGTTGAAGTGACGTAATATACCGTAGGTAAAATACTCCGATATAAAATATATTTATTAAAAATAATTTAATAATTATAATGAAACGCTATGTATTATAATTTAAAATAAATAATAACATAATTAATATTTTAATTATTGTAAAATATCATGTTGGCTGAATAACCTACTGTCCACGTCAAAGTCAAGGAAAGAGAAAAGAAGGTAAAAGGAAAGAGAGGGGAGATGGCGGACGCGTCTGAGGAAGGATGCATGTTTTAAATGTTTACGAGAAGTTTTAATTTATAATTAACATAAATCTAGTTATATTTAATGTATATAAAAAGCATGTGAGATTGTGTTTTCAATTGTGATATAAGTATTTGAGGTTGCTAAGATAAGTTATAAGTGCTTTCACTATTTACGATTGTTTGTATTGAAATACTTCGTCGGTAAGTTTTAATAGATTATTATTAAAATAAAGAAGAGTGATATTAATGCATATAATGCTGTCAATATCCAGAGATAAATATTATTTATATAGTAAATGGAAATAAATACATGAAGATGTTTTTATGAGGTATATAAAATTACAATTATATTAATGTACGCAGAATGCCTGCCGCCATCTTCGTTAGAAGCGTGTATGGGAATTGTGAAATGAAAGTTAAATAGGTTTGGTGAATTATAATAACTTATAAATGTAATTTCTATATATATTAATAAATATTTAACATGTTACTATAAAAGGAAATATACATATAATAGTATAATTTATAATATGATATAAAACTATTATATCAAAATATATATTTACAATTTATAAATATTATATAAATATCAGTCTGTTTAATGTCCTACGATAAAAGTAATCTTTCAATATGTTTTATATATTACTTTAATTAAATATACTAGACATTAGACATTAACCAAATATTAATTATTTACGATTTATACGACTGTTAGAGTTCATTGACCCTTGTTTTAGTATATATTATATAAATATCATATAAATATGAGTCTGTTTAATGTCCTACAATAAAAGTAATCTTTCAATATTTTTTATATATTACTTTAATTTAATTAAATATACTAGACATTAGACATTAACCAAATATTAATTATTTACGATTTATACGACTGTTAGAGTTCATTGACCCTTGTTTTAGTATATATTATATAAATATCATATAAATATGAGTCTGTTTAATGTCCTACAATAAAAGTAATCTTTCAATGTTTTTTATATATTACTTTAATTAAATACAATAGACATTAGACATTAACCAAATATTAATTATTTACGATTTATACGACTGTTAGAGTTCACTGACCCTTGTTTTAGTATTAACTAATATTATAGTCAGAACCGACTGCTGCTTGGCTTCGTTGGTACTAATGTGCTTGGCTAAGTGAATTGCCGTGGCATTTAATTTTATATATATTATATTTAGATAGTCTCGTGGTGCCTTGTGGTGCGTCAACGTTAACACTTGGTGTATGATGGATAGGTGTGCGATGCTATTTTATGTCCTGGAGCTCTGGTGTATGTAGTAGTGTCCGCCCGTCGCATACGGGTGCGCGATGCTATTTTATGTCCTGGAACTCTGGTGTATGTAGTAGTGTCCGCCCGTCGCATACGGGTGCGCGATGCTATTTTATGTCCTGGAACTCTGGTGTATGTAGTAGTGTCCGCCTGTCGCATACGGGTGCGCGATGCTATTTTATGTCCTGGAACTCTGGTGTATGTAGTAGTGTCCGCCTGTCGCATACGGGTGCGCGATGCTATTTTATGTCCTGGAACTCTGGTGTATGTAGTAGTGTCCGCCCGTCGCATACGGGTGCGCGATGCTATTTTATGTCCGGGAACTCTGGTGTATGTAGCAGTGTCCGCCTGTCTCGCACGGGTGTGTGGTGCTGTTTTATGTCCCAGCTCTGGTGTACGTATATAGTAGTGTCCGCTTGTTTGTCTAACATACTTATAATATATAGCCGGGCGTCACTGGTGCTGGCATATTTGGTATAAGCGAATTGCTTTAGTAGTGTTGGATTCTGCTGCTGAGTTTCTTCCGCCAGTTCTTCTCAGCACTGAGGTTCTTTACTGAACTGGTAGTAGAATCATGTCTACTTGGAGTCGCTGGCTGTCCTAGCGATAACCGAGTATTTTCAATTAATGATTTCTATATTACATTCCCACAACTCTGAGTCTAGTGTCAGTTCAGACAAACAGCTGCAGGGTGTGTGCTGTGCGTGTTATTCCACGACGGTTCTGTTTAAAAGAGGCGTTACAATAACAGTGAATATAAATTATATTAATATTGAAACTAGGGCACGAATATAATAAGAGCACGAAGGTAATAATTATAATACGAATTATACTATATTAACAAATTCATACGGAAATAAGAAACATTAAACACGTCACATTATACGTACAGAATTCAATATTATTAAGATACGATTAGTAAATATATAGTTATAAGAAATATACACGAAAGTTAAATGGGTATATTAATGTAATGCCCTCTAGTTACTTTCTACTTGAAGTGGATTCACATGATCGGCCGCCTAGCGGTAGTGAGTTCGATCTGATATGTGAAGCAGAGAGTTATATGTTATATAATTATGGCTACGGCCTACATATAATAATCTCAACTCCATTGCAAGTATGTATATTAGACTTCGGTCTTTGCATCAGAATAATTATAATATGAAATATATAAATGGGTGTATTAATGTAATGCCCTCTAAAGAAACAGACTGAAGTGGATTCACATAATCGGCCGCCTAGCGGTAGGGAGTTCGATCTGATATGTGAAGCAGAGAGTTATATGTTATATAATTATGGCTACGGCCTACATATAATAATCTCAATTCCATTGCAAGTATGTATATTGGACTTCGGTCTTTGCATCAGAATAATTGACCTTTCGCTTTTGCGATTATGGTTTTCCATTATAAGAATCACAAATATTAACTATTCCGATCCGTCCCGGAGGGTTCAGAGCCGAATGGCCGGAATCCACGGTAAGTGGCGGGTGCGGGGCCACTCACTATCCCCCCTTAGTTATAACTATCAGTAATGACTGGGTATAACAGAGAGGAGGATAGGACGTCTACGATATTCTTTAGAAATATCACGAGAGAATGAAACGGACAGACAATGACATTTTATTTATCATAATATCTTTTATTTGTATTTATATTAAACTTATTGTACATTTAATATTTATATTGTTACCTCTGAATCTCTAAAAGATCTCGGATTACTTACGATCACTACGAAAGAGTCCTAACTATATTAGACGTATCACGAGCCATAATAAAATATTAAAATTATTATTTAAATATTTTATTGAGTGTAGGGTGGGATGTCAGTTACACCATGACGGATAAAGCGCTACCTGTGCCAAATGGCGGGAGATCACTGGTGTGGTCTGTGATCGCAAAATACCACCCAAGCTGAAGGGACTATTATACAAGAGCATCATCAGATTGTTTCTTTTATAAGGCAGTGTTGGTCAGTATTATCTAGGCACACTCAGGAGCTTCACGTCATGGAAATGTAGGTGCTGAAGTGGATATAGAACACGTCCGTTCAAGGTAATCTTGGAATTAGCTCCAAAAGCGTCGTATGATATGGTACGGCCGCGGAGGGGGGAGGGATTTACATACAGTAAACTGCCATGTGCGATATAGCGTGATGTTAAAAAAAAGTAATAAATAGCGTTACTTTTTGCCAAATAGTATATTAAAAAAATATATATTATAAAATGTTAGCGTACTCGTGTAAAAGAGGGTAGATTTAGTGTAAAAGAGGGTAGATTTAGGTGGAAAATAAAAATAAAAGCAGTGGAATTGTGTCAATCGGGGGCACTCGCTTGTAAGTGACGGCCCCTGTTGGAAGGCAACTAGTGTGAAGTATTGTTAGTAGGTGATACATGTCACTTATTGCAATTACATAGTATCTCTTTCAAAATAGTTTAGAATCGTATAGACGATGTGTGTTTTTAACGTGTTTCTTTAAAAACGTTACCCGCTTCCGATTTTTTAACATCAGAAGTGGGATACGCATGAAGTTTTCATATCTTTATGTGTATCTTCGCCCCATTGGTATTTTGGATTGAAAGTTTGGTATTCTAAAAATTAAAAGCTATTTCTTATTATAAAATCTTTGCTGTTTGAAATTATTATCGAAAAATAGAAGAACTACTTTACTAATAATTTTATTGTTTTAGTAATTTTATTGTGGTGTCATAAGGACTCGAAAAATGGATCGAATCAAGGATGAATAATAAGTAAGTGTCAGGTTAGACCGAGCGAAAATACAGGTCTGTGCATAATGCTTTGAGAGTAAGTTAGCCACACTTTACAATTTTTTATAATGTTGACATGTGGGCTCAAAGTTGATCTTGGTACTCTTAAGTGAGAAAAATACTCTTTAAGAGGGAGACGACTTTAACAACTTGGAACGCTTAAGTGAGTGAAATGCTCTTTAAGGCCAAGTTGTGTTGAGCTATGAGTCTGGGTTCCTAAGTGTGGCATAGTCCCTTTAGGTTTCCTAAGTGTTGCATAATCCCTTTAGGTTTCCTAAGTGTGGCATAGTCCCTTTAGGGTTTCCTAAGTGCGGCATATTCCTTTTAAGTTGGGTCATGTTGTCGAGCTATTTCGGTGTACAGAATGATAAAATGAGCAAAATTCCATTATGGGACTGTTTATGACACAGTATAATTTAGGCGCACGACTAACTGCTGTTTATTGTCACAGTGATTAATCCCGACTCGTGGGGTGCCCGGGGCGGGCACCATGCAGGATGGCCGTGTTAGCGTACTCGTGTAAAAGAGGGTAGATTTAGTGTAAAAGAGGGTAGATTTAGGTGGAAAATAAAAATAAAAGCAGTGGAATTGTGTCAATCGGGGGCACTCGCTTGTAAGTGACGGCCCCTGTTGGAAGGCAACTAGTGTGAAGTATTGTTAGTAGGTGATACATGTCACTTATTGCAATTACATAGTATCTCTTTCAAAATAGTTTAGAATCGTATAGACGATGTGTGTTTTTAACGTGTTTCTTTAAAAACGTTACCCGCTTCCGATTTTTAACAAAAATAGACAAAAAAAAAGCAAACCAATTTAAATCTGTTTCCGCCCGGGATCGAACCGGGGACCTTGTGCGTGTGAAGCACACGTGATAACCGCTACACTACGGAAACTGTAATAGCAATGTTCTAATACTATATCTGTTTGTAACAAGTCTGAAACATTGAAAAAAATAATTAAAAACCTAATAATAAAAAAAAGTCTACCTACACTTTTTTTATAGTGTACTCGTATTGTACTTTATAAATCAAGCTGTTTAATTACATACATATATTAGGTGGATTGTGAAAAAAATTGTAGTCTGCCATTTTGTTGAACTGCCTTTTTGGATTAGCAATAATATTGGTTATATGTAACTTCATTGTCATTAGAACTGAAGTCGTAATTCATTTCAAATTCAGCTCAGACGTACACGTGGTTGGAAGTAGATCAAATTGAGCTTACAAGGTTTCACATACACTGACGCACATAGGTAACATACTAACACTAAAAAAGGAAAGCTAAATAAAAGGTTATATTAACTGTGTTTTTTTAAGCCCATATAGTTATTTATACGATATTCAAACAAAAATATATGATTTTTTATTATTATATTTGTCTGTCTATCCTTTTGTCTTTCTGCTTGTCTTGAGTAATCTCAGGAATAACTGAATAGATTTTTATTGGACTTTATTCTTCCTTCATATCGCTTTTACCGTCCGCGTGTACTACCGACCTAGATGTTGTTATGAAATAACAAAACATCTTTCTATTAAATACGAGAAATATATATTATTTCATGTATGGCAGAATAGAAAACCATACTAAAATAATCAACTAATGAGGCCAGTGTGGCGCAGGGGCGCAAAGTGTGCCTGTAAATCGACTGGTTGTGGGTTCGATCCCCACTCCAGGAGATGAAATATTTTATTGTTAGCGTTTGTAATTTTATTATTATAATGTCAAGTTGTTTTATTAATATTTTGTGAAGTCAAATGATACAATTTTGTTATAATTGTACTTGTCAAGATAGTTGTTGATTTGACTAATTTTAAAAATATAAAAGGCATTACATTAGCAGTGTGGATTCATTCTTTGCTTGTGCCTTGACAAGTACATTTCTATTTTAAGATACAGTGGTGTATAGAAAGCAAATATTAAAGTTATAGAACTGAAGAGCTGTTTTTCCGTTATTTAAAATACCCGAGGAAGCTTTTAGTTCAGAAGTGGCGAGTATTTCCACGTTAACACATCAAGAGGATATATTAAGGCCAGTATAAAATATTTTTTAAATTATTTTTGTATTGTTAAAATAATAGTGTGCTTTAAGATACCTATATACAAAGGTATGCATATTTATTATATATTTAAAGTTTTTTTATTTCGTAAACTAACACAACTGGGTGTAAGTTTCAGATTTGAATCATGAGTGTAAATGGAAATCAACATCAAGGTGTAAGAAGACGTAAACGTGAACGTGGGCCAGTCTTGGATCGTGAGCTGAGTTCGCAGGCGAGTAGCAGATGCCGATCCTGATCGAATCATCGAGCTTCGAAGTCATCTTCTTGGACGGATTCCAGTTATCAACATTCATTAGGGCCAGGTCGCAGTCACAAACGATGAAGAAGAATACTGGTGAGTGAATGGTCTAATTCTGATAGTGAATGTGCAATAGAAGATAGACCCCGTTCGTCACGAAATAATATTAGCGTTGATAAAGAAGTACCTACGTTCATAACTCAAGAAGTAATTAACCTACTTAAAGCAATACCATCCACATCGTAGCAAAACTAAAATAATTTTTCAATGATTTCTAACGCGATACCCGAATTTAAACTCCAAAATTATGCGCAGGTTTTACATGAAATGCTTGATCGTAAACCTAGATATAATAAACATTTAGAAACCTATTTTTATCACAAAATGAATTTATGGAATAGATGTGAAATATACGGTAAAAAGGCAATTGATTCTATTATTGCTGCTATAGAGGACCGTAGCACACGATTATGATCGCAAGCTGGAAATTTTGTAGTTCCTGAAGATTTACTAGCCTACTTGAATTCCATCATCAATAAGTCGGAAGAGAAAGACAAAAAATAGATATATGTAAAAGTTTTGCGTATAACAGTAATACACCGCTACCATTTCCAATAAAGTGCTTTAATTGCGGAGAAGAAGGACATCCGAGTTTTAAATGTTTAAAACCATTAATAACTTGTACTGTTAGTAAACGTTTAGAACATTCTGCTTCCCAGTGTAAACGGTTACAAAGAAATGCTGATAATAAAAATATTTCTAAAGTTAAGTTTGCTAGCATTTTAGAAAATAAATATATAATACCTATTGTTTTAAATCGCAGTGTAACAAAGTTTATGCTATGTAGATTTAGGCAGTCAATCTACTCTAATAAGACAATCTGATTTTAGAAATCTACGTATAAAATATAAACCGGTACATGAGATTTCGCTAAAAGGTTTTGGTAATTACCTAATAAAGCCAATCGGTAAAGTTACAGTTCATTTAGAAATTGAAGATAATTTATTAAAATATCCAGTATTATTAGGTCACAATTTTACAGAGCAAAATGATATCGTACTTATTAAAACGGATTAATTTTACACAAAAAAAAACATGTTGTGAAATAGGTGGTACAAAAATTAAATTAATCGTTAGTCAATATTTAATATTTGATACTATAGCTTCAGTCCCAATAGAATCAGAAAAAAATAGTCGTGTAAAGTGTATGTAAAAGAGTCTATAAGAGAAACAAGCGATTAAAAATATTATGTATTACCTGGAATGTATACGATTAACAAAGGAGTTGAGTGTATGATTATATTAAACTTAAGTGAACAAAAAATGAATTTACGTAAAGGGATGTTAATAACTAGAGCACAAGTAATGGAAGACAAAAATATAGTAAATATTAATAAGATAGAAGCGAATACGGTTGTACAGCAAAATTTTGAAGGAAAATGTGTTGTTGGCGATGTATTCAATTCAGGCTATAAAATAAAACTTGAAGAATTATTATTTTGAATACAGTAAATGCTTTTCATTTAGTTTGTTGGACTTAGGTTTAACTCATTTAATAGAAATGACTATGAACTTAAAAGATTCTTTACCAGTCGTATATATACCATACAGATTAGCTTACTCGGAGAGGGAAAAAGTAAAGGATATGATACAGGAAATGATAAATTGCGGGATTATTACCGAGTCATCTTTAGCTTACGCGAGTCCAATACTTTTAGTGAAAAAGAAAACTGGTAATCAGCGATTATGCATTGACTATCGAGCATTAAATGCCAAAACTATAAAAGAACATTTCCCTTTACCAAGAATCGAGGAACAAATTAACAGTTTAGGTGGATATAAATATTTTATTATTTCATTAGATTTGGCCTCGGGCTATTATCAAATACTTATTTCTCTAAAAATATCGCTTACGTTTTCATGGATGACAATGATGATAATACCAGCGAATAGTGTAAAGGATGGGATGATTAAGTTGGAATTAATTTTAAAATTAATATTAAAGGCCGGGCTCACTCTGAAACTTTCGAAATGTAAATTTTTAGTAAAATAGATTATCTGGGTTTTGAAATTTCGGAATAAGAGTTTACCTACTAACCAACATGAAGTGCGCCAATTTTTAGGCCTCGCTAGTTTTTTTTTTTTAGAAAATTTGTAAAAGATTTTGCTATACTAGTCCGCTAACCAAATTATTGAAGAAATTATGAAATGAATGAAATGTTAAATGGGAATGGGATTCTTGTCAAATAGAGGTGTTTAACAAACTCAAAAAAAGATTTAATACCAGGAGTGGCAAGATGGTGGCTTCAAATTTAAGAATATGTCATGTAGATGCACTAAACACAAATGCCATAACCACTTTGCAAGAAGAAACGTCTATATTAGATATTTTGGTAGTATAAACACAAGATTGGCTAACAACAATGCAAAAGACAGATGACGAGATTTTAAATATTAGAAGACAGTGAAATAGAAAAAGCAATTAACAAAAAAAAATTAAAAATGGAAAAGTGTATAGAGTTATTGATAATCAATTGAAACGGGTAGTTCCAAAAGGTGTTAGATCGCAATTATTGAAGAAAAATCATGATGACTTAGGACATTTTGGAGTTGATAAAACTTTAAAAAACTAAAATCCTTATATTGGTTTGCTAAAATGAAAAAATCGTGAAAAAGTATCTTCAATCTTGTCTTGAATGTAGTTATCACAAGACCCCTACTGGAAAAAGGCAGGGTATGCTCCACCCTATTCCAAAAGTTGATGAACCTTTTCACAACATTCATATAGATCATATTGGACCCTTTGTTTAAATCAAATTAAGAAACTCCTATATATTAGTTATAATAGACACTTATACTAAATATATTACTGTAAATGCTGTTAAAAATACTAAAACTAGAACAACTTTAAAATGACTAAATCAATATTTTAGTTTATTTGGAGTTCACTTTTCGTATAATAAGTGATAGAGGTACGTCGTTCACGAGTAAAAGATGTATTAAATGCAGTTGTTACAACCCGAGCAAATGGTCAAGTTGAGCGCGTAAACCGTATGATTTTAGAGTCATTGGCTATAAAAAAAAAATAATTGTCAGGAAAACGAATGGGATAACCATTTAGAAGATGTTCAGTTGAGATTAAATACGACATTTAATAAAACCACAGGGAAAAGTCCTTCAGAAAGTACTGTTTGGTTCACGATTACGTATTAAAAGTGATGATAGTAAGTTCATTATTAGATGAAATTGGGAATAAAACTCAAACAGGGGAGGTTATAAAAGAAGTAAATTTATGAGTAACAAATGGTCAGGAAAAACAAGAAAATAGATTTAAAACGTAGGAAAGCTAATAAATATAAACGCGATATTAATAATAATAATAATGGCAAATCAAAAAAAAACTTGTGAAATTTCAAGGACCGTATAGAATTAAAAAAGTTTTAGAAAATGATAGATAAATTGTAGAGGATACCCCAATTGCTAAAAAAAAATAGAAAATATGAAGGAGTATTTTCAGTTTATAAAATATTCCCTTGGACGTTTTATAATCAAAATTACTTAAATGATACTGATGATGACTTATCTGACTCGACTAACAAATCTAAAGTAGGTTTAATTTTTGATATAGTTGATAGTTCATATGAAAGTAATGAAATTAACCATAATAACGAAAATAATCCAGCAAATTTCGAAATTAATGATGAAGTTTGAATGATTATAATGAAATTGATAGTGTAAGGAAAATTTGTAGTAAATATGATAATTTTAGTGGTAGGATATATAATTGTGAAGTGATTGACAATTTATTGTAATAATGTAAAGTTAAATGAGTCTAGCAAAATTGATAACGTTAACAGTTAAGTATTTAAGACATATGTTTAAATTATGATGATTAAGTATAGGTGCACATGAGACCGATAAGTCAAATGATGAGTGCATCTAGCTTTCATGATAATCTGTACACACATGAGGCCTATAAGCCAACTAAGGAGTGTAACAGATATTGAATTGAATATGATAATGATAATGATTCTAGGATAATTTAGTAAGTAAGAAATTGATGTAATTGATATGATTGTAGTCTGAGTGTACATGAGACCGATAAGTCAAATGATGAGTACACTTAGATTAATTGATAATCTGTTCACACATGAGGCCGATAAGCCAACTAAGGAGTGTAACAGATATTGAATTGAATTTGATAATGATAATGATTCTAGGATAATTTAGTAAGTAAGAAATTGATGTAATTGATATGATTGTAGTCTGAGTGTACATGAGACCGATAAGTCAAATGCTGAGTACACTTAGATTAAATGATAATCTGTTCACACATGAGGCCGATAAGCCAACTAAGGAGTGTAACAGATATTGAATTGAATATGATAATGATAATGATTCTAGGATAATTTAGTAAGTAAGAAATTGATGTAATTGATATGATTATAGTCTGAGTGTACATGAGACCGATAAGTCAAATGATGAGTACACTTAGATTAAATGATAATCTGTTCACACATGAGGCCGATAAGCCAACTAAGGAGTGCAACAGATATATTTAAGTTGTGTTATAGTGTTAGTGTTAATGTAATTGTAGGAACAATTAATTGTAAGATGGCCGAAAAGATTAAGTTTTATATACATTTTTGGTTGTATTTTTTTTTCTTTCGAGGGGACTCGAATGTAAAGGAAGGCCGAGCTGTTAGCGTTTGTAATTTTATTATTATAATGTCAAATTGTTTTATTAATATTTTGTGAAGTCAAATGATACAATTTTGTTATAATTGTACTTGTCAAGATAGTTGTTGATTTGACTAATTTTAAAAATATAAAAGGCATTACATTAGCAGTGTGGATTCATTCTTTGCTTGTGCCTTGACAAGTACATTTCTATTTTAAGATACAGTGGTGTATAGAAAGCAAATATTAAAGTTATAGAACTGAAGAGCTGTTTTTCCGTTATTTAAAATACCCGAGGAAGCTTTTATTATTTACATTTATATTTTAATTTCTTCGCTCTGGTGTCGAGAGGAAAGCGCGGCATTGAGTTGACACTCAACACGCAATGCCTCCAGATATTGGCTGGAAATGGGGAACGGAGTGTCTTAACACTAGGTTCCCCTCTACCTACCCTGCGTGCGCGATACAGCGTGAAGCTGAACAAAAAAAATCCTTAAATACACTTAATGTATCATGAAATATATTTAATATTAAACAAATAATCCTATAGTTCAAGCGTGCGACGTCGTGAACGGACTGGTTTAAAGTATATAATAATATGAGTTTTAACTGAATTATTTCGACAAACATATTTTGTTTGAGGCCGTCGTGGCGCGTAGGAAATGAAACATTAAATATTTTCACTTACAAGCTCTGGTAACGAGGCAAAGCACGGCGTTATATACCGATACTTAACACATAAATCGCCTCGAAAATTTGGCGGATAGTAGAGAACGGAGTGTCTTAACTTTAGGTTCCCGGATTTCCAGGGTCCCAGGAAACTAAAAAAATAAAGATAGTTTATTTACTGGGATAAAAAGTGCGTGAGGAAAAAAAATCACAAACGTATAAAAAAATTGTTTCTTGGTAAGTGTCCAAGCGCTCTTCGTCAATTAAGCCATAATAATGTTTTGACCGAACTATGTCGATATTCTTAGTCGGTAAGAGAGAGAAAGAACACTTCGGTTCTATTTTTTCCTTTTTAATTTTTAAGACATTGCGTGTTGGGTGGACTGACCGCCCAGCTTTGTTTAGTTGCCAGAGGATTCATTCTCCTAACTGAAAATCAAACCTAGAACCAATATTAACATCAAGCGCTGTATCACTGGGCCACAAAGGTCTCAAAAAATAAAAGTGTCATTTGAATAAATTTTATAGTAATTTTCATTTTAATACTATATAATAAAATAGGTTTAGGTAATCTCCATAATATAGGTCTTAGTCATTTTAAGCGTCACGTTTTTGCATGCAGCGTGACCTGAATATAGTGTGGACTAAAACTAAATTAGGTAGGAGTATAGTTTAAGTTGAACGTTATAGTGGCATAGTGGAGCAGTAGGTGTCACTGACTATATTTGCGATGATTGTGGGTTTGATTGGAAGTCTAGGAAATGCAACTACTAAATAACTTTATTATTTATTGCTTTGCTTGAAGCCGCCGTGGCGCAGCAATACAACGTCTCGCTGTGAAAGCAATGGATATAGATTCGATGCCCATTCGGGAGACTGAATGATTTTATATTTTACATTTTAAATGAAACTTTTTAACCCTAGACTATTTAACTTTTTAATCAAACGTCTTATTACTTTTTAGGGTTCCGTTAGCATCTCTTTAGAAATTATTACTTATGAATATATAAAATTCCCCATCTAGTATATCCCTTCGCGGCGTAGAGTTCCACTACTAAATAATATCTAATGTTTCAATTCACTCAGACACTATAAACGCAATGGATGTGAGTTCGATACCGATTTGGGGAAATGAATTATTGTTTTTTACTTCCTCATTGTGGAAGACCAATCAAAGTGTTAAGCTCAACACTCAACACGCAGTCTTGAAAATTTTGCGGAAAACTCGGTGTCGATTTCTTATGTGAATTATTTTTTCATCCCCTAGGCGTAAAACATATACTTTTTTTATTTAATTATTTATTTCCGTATTGTACAATATTTATTGAATCATCCAATTTAATATGACATTAGAAACACATCTCCAAATTACTCAGTTTCAATGGACAAAGGCATTAATTTACATAAGATCATTTAGAACATAGAGCGTATGGCTAGTGTAAGCAAGTAAGCAATACAGTTTAAGCCAGAACACGAAGGTTCGATTACGGATTGAGGTTAAATAAATTTAATTGGTTTATATCCGTACGTACGTACGTAAGATATAGATAGACAGATCGTAGCGTGGATTTGACATTATGATAAATTAAAATAATAAGACATTATTAAGGGCTTCGCGTGCTTCATTCCGTTAATTACATAACTTATTTATTTTATTTTTTTATAACTTCACGCTGTACTCGGCTCATAACTGGATACACAGAGGGAACCTGGGAACCTAGTGATAAAAAACTCCGTCCTCATTAAGTCGCTTCCGTTGCCCACTTTCTGCAGAATTCTGGATGCATTGCGTTTTTTACTTTGCCTCGGAGAAGGCAAGTTTTAGTTTAGTTTCGAGTGAGGATCGAACCTGCGACCTGTCGCATTGTTCCTCTGCAGCAACACAAGACAACAACTCCGGGAACTTACCCGGAAAGTTTTAGCTTCTACTCTACGCTGTCTGTCAGCCACTCAGCGAAAGTGTAGTTATATGTGTATAAATAAGAAAAAATAAAAATTAAATTAGCTTCACGCTGTATCCCGCACACAGCAGGGTAGGCAGAGGGAACCTAGTGTTAAGACACTCCGTTCCCCACTTTCTGCCGAATTCTGGAGGCACTGCGTGTTGAGTGGCAGAACTATATGTGTATAAATTTAGTTAATTGTATAAACTTACTAACATTATAAATGTAAATTATAATTAATTCGCCTGCTCCTGCTGACCTGATCGAGCGACCTGCACGCGGCTTCGCCCGCCTGAACTAAATAATAATAATTTTAATAATCAGCATTACTTTCATTCTCCAATAATTATACCAACTTAAAACAATATCTATAACATTTTGTATAATTTGTATATAATATAACAATAAGTTTAAGGGGATGAAACCGCATGGCGGTTGCTAGTATTGCTAAATTGAAAATATTGGGCGAAATCGAAAATTTATTTTAAAATGAAAGGCGTAATGAAACTCTGATATTTTATTTCATCATATAAGGATAACAATATAAGTATTTTTTTTTTAATAAAACATCGAATCTACCACTACCATCGTTAAAAGTAAATACACCTCCTCCACTATAAATATAGTAAGATTATCAAATTGACTGAACATACATACATTCAATTAAGCAAAATCATCCCCTAACCGGAAGTGAACACGTGACATCACCGGAAATCCACCGGAAATGCCGCCATGACGGCTTAAGCGTTCCCGAAAAAAAATTATGCTTTTCGGCTTTTCGGGAACGCCAACTTCCGTTTCCGACGCCAAATTGACGCAAAGTGTTTGAAATCTACGATTTATGCCGCATTATGTAGCGTAAATATAATTGCTATAATTTTTATTGTAAGTAGAATTTTTAACTTTATTTATTTTATTTAGCTTCGTTATATCCTGCACATAGCAGGATGGGCAGAGAGAGCCTCGGAACCTAGTGCTAAGACACTCCATTCCCATCAAGACACATCGTGTCTCGTTACCAGAGCGAGAAAATTAAATAAAAATATTAAATATTTCATTTCCTCGAGTGGGAATGTAACTCATAACTAGTTGCACCCTTGTGCCACTGCGCTATGGCTTACCCTTTAGTTTTTTTATTATTAACTAATAGTCACAATTTTACTTGCGTGGAAATCGAGAGGTAAAATTAAATATCCTGTTTTTTCCGGTTTCCGTGGTGATTTCAAGAGAAATGCTTTCTTAGGTGCTTCTCTATAGTTCCTAACCTACTGACATGCAAAATTTCCGCTTTCTAAGCTCAGAAGTTTCGTCTGCTCTTCTGTTCAGTAGTTCTGTGGTCTGTGAGTCACTCGTTATAATAAATTTATATTATATCGCTTGTGGCCTTGATTTATTATCAACTAGTTGGTATGCAATGCATCTAATTATATAAGACGGATAAAGGCGTTACTTGACACTACATTCCCTCTCCCAGTACTATTAGTAAGGCTAAAAATAGAATTCTTATATATATATATTAGTACATAGTTACAAACATGTTGCCTTTTGCTATAAATCCTAACCGATATAAAAAAATAAAATAGAAATATTCAAATAATTTATATCGATAAAATTAATTTAGTGTCGTCATCTACAGTACAAAACACTGTGTCCGCCCGGGATCGAACCGGGGACCTTGTGCGTGTGAAGCACACGTGATAACCGCTACACTACGGTAACTTAGTAAGATAGTTCAAAATTTTCTTTTATTTGTAGACGGAAAAAAACACAAAATACACAGTCGCAATATTTGACTGCGAACGCGACGATTGTGGGTTCATTTCTCAATCGGAGGACTCTGATGAAACATTGTCGTTTGACTTCTGTGGGGAAACAGACTGTTTTAATATTATGTTCCCTCTGCCTTTAATTCTATATGCGAGATACATTTTGAAGCTCTAAAAAAAAGATCTAGGAGTACCGAGTACCAAATAGTCTTCTTTTTCTTCTTCTATCTGATATTAGTCCTGGCTTTTGTTGCAACCTGATCTGATATTAGTTCTGTCTTCTGACTCTATCTACCTCATTTTGTTCGGTCTCCATCCCGATCTAAAATCCATCCAATCCACCTAATGGTGACAAAATATAGAAACGAAGCGGTCATGGCTTCCACCATGGAGGTACCACCGTCCAGGTCCCAATTTACCCAAACATTATATGCAGAACGTTTCAAAAGTTTTGAATTATGAATTAGTATAAATTTAAAATCAAAATCCGAAAGTGTGTAAATCTAGCCATGTGTTATCTATCAATTTAGTGGCGATTAAAGAGTTAAATGTAATTTTACTTACATAGTATGCAAATTTCATTTATTCATGTTGTTTTATTTTTAATTTTATATTTTATGTTTGTTATTTTAAGTTTATTTTTTAGCTTCACGTTGTATCTGGCACATAGCGGGGCAGGCAGAAATGGGCCTGGGAACCTAGTGTTAAAACACTCCGTTACCATTAAGACAATTCTGTTTCCCACTTTCCGCCGAATTCAGGAGGCATTGCATATTGAGTGACGAAACTTAACGTTGCGCTTTGCCCTATTACCAGAGCTAATAAATAAAAATATTATATATTACATTTTTTCGAGTGGAAATGGAACCCACGACCTGTCGCGTTTACAGTCTCCTTACAGGACACTTGTGCTCCTGCGTCAAGACTGGCCTCAATTTTGTTTTTTTCTCCACAATTTTATACCGAAAAAAGATGCGTAGTGATTCGTCTCTCCGCTATAAACATTATCATAGTAATATGCAGCTAGGACACCAATCCACCTATAATCTACACAGTAAAAAATTCTTTACACATCAAACAAGAATCTAATGAGCTTTCCAAGCTTTTTATAGAAAATGCTTTAACAACTTTAATTGTAAGCTTGTTTTTATTGTAATGTATAGAAGAAGTTGAAAAATTGACTTCACTGACGTGACTTACTCGTCAAAAGAGACACAACCATAATCTAAGTCAGGGTTTGTTAAACTATGAGCTCTCATACATAAATTATAAACATAGTGCTTAATACAAGATTTTAAACGTGTTGATTGTGGACTCGATTCCCTTTTGGAGGAAACGGATTATCTTAACACCAGGTTCCCAGGTTCTCTCTGCCGAAATTTTTGTGTACGGAACACAGCGTGTAGCTATGTTTATAATGATATTTAGGCATAAGAGTTTTTATCAGATGTGAAATCGTTCTCTATTTTTACACACACAGAAATAAAAACTGTTTTAATTTTTTTTCCGCATAGCAGGATATTTAAAAACATCATAGAGATATTACGTGTTGAGTGATATAAGTCAATGCCGTGCTTTTTCCTGCCAGAGCATGATTTTTCTTGTATGATACAATAAAACGTGGTGTTGAGTTACGCCAATATATATGCATTTTCGAAACAAATTAGTAAAATTGGAGAACTCATGTAGCAGGGTAGACAAAAGAGAGACTAGTGTTAAAACACTTCGCTCCCCACTTTCCGTTGAATTCTGAATGCATTGCATTTTGAGAGGCGGAGGTCAACACTATGTTTTGCCTCGATACCAGAGCAATGAATAGAAAGTATTAAATGTTTAATTTGCGCATATTCCCTTAAGTTTCTTATGTATTCAAATAATAAAAAAAAATAGTTTCAAAATGCGGATCTTCGTTTGACCAATTCTGATCAATGTAATATAACAACTTCTTTAAACGGCAATGATTGAAGTAACTAACTACATTCTCCTGACAGCTAGATTATACTTAAATATTAAATACTAGACAATGTGTCTAGTTTGACGGAGGTAGTGGGTTGTGTTTTTGGAAAAAAAAAATTAACATACATATTGATAATTTACAGAAGACCCTCTTTTCTGCATAAGCTAGTAGAGAGTGAACCTAATGTCAATGATCTCCGCTTCATACGCGTATTTCTGATTTTGCGTATTAAATAGCAAATCGTAGAGATCGCTTTATCTATTAAAATATTGAAAAGAAAATAATTATCCTATGTAGGAGTCGAACCTATAACCATCGTGTTTACAGTCAGACACTATCCAAATGCGGCAAACAAAAAATAGAGAGAAAAGAGGCCATAGCTGCGCAGTGGCACAAGAGTGTGACTCGGAATTCCACCCGAACGAATGAAATATTTATTTTTTTTATTTCCTCGCCCTGGTAAGGAGGCAAAGCGCCGCATTAAGTTCTGCCACTGAACACACAATGCCTTGAGTTTTCATCTGGAAATGTTGAAACTTTCCGTTCCCCTATATACGCGATACATCGTGTACAAATCTTTAAAAAAAACGGATAAACATTTACTATACTAAAAAAGGGAAACAGAGTGTTAGGTCACCAAGTTCACTTCACCCGAAATGCGAAATATATTCGTGAATGTGTAAAAAAACAAATAACTTTACGTTATATAACTGCATCTAGAAATGGTAAGCACGATCTGGTACTAATACCACCTGATAGCTGTCGTTTATTCATAGTAAGGTTTTGTATTTTTATTATTTTATACTGAAATTATTAAGGCCTTGTCGTGGACGTGAAATTATTGAGCCCGTCGCGACTATAAGCGCGACAGGTTGTGGATTCGATTCCCACTCGAGGTAATGAAATTCATTTTTATTTCTTCGCTGTGTTAACGAGGCAAATGGCGGCTTTGAGTACCACCATTCAACATGCAATGCCTCCAAGAATTTGACAGAAAGTAGGAATCACAGGTGTAATGGGAGCGGAGTGTCTTAACCCACGGCTTCCCCCTTCCAGGCTCCATCTGCCTACACTGCTACATATCGGATACAGCGAAAAGTAACAGTAAAAAACTATTTAGGAGGCCAGTTGGCACAAGCGTTTGACTGAAAACGCGACAGGTTGTGAATTCGATTCCAACTCGAGGAAATTTTAAATTGAATATTTTCATTTCCTTGCTTTGGTAACGAACCAAATCGCGGTGTTGAGTTCCGCCAATCAATACACAGAAAAAAACAACACAGCCTCAGAATTCGGCGAAAGAAAGGCAACCGAAGTATCTTAACATTAAGTCTCTCTCAGGTTTCCTGCTACGTGCGCTATAAATATCTAAGAAATGCTTCAATACTATACATTTGTAACTACTTACAATAAGTCGTTAGTGGTAGAAATACTTTTTGCTGTGTTTTATAAACTAGTCTTTTACGTAACGGTTTTAAACTCATCAGAAAATGTTGGAACAGACTGACAATATAACACTATGTTATTATTAGATATTTACTATGAAAAGTATATACCTATACAATTTAAATAGAAGAGAAATGTGGAAGCTTTAATTAAAACGTCAGGATATAAAAAAATGCGACATATATCTATGTGAGTAATTTGAGACATTAGTGACGGAACCCAGCTCCGCGTTCTGTCTTACCTTCAGCAGCTCCTCTTGTTTCCTCTCTGGAGGAGTTGGGAAATGCGCGTACTGGCTTGGCTTCCAATAGCAAAACGTGCTTGAATTAGCGCTGCCGCCATAATTCTGCCATTCAATACGCAATACTTTGAGAATTCAGCGGAAAGTGGGGAACGGAGTGTGTTAACAGGTTCCTTCTTACAGGTTCTTCTTTCTTAGGTTCCTTCTGCCTACAAGAATATCTGCAGAATACACAGTTTTACACAAGTCCTAAGTCCTTTAACGGTTTCCCGCTACATTATTTTTTTATGTATTAAAAAAAATACACATGCATCAGACGTTATTAAAACTACCCCAAATATATTTCAAAGCATCATTCACACTATTTACAAACTATCAGAAAGATAGCCAATAGACAAGACATTGATGTCGCAAAAGGAAAAAAACCCGCGTACGTCCGGTGAAGCGAGTTACTGGATTACTCCATGCGAGAGGGGAGCAGCCGAGCTTTTGTGAAAACAGTCGAGCTTTAGAGATTCTGAAGAAAAATATTATTTTTTTATATATATTTTAAACCGATTGTCAAGAAGAAGGATATTATTAATTTAATATGTATTTTATGAGATTTTGATTTTCCATTTTCTTACATATTTATTAACGAACTTTTAAACTTTATTAATAATTTATTTTATTTATTTGGAAACCAAGCGTTTGAAACACTTTGCAATAGCCCGTGGTCACACATGGTGGTAGACTGAAGTGGCATCCGTTTGTCAGTTGGCATAAATATAGCAAAAAATTCTCCTTAACTATTAAATAACGATTTAAATATGAATAATCATAAAATATACATTATATATAAATACTAAATTACTTACAAACCACTTAATTCTCTATCACAGAGCTTTAAGCTCGTTTGTCACAATATGTTACATAAAGCTGTCCACTAGTCACCAGGACCGGTTTACAGTAAAAAGCGGCAGGTCGATAGCCGCAGGTGCAGAGAGACAGATGTGATACATATTATATATTTATATATTATATAGATATATGTATGTATGTATAATTACTACGGAAGTCTGTTTTGATTTCATTTTTTTGTAAACCGGTTCTTTTGGGATTTCATTGAATCGGAGTATTTTTTTATGAGATGAGATGATTTGGATGCATTTTTTTGTATATAAGTTAAAAATGTCATTAAAGTTACCGAGTGGAAGAGTTTATGATGTGTTTGTGTTTGATTCGTACTTGGGACACTTGTCTCTTTAAAACAATATATTTTTGATTACACGGTCTAATTTGATACAATGTCTTGAATATAGATTAAGGGTGGCAAAAGGTGTGTTTAAGTTTTAGTGTCTTATTTCATAATTTAATAAATATGTGTAGAAAAGGAACTTGGAATCGATTCAAAAAAAATATCAAATTTTCTCTTATCAGATCAACATATCGAAAATTGTAATTATTTGTTTTTCAACTTTTGAACTCACAACCTATTTCCACACAACACACAACACTTTCAAAATGTATACAAAAATCAATGATTAAGTTGAAAAACATTCGTTCTTTGCTTAGCCCAAATCCATGGCATTGCGTGTTGAGTGGTGTAATTTAACGCCGCTCTCTAATCTTTTCAGAAAAAAAATAATAAGTTCTTATTTAGAATTCCTAAGCGTGGAATGACACTTTAAAAATGTTAAAAATAAATAATAAGTACTTCAACCGGGAATCAAACCTATTGCGCCACGATATTACAAAGAAACCGATTTAATTAATAAATTTATGACCTCCCACAGTCTATTTGCTATACAATTAATTAATGTAACTCGTAACATTTAGGCGATTTCCTTTGGGGATGGTTAATTGCATGCGATAAAATCTTTCCCTTGTTTCTTTGTTTATACTATTTTTCCTATTTTTTTTTTGTGTGTGTGATTGAAAAAGTAAAGCTGTGCTCTAGTTATTCAATGTATAGAATAGTTTATTTTATAAATTATTTCGGTTCTATAGCTTATATGTTGGTATGAACTACTTTTTTTTAGCTTCACGCTTTATCCCGCACGTAGTAGGGTATTCACAGTGTTAAAACACTTAACTCTCCACGCACCGCTCAATTTTCGTAATTGCGTGTAGAATGGTGAAACTCAACGACGTGATTTGTCTCCTTACTAGGGTGAGATCCTTTCCCCGTGTAGAACTTGAATCCACAACTATCATGTTAACAGGCAAATGATTTACTGCACATCAAGGTTCTAATTTTATATATTTTTTATATATTAAAGTGAATATATGTTTGGCGGCTTTATTTGGCGGATATCCAAGTAGAATTTGTACAAACGCTTGCATTAAATCTATCTGGTCATCAATTTAAAATATTTTCAAATAAGTTTGATATTTTTTAAGATATGTTTATACAACTTTTATATAATACATTATTAAACTTCAAAGTTATGAGATATTTTGGGAAAAAAAAAATAGTAAGAGAGTAGAGAGAGTATATGATAAAATAATATTTATTAAATTTTATTGTTTATCATTAATAACAATATACATTTACTAAATATTTTTTTAGCTTCACGCTGCATTTAACAGGGTAAGCACAGAAATCCTTGGTAAATAAGACACTCCATTCACATTAAAATACGTTAGTTCCCCCCTTTTTCCGCCGAAGTTTCGAGACATTGCGTTGAGTGGCCGAATTCAATTCGGACCTTTACCTCGTGACCAAGGCTAAAAAATGACAATATTAAATATTTTCCTCCCCCGAGAGAATATCAAATCCACAGCCGTTGCGTTTAACAGACGGATGCTTGTGCCTCCGTGCCTCTACAGCCTTAACTGTCTTATACTTTTAAAACAAAAATGTATATATATATATATATATATATATATATATATATATATATATATATATATATATATATATATATATATATATATATATATATATATATATATATATATATATATATATATATATATAATATTGGTAAAAAGGCACATCTCACACAAGAAACGAACACCCACTCACCTAACAAAAATGAGCCGTGATCAAATCCGCATTAATTACTGAATAGAGCCGTAGGTGACACCGCTAGCCGGTTGTAACTGCATTAAACCGGATAATAAAGTGAGTTATAATCGGATTGAACCGGTGTTACACATAAATTATTACAATAAATAGGTGTTCTGTTAATTGAAATATTAATTGGTCCATTGTGCTCGAGCTTTGTATTGTTTTGTATTGAAAAGTTTTGCTCATTTTGTATGTAACATACAACAAATAGATAGGGTTTAAAGTATTATTTTGATTTCGTCGAAATTCAAAATTGTGGCTAATTTTATGTTTAAATTTTTTTTTTTTTGGCTTCACGCTCTATTCCGCATTTAGCAGGGTAGGAAGAGGGAACCTAGTGTCAAGACATACCATTCCCCAAGCAGTTTCTAATTTTCAACACACAATGTGTTATTAAATTTTACACGCAGATAGTCATAGCTGAACAATCAATGCTGGGCTTAGCTTTAACTATTAAAAAAAAAACGATTAAAAGTGTCGATCATCGCAGAATTTAAGTTTTCACCTTCTAGGATATCAAATTACAATTTTTTGTGAGAATCTTTTAGTAACGTAACGCTTTGTAAAAAAAATGTTCCCTTTGAACAGTTTAAGTATAAAAATTATAACTTTGTGAACTGCAGATTTATAATATAAGTATAGATCTGGACGATTTCTTGGTTAACTCACAATTTGAGAGTTTAATTTATGAGCGAAATATAATATGTTCTTAAAAATGAATAGCTTAAATTTTCTTTCTCTAAAATGTTTACCTTTTAGGGAAAATCAGAAAGCGTTGGCCTTCGAAAACGCAGTATCGATGATACCATTATCATCGATAGGAAGAAGAGGAAGGTCACGTAAAAAGCATGAGGATCCTCCGAAGGGCATGTATGAAGAAATTGATGACAATAGAGTGGGGATTAAGTGTAAAATTAAAAAAGAAGAAAAAAAAATATTTTTCATCAAAATTTATTTTAAAATAATGAATTAATTTATAGCTACATACATGTTAGAAAAACCGTCAGCTCTCTATACACATATTCTATGTAAGGTAACCAAAAATATACAGGAAAAAATTTCGTTGCATATAAAATGAGAAGTCTTTCTGAGGCGGTCATACAAAATTCAACGATATGGCTAAAAATAGCTTTTGCGTTGTTTTTATGGGGTGGGTAACGAGTTCGATTTTTGATTCAATATTCTGGATACGTTCGAGTTGTGATGGAAGTGAGTTCAAGTCAAGGTCGAGGAATTGTATATATCTATATATATTTAAAACAGATAATTGCCGCGAGACTGTTTATCTATCTTTATTCAGACGCTGTCCGACTATCACATAGTTTTATCAATAATTTTATTTTTTAAATTTTCGGTTTTATGTATATTTTTAGGGTAGGCAGAGTGAACCTAGAAGAGAGAACGCTCTATTCCCCACTCTATGGCAAATTCTCTAGTATATCTATTCTATTCTCTGTCGCTGTTCACAGTCAGATGCTGTGCCATGACAGCTTCAAGTTATACTTATTAATTAACATAAGCAAATTTAATATGTACTATTTTAGCATAACATGTTCAAATAAAAGCTAATATAGAAGACAGCTGAGTATCTACATATAGTGATGCGCCATCCTGTCCGAAATGACGGGATCGAAAGTCTTTTAGGAAGTGTATGACCGACATATTAATTAGGGACGTGAATTATTTAAATAAACTTTACATATTTTTGTGTGTTGCCATTTTTTTTTTTAGATATCTAAGAGATAATATAGTAATTTAAATATAATAAAAATAAAGTATAGTTCCGTTCTCCACTTTCCGTTCTTACAATACATGTTGAGTGGCGGACTCAATGACGTGATTTAGCTTACTAAAAAAAAAAATATACAAAAGGTGAGGTGAATAATATAAGTGGTTCAATAAAAACAAAACAAATGACTTTTTGAAATCGATTTGTATATGATATAGGTACAAATTCAACATTCGTCATGTTAAATTCTCGACGGTATTGGGTTCAATTATCACGTTCATAAGATATTAAAAACAATTAATAAAAATATAAAATAAAATACTTCACTCCTCCGTTCGTTCGAAAACTGAACTAAAAATCATCGCGCTTACAGTCCCGCGCTGAACCACGATGACAACTTTCACTTTTAGAGGCCATTGGTGAATTTCAATATAATTTTAATACATTGGATAATAGGATTTAAGCACAAGGTCAACTCTTAGACTAATTATCTTAGCAATTTATATAGAAAATGAAAAAAAGCTAACAATATTATATATACGTACAAGAAAAGCTCATTGCGCCAATTAAAAAAATGAAGTGTGACGTGTGACTGTAAAACCACCAGCTGTGGGTTCAATTTCCATTCGAGGAAATTAATTATTTATTATTTTTATTTTCTCGCTTTGCTAACTGGGCAAACTAATTAAGTTCCGAAACTCAACAGGCAATATGAGAAACGGACGGGTCTTAATGGAAACGGAGTGTCTTAACACTAAGTTCTCAAGTTGCTGCAGCCCAGCCTGCTATGTGCGAGAGAGAGAGAGAGAGAGAGAAATAGAGAGAAAAACTACATACCAAAAAAATATATTAGGTGTACGTACATAATATATGTATTTTTAACCAATAAATTCCGAGATGAAATAACAATAAATGGATTCAACACATGTTTCCTGCAAACGTAAAGCATATTTCATACGCGGCGTATAGGCGAGGGCGCGCGTTATTTTGTATAATTAATTGCTGCGAATATTTAGATATGTCACATTGTGCTTTGATAGGTTGTAGGTACTTATATAAGTTATAGAAATTTTCGATAAATTTCGGAAATATTTAACTGCGGAATAAAATATATGTAAGGAACTGCATTTGTTGTCCTACTTACCAGAGGGAGGAAATGTAAATCCTACTAATATTATAAATGCGAAAGTTTGTGAGTATGTATGTATGGATGTTTGTTACTCTTTTACGCAAATACTACTGAACTGATTACGATGAAATTTGGTATGTAGGTAGCTGAACACCCAGAATAACATATAGGCTACTTTTTATCCCGGATTTCCCGCGGGATTGATTCCTAATTGAAAATAGATACATTTATCGCTTCTGAAAACTGAATGCGTGATCTCAGAGTCAAACCTTGAAGGCGTACATTTGGACACGCCATGTTTTTCTCATGGGCAGCTCTATGTGGCGTGTTCACGTGTTTCCAAAGCGAAAAATCTGCATGTTTATGCTGAAGGAAAAAAATCGTTAAATATAGTTTATAGGACCATACTGCAGTAGCTACTAATAGACCTATGATTAGAGCTTTGCAATACTTAGTTACCATATTTCTTATGTTGATAATATTGTTACGATATCATAGGGTTTCCACGCGGACGAAGTCGCTGGCGGCCTCTAGTATTAAATATTTTAATACCCCTAGTGAGAATAGAACCTACAACTTGTCGCGTATGTAGTTGTACGCCTGTAACCCTGCGCCACTGCACTACGACTGGCTTGAAAGGGTGAAACTAAAAAAAACTTTGGGAATTTGGGAAAATTATAAACCTCGCTAACATTGATTTATGCATACATACATACGTATATAATATATTATGTTCGTCTTCGACTAGAAATAATCATTCAACATTTTTGTTGAAGTATAAAATATATGAGCCGCATAATGCTGGGTCTGCAGGATACGCAGAAGGCCTACCCCAGTGTTAAGACACTAACCTAGTGTTAAGACACTCTGTTCCCTACATTTCAGTGAATTTTCCAAAATATTGCGTTTAAATGACAAAACCCGACGCATTATCTGTTGAAGGGGTATGTGAAAATAAAATAAAAAGTAATCATTTCCTCCATACCTTAAAGTCAACTTAACTCGGTCTTACTTTGTTGACGAGACTTGAACCTACACCCCGCTACAAAATACCATCTGCAATACCCACTGTTGTTACTTTTACAATATAATTTCTTTAAAAAAAAACCATTTTAAAAGGCAAAACAGAAAAACACAACGCTCGTGGCATTCCTCAATTCACAATGAAGGAGACGTCAGCTGCTTACAATACAACCGACACCGGTTGCGTACACTACCTGCCAAATTAATTTTATACAAGTTGGAATATATTAAAAAAATGGAGAATACGAACATTAAAAAAATATATAGTTATAATATTTTCATATAGAGGCCCAACGTGACGCAGAAAGCTTGTGTTGCGTTATTGAAAGCGCATAAGTTGAGGGTTCGATTCCCACTCGAGGAAATCAAAAAATTAATAGTTCCATCGCTTTGAGGGGGCATCGCGTGTAATGAGGCAAAGTGCAGCGTAGAGTTCCACCACTCAACACGTAATATATCCAGAATTCAGCCGAAAGTGGGAACTGGAAGTATCTTAATGGGAACGGCATGTCCTATCAGTGGGTTCCCAGGTTCAGAACTTTTTCCATTTTTTCAAAATGTAACAGTTAGCTGCTGACAAAATGGCGCTACTTGTTACGTAAAGTACCTCCCAATGATTGTATGGTTTAAATAGCGACGAACGCTTGTAAGGTAAACAACAGGTGCGGGTTCCAGTCCTGCTACGTCAAAATAAATCTCTCGCTTTTAATTTATTTATTTATTTTTAGCTTCACGCTGTTTCCCTCATATAACATTGTAGGCAGATGCTAGTGTTAAGATACTTCGTTTCTCTCTGTCATCTTAATTTTCGAGACGTTGCATATTGAATGACGGAACTCAACGCCGCGTAGTTAAGTTGAAAATTTTGGAATTTGAATGAGAATAGTGACAAAACTATCGCTATATCTAACAAGCTGTGATTGATATGGTAAATTCTGTATAAAAACGAAAGGTATTTTCGCTATCAAATCGGTTAGTTGCGTATAAAATATAACATACTGCAGAGTTTAACAGCAATCTGTGTAAAACTGTTGCGTTAAATGGAATTTTTGTATGAATTAATGATTTTTTTTTAAATATTCCACATTTTAATTTTATTAAAAACGTCTACCGTTGAGTCGTTACTATATTAGTATGAAAGTAAAACAGTCACTAAAAATGTAAAGATAGAGATTGATGTCACCGTTTTCTTTGCTCATTATCTGTAAATTTATTATGCCTGTTAATTTTCTTATGTTACATTTTATTTAAATATAAGTATTAGGAAACCGTGAGTGAGTCAACACAAATTTTCCAAAGTAGCAAATATCTAGAGAAATTCAAAACTATAATAAAAAAAGTCCCCTTAAATAAAATTGAACCGACTACCATCATGTAACAGCACAATCCAGCGTCAAAATAAAGCTCTTATCTAATTTAACAGTATATTTAACCTTTATACATTAAAAAATTGTGTTAACGGCAAAAAACTAGGCCAGTGCGCCTTCAAACAGCGGCTTTACTTTGCTTAAAGAGACTATCGATGTATGGCGACAGGAAGTAAGTTTATGATTAATTATTTTTTTAAATACAAAAAGTACAAAAAATTAAGTCAGTCGTGGCGCAAGGGTACAAGCATGCGAGTGTAAACGGATAAAAAAAGATTGTGGGTTCGATTCCCACTCGATGAAATGAAATATTTATTATTTTCATTTCCTTGCTTTGGTAGCAAAGTGCGGTGTTAAGTTACACTACTCGACACGTATTGTTTCCAGAATTCGACGTTTCCCTGCTATGTACGGGATAGAGGGTGAAGTTAAAAAAGTACAAAACTATAAAAAACTTGAACCATAATCAGACAAAAGTAAATAATTGAACTATTATCAAAAAGAACAGAAGTGGTCTAAATATTTACTCAATGGTAGTAAGTTCCAATTAAAAAAATTAAGAAAATTTTAAAATATGAAAGACAGCTTTAGCAATATCTTTTCATATAGCTTTTTATTTATTTAGCTTCCCGCTGTATCCGCATATAGCAATGCAGACAGACAGAACCTAGGAACCTAGTTTTAGGAGATTCACTTGTTATATAGCATTTATACCATAAAGATTCCTAAATCCATTTTTTTCCTACCCTCCACTGTCATAATCGTTTGACGTAATAACCAAATTTACTTTTAATATCTACAAAGATAACTATATCAATTTTTATTTTCTGACCACTATAAGACCGTCATGGGAGGGTCACACAGTGCCCACCGAGTGTGACGGCTGGGGTTACTTTAAGATAACATGTACAGGGTGTTCAATATTGTTTATTTGTGACGGAAAAGATGCTTCTATGTATTTTTCTTAAGACTGCTTTCTGTCTGTCATCAGTGTAGAGCTGTACATAATTATATTTAAAAAAATAAAATAAATCTATTATTATACAATTATAAAATAATTATAATTGTATTATAAATATTTACGAATGGAACTTGGAACTATAACTATACTTTCCCATCTTTATTTAATATATTATATCTCAAAAATAGCGATTTTAATTACTTTTCATATTCTCTGTTTTCTTCAAAAACGGTTAATAGCTTACATAATTTTAATAGAGGTTGTATATTCGATCTCCTCCCGAAGAAAGAACCAGAGCGAGAAAATGAATGAAAGAATATTTAAATCATTCTTTCATTCTTTTTCTCACCCTAGTAGACAAAGTGCGGCGTTGAGGGACACAAGACACAACGTCCTCACATTCTGATTGGAAAGTGGGTAATAGAGTGTTTCGACACTGACTCTTACTAGCATGTTATACGGTAAAAATGGTGAAGTTGCTAAATGATAAAATAGAATAAATTACTATTAAAAACATCCTGTACATTTATAAGTGAAGACACCTAACAACCGCAGGGATTGAACCTATGTATAGAGTATGAACAATTTCATTCATGCGTCGTGGGAACATTGTAATTACATACTTGTATTACATTTACGCCTATAAAATTCGAGTGGTTTAGATTTTTTTTAATAGCTTGAAGTACAGATTAAAAATAACACTATCGCTTGTTTAGCTGAAATGATAATTTGAATAGTTTAATATATGTGATACGTTTTAACGTAAATTTACGTGAAATTGTACGTCTTCATACTAGATCCCGCAGGTAGTAGGGCAGGCAGAGATAACCTAGTGTCTTGTCTCACTCTCCGCCAAATTGATTTTAGAGGCATTGCGTTAGGTGGCAATACTCAACGCCATGCTTTGTCTTGCTACTAAAGCGGAGAAATGAAAATATTTTATTCTTCTGAGTGGAATTGAACAACCTTTCGCGTCTTTAGTCAGGGGTAGTTCTATATAGTACGTTTTTAGCTTTACGCTGTATCAATATATAGAGGAAACCTGGTAACCTACAGTTAAGACAAATAATTCCCAATAAGACTGCCGTTCCCTACAATTAACTCAATTCTGGAACCGTTGCGCGATGAGTGGCGGAACTCAACGCCGTGCTTTGCTTCATTACCAAGGCGATGTAATCAAAATATTTAAATTGTAATTTTCTTGAGTGGAAATTGAATCCACAACCTGTCGCGTACCGCGTTTATTCGGTAAGTATTTACACGCTTGTGCCCCTGCGCCTTAAGTAGCCTGAATATAGTACAGTAGTTACGTATAATATTTGTTTCGTTTAGAAATTATGGTTAAGTTGATGATGCGATAGTTGTGGCTTCCATTTGTACTTACAGGTTGTATCGAAAAAATAAAAGATTGAGTTACGTTTTTTCGTGTGTTCGGTAACACAGAAAGATAGATTTTCTTATTTTGACTGTCAACGCGGTGGTTGTAAATTCCATTCGGAATTAAGAGAATGATTTATTCTGCTCCGGCCGGTAACAAGACAAGGCGCGGTGTTGAGTTCCGCTCTAAACAAAAAGAGGACATTGTAAATGTCTTAACACTAGGTTCCCTTAATCAATTTTTTTCTATGATCTATCTAACATGTTTAGAATCTTCGAGTACGTGTAATATTGAAAAAAAATCTTAAAAACTAAACCTATAACACCTTTTTATAAATCTACACACATAAATAAATCTTTAATCATTGTTCATAATTTTCCCACATTCTTATTGCAATATGCAATGCTTCATTAAATTTAATTTGCATAAAAGTAATATATGCAATAGTCTATTAAATAACCGATTATTAAGATTATTTCCTGAATCCGTCTTGGTACAAACGTGTGATTGTAACGCGATGGTTATGGGTTCAAACCACTGGGGGTAATGATTTATCATTTATTAGTATTTTCATTTCTTTTCCATTCCATTTTCATTTCTTCGCTTTGGTACCAAGGCGTGTTGTCCAGTTTCTCCACTCAACACGCAATGTCCCGAAAATATGCCGATAAGTGAGGAACGGAGTGTTTTAACACTAGGTTCCATTTGTATACCCTCATATATGCGAGATACAGCGTGAAACTAAAAAAAATAGGAAGGAATCTTTTCTTTTTTTCCAGCTTCAGTATATAAGAAATTAAATTTTACATAAGCGTCTATATATTACTATGTATATTAATTTCTTTCCATGGGAATATAATAAGGAAACATCGAACACATCGTTTATACATTATGTAAACAAACTTTTTGCTTCAAAACACTTTACTTTCTCATATTGATGTATATTAGATAATGTAATCAATATTAGACATTCAATGGATTTATAGCAGACTGTAATGTTGTTTTAAAAGGATATTTGAAATTATATTGCGATTGTCGTGGCGCACAGTGTGGATTCGATTTCTACTCGGGGGAATCAATTAATCATATTTTCTCATTCTGCTAACGCCACGCCGCCAATATCTAGTAAATTCGTTTGGGTATCTAGTAAATTGATTGGTCTTAACACTCCAGGTTCCCTCTGTCTATCCTGATATATGCGGGATGCAGTGTGAAGCTAAATGTCAGGTGAAGCCCAGATTAAAATAGTTTTACCTAAAATAATTTTAAGCAATTTTAAAATATATAAAATACTAGCAAGTTGGTGAGTCAATATAGCTATATAAAGTCAGATCATGTACGCGACAGGTGCAATCCACGTTGAAACGCCGCGCCGAAATGATAAGGTGAAATTCGAGAAAATATTTCATATACTAGTCTGTCCGTTGTGGTGTAGTGGCCCAGCATCTGGTTGTAAGCGACAATTATGGGTTTGACCTCTACTCGGGGGAATTTGATTTATTTTAATTTCCAGACAAGATAAAATGCGGTGTTGAGTTCCGACACTCAGCTAGCAATACCTCGAAAATTAGGCGGTTTGTGGGGAACGGAGTGTCTTGCCATTAGATTGACTCTGCCTATACCGCTACATGCAAAGCGGAAGCTAAAGGAACACAAGGAAACACAATAAAAAGGCATAAATAAGCAATTGTCTACAGTCCAAGTGCATCAATTAGCTACCTCAATTCGCATTGAAGTGGCTCACAACTCACATTCTTCATATTCTCGTAAGAACATGTCCTGCTCATTATTGGGAATTATATACTATTCCATAATAGGTTCCCTCTTCCCACATTCTATTCTGTGGAAATATGTTATTACTGAAGTACTTAGTATTAAGTAGGTATTGTTTAAGAATCCTTTTGTTACATCCTTGCTGATTGCAAAGTGAAAAGCTCTTGATTACTTCAAATGACTGTGTAGGCAGGTCGTGGGTTCGCTCCCCGATTGAGACATTTTATTTCCATAGTTGATATGGTTTGGTTGTGAATTTGTATATTTAGATTATTATACAGCTAAAGTATTTGTTTGGTTGAGCGCGCTGATCTCAAAAATTACTGTATTACATTGAAAAAATATTTTTGTATTTGTTAAAACGGCCCGTTTATCAAGCAAGGTTAAAGGCATTACGTTTATTATTTACTCTGTATCCCACATATAGCAGGATAGGCAGAAATAATCTAGTGTTTAGACACTCTGTTCCCCACGCACCGCCTTATTATCGTGACTCAAAGCCGACATCTAGAAAATACTCAGAAGAAATCATTTCTTAAGCACGTACGTCCCCTTTAACCAACTTTTAATGAGGGAAATGAGTGATGATACATATAAAAATACACCACCTACGTTTGGTCACTTCGACTTGTGCCCCCTGAACCGTATCGTGAGTCAGTGGGGTCACGGCGGTGCGTGGGACGCTTTTTATAGTCTTTTGTTTAGCAATCGCAGGCCTTAGTTTTTGTTAAACGCCGTATTATGTTTGTTTGTGGTTGTGTCAAGAAGTCTGGATGTATGGTTGTTGAAGAAGTTATTTTTCTTGTTTACTTTCTTAACTTCAAGTGTGATGATTAGAGACACATTGGGTTTAAGTTCATTACATTTGTTTTTCTCGAATTGAGTGGCGAAACATAACTCTGTATAATGTCTTATTATACAGCGTAAAAATTAAATATTTTAAATATAAGCATTTTCGAACCATTAAATGAAACGTATGATCTTTTAAGCTACGATGACTTATGTTTGCGTATTGTTAAAATATATTAAGTTAAAATTATTTCAACTCAAAGTTCATTACTTTTTGCTTGATTACATTTCTTCATTGATTAAAAAATGATTTTTTTTCTATATTCTTAATTTGGGGTTGAATAGATATCACTAAAAAAAAGTACTTGTACACAATTTTTTTAACAATTCTGTACTCAAGTGTCCAACCAAATTTTCGAGACGAACGATAAACAATTTAAAAAACAGGCATCTAAAGCTTTTACTATTCACGTTAATAAATCTTTCGAAAATTATATAGGCAAAGTATACATCATATAGCTTTATTTAGCTGCATAGCGGAGTAGGCAGAGGAAACTTAGTTTCCTTATTTATATGCTGTTGTTAAAAATAATCACTAAGAATATCTTTTTTTTTGTGGTATTACCAATACCTTGCTCTGGTAACGAGGTACAGTACGGCATTGAGTTCCGCCACTCTTTTAGCGGAAGCTGGGGAACGGAAGTGTCTTAATGGGAACAAAATATCTTAACACTAGGACCCCAAGTTTACTCTTTTTACTATGCTCTGTGTGGGATACGGAGCAATGCATAAAAATATTATTATTATGAATATCGGTGATATTGAAGGAAGGTCACGTACATGAGGACCCCATGAGGGCATGTATCGAAGTTGATGAGGTGAGAGAGGTATGCAGAGTTCGCTGCATTTGGCGCTACATTTTTTGACTACCCTGATAGAGATAAAACGCAAACTAAAACAAAATAATTAAATAAGCTTATTCGACATATCTTTGGAACACAAATTCAATTTTCACAAATTCAATCACCTTATTTCAAAGTCAGTTAAAAGTTCTTCTTATATCTTTAAAATATCCCTTAAATTACATGTTAAGTGGTCACGAGGGTTAAATTGGAATTAGAAAGGGACAGCGACACACCACCTGCGCATGCACTTGTCTTCCTTTTTGGGGTTCGAAGTGAGCCTGTTTTTATTTACATTAAAAGCGCGTACCCTGCTGCTTCGAGTATAAAACGTAAAATCCCGTTTGTTCCCGTTCCTGTACGAATTTCAAGAAATCGAACAGAATTGTAACGGAACGGAATGGTTACGGAAGAGTTTTATATACTGAGCTGCATGCTGTATCCCGCACACAGCAGAGTAGGCAGAGGGAACCTAGTGTTAGGACTTATGTAAGATTTTTCGAAGCATTGCGTGTTGAGTGCCGAAACTCAACGCTGGGCTGTTGCCTTGTTGCCAGAGTAAAGAAATAAAAATATTACTAATTAATTTATATACTAATTAAAAAACGTATATAAATTTGAACTTTGCGGTATTTTAATCCGCGCATCTTTGGTTCAAATCCCGTTACGTTAAAATTTTTATACTTTTCTTAATAAGTATTTTTCTTTCCTAAGTGTGGAATAACACTTTAAAAATATTAAAATATTAATAAATAATGATTAATTCCTTCGAGTGGGGATCGAACCTACAACCGACCAGAACAGTCACCCTGTTATACCCATGCGCCACGACGATCTTCCTACACCACAACGGCCTGACGACTTTTATAAATATAGATTATTAATATATATATTATAGAGGTTCTAATATATACAAAAATATTTTTACGGAATACCTCAGTCCATTAGAGAGAAAATCTATAAATGTCATTCTGGTTATCATTTTTACATTTATTAATAGTCATTGCATATTGAGCAGTAGAATGTCATGTTACGCTTTTTCTAAGGAACTATAACTATAAATAATCCCTTAAGTGGGGTCGAACCCACGACCATCGCATTCATTGAAGCTTGACTAAACAAGGGTTAAATTAACTATATGCTAGTATATCAAACTCTTCCATTATAGACGATACTACTGGATTTGAAAGGTTGAAACTTGGCTGGTCAGGGGGACATAACTTTATTGCTACTTACACCTTATTATATTCATTAACATAAACATAACAGCAAATAAGGTAGTGTTTAATAATAATCAGCTTCACGCTGTATCCCGCAAACAGCAGGATAGGCAGAGGGAACCTAGTGTTAAGACACTCCGTTCCTCACTTTCTGCCGAATTCTGGAGGCATTGCGTGTTGAGTGGCAGAACTCAACGCTGCGCTTTAAAAATGAGTAAAACTGAAAGGTATAGTAAAGAAAAAAAACTTTTAATAATATCACTAAAAAGAATCAATATAAATATTAAATATTTCTAAGTTTTCAAATAATATTAGTGCATATATAATATGAAAAGTAAGAAATATTTTAAAGTGTACATTCACTTTATAACTATGTAAAATGGCGTCTATCATTAAAGTAACTTGTTTTGTTTCGTTTTAAGTAATTGTGGCGTGTTTTGTGCTCCTTTCTAAAATAAAGAAATAATAGGTCTGTTAAGCCCCATAGGTACTGCCATTGCTATAGGTGTCAGTTCAATTCTCGAATTTTTTAAATATTTTTTATTTATATTTTCAAGCTTTCCGTCTTGCTATGGTATGACAAATTATAAAAAAACTGAACAACATAAAAAAGTAAAATGTGAATGTACTACACACACTAAATTTGCATACATTTTTATTGCGTTAAATTTGTGGAAATAAAAACACATCTATACATAGTATCGTATAAAAAAAACTATATATTATATACTTGTTATTTTGATATCACAGACAGACATCGGACTACCGACCCATTCACGGCTTCGCCCGCATGCACAACACAATTATTTATTTTCTCATCTTTAAGCCACTTATGAGATTAGCGGGAACACACGCACAAACAAACCGACAAACTGCTTAAAAATCATTGTTTTGGGTTCTATTACATTAAAAAATGTCCCCAATCCACCTTCCATACCATACTTCCCATACCTTTCACGTACAGACACTGATAAGTTACAGTTTTATAATAGATATAGATTTATGAATTATATAATGTATATGCTATTAATATGTATATACATACATATAATAACAAGGCCAGTCGTAGCGAGGAAATGAAATATTTATTTACAATTATATTTTCATTTATTCGCTCTGGCGTCGAGGCAAAGCGCGGTGCTGAGTTCCGCTACTCAACATCTAATGCCTGCTGAACTAGGCTGAAAGTTTGGAACGGAGTGTCTTAACACTAGGTTTACAGCATGAAGCTGATTTTTTTTATATAAATAATATTATATTTAAATCTTATTACTATCATAGGTTAAAGTGACCCCATATATACATACATACAAAGTTAGCTACAATCGTAATCGTAACAACTGAGCGAACTTTAGATTTGTGAAGGACCCATTGACATTAAAATACTATAGTACGTTCTAATAGAAGGGACCTCTTACTGTATTTTGTGTTATAAATAACTTAAACTTTAAACTTTTAGAAGATTTATGTAACTATAACACTAGTGACTCAGTTGAACTGATTGAAAGCGGTGGTTGTAGGTTCTTATTAAGGGATAATTTATTTTTAATTTATATTGCAGGGAATGTAGTGTTAAGACACTCTTTTGCTCACTATTCCCAAAATGTTTGAAAAATTGAGCGTTAAGTAGCGAAACTAAAAAAAGAACCATACATAGAACTTGAAAAAGAGTTTTAAACCATGGTTTATTTCAGTAGCTCTCAATAAATATATAAACAACTCATAGCAACATCCCTTAAACAGTTTAAAAAAGGTTCACTTTAAAAAACAGATAAGTCAAAAATCAAGTCAAGCGTAAGATTAATTTTAAATTAAGGGTTCCGTCCACTTCTATGAATATTTAATTTGAGTATTTAATTTGAAATGTATGTAAGTAAGATGGGTGTAGATTCAATTCCCACACTCGAAGAATCAATTATTTTCATTTTCCAGATTTGTTCAGCCAATGTGCGGCGTTAAGTTCCATCACTCAGTGTGCAATATCTCAAATACAAGCGAAAATCTTAATCTAAAGTTAAATAAAAAATGGAGAACGGAGTGACTTGAATAGTCACAAAAAATATTTAAAAAATTATACCCCTTGAAAACGTTAAAAGTGAGTAAAAATTTCTTTACAAATTCTTTTACTGTAAAACTCTAAAAAATCTAAGGTAGCATCGCATTTTTTGTTCTCACGCAACATGTTTTTATTTTTTCGATACCTGTTTTAGAAAACCTAGCTTTTTTTGTGCGTTTAAATAACACCTTAAATATTGCTTAATAAGGTCAATTTTTCTATAAAAAATGAAACTAGTCATGTTTATAGTACTTTTTTTGTATTTTTTGCTTCTTTTTTTTTATTTTTTGACTACAGGTGCGTCTACGATCGTAACTTTAGCTTATTGACGAGGGATTTAAACATTTTTGGGATAACTTATCTGATTTTTTGTTACAAAATTAATTAGAAAGAATTGGAACATTTTTTATTCTTTGTACGTATTGAAAGGTGAAAGTGATAGAAATAGCAAAATATGTTTTTTTTACCTATTAGGTGTATTAGTCTAATAAAAAATATATTTTCACGAATGTCCTTATTAGAGTAAAGAGAGATGATGTAGTACTAACAACGTCTTTTTTCATTTCTGAGAAATAGAATGGGAGACCATTTCTCTTTAGTAAAAAAAACACTATAAGAATATATAAAAAAATAATTATCAGATTGTACTAAAACTTTGGACATCTAGAATATATCTAACTGAAACAAATTTTTTTTTGTTTAAGTTAGACATTTCAATTTGACTCTTAGTTTTCAAGAAATTTATGGACAAACATACACTAACTAAATTTAGCACAATACGCTTATAGGTCACAAAAATATAAACTAAAAATATAGCTAATATAAACAAATTCACAAACATTATGTGAAACTGATATCCACCTTTTGCCATCAAAAGTCGGTTAACAAACAAAAAATCAAACCTGCACTAGCTTAATTGAATTGACAAAAAAATACACTTAATTCTATTTAAAAGCCACCCATCCAGTTAGCGTCCGCGGCCACAAACGTTTAACCAAGAACTAGGTCATGAATGCTGTATGTACATACATTGTATAATAATTTACTCCTATATCGCTGAATCAAAAACTGTTTTTATTAAAAATTGCTTGTCTTTTTTTCATATTTTTTTTCATACATTTTTTGTATGTCACCGTGACGAGTGTATGACTGACTGAATGACGTTATATTAAATCGTTGTAAGTTCGTTTTGTATGGATCTTTTTTTTTATAGTTACACCCTGTATCACGTTAGCGGGATAGGTAGAGTTCGTCTAGGATACTGTTGCGGAAATCAACGCTGCGCTACTGAAGAGGAAAATTAAAATAAAGCATAGAAAATTTATTGAATTTAAAGCAGGATGTGTTAAAAGCAAGATATTTAAATAAGTGGCGTTGAGTTCCGTTAATAAATTCCTAAGCAATTTCTCAAAAACTGGACTAATGAAGAATGGAGTATCTTGTTTCCTTTTTTAGCTTTACGGTATATCCCGCATATAGCAGCAAAAGCAGAGGGATCCTCGTGTTGAGACACGCCTTGCGCATAGTACAAAATTCGAAATATTGCTTGCCCAGAGCCGAAACTCAACGCCGCGCTTTGTAATAAAATATTTTTGCCTGTATTTTGATAAAATTAAAATTTAATTACAATTATCATATACATAAATTATACGTATAGATTGTTTTTTAGGTAGTGAAGCGTAACAAACTAAGACAAAACAAACACAAAAGAACAGACATTCCTACTCAAGGAAATTGAACCCACAACCATATCGGGCTAAAGGAATTCTTGTTTTACATTGTTTTTAATAAACAGTAACTAGTTGGTAAATTACTTAGTGTAAAAAATTAAAATTAAATTAGCTTCACGCTGTATCCCGCACACAGCAGGGTAGGCAGAGGGAACCTAGTGTTAAGACACTCCGTTCCCCACTTTCTGCCGAATTCTGGAGGCATTGCGTGTTGAGTGGCAGAACTCAACGCCGCGCTTAACCTCGACACCAGAGCGAAGAAATGGAAATATAAATTTAAGTAAATATTTCATCTCCTCGAGTGGGGATCGAACCCACAACCAGTCGGTTTTGCAGTCACACCTCGTGCCGCTGCGCCACGACCGGCCTCAAACTGAATACTGTGAAACTGATACCATTAATATTGTAAAACTACTTAGTGTAGTTTTACAATATTAATGGTATCAGTTTCACGTTTACTTTTGCAGAACGATAGAAGTGTCAATCCACTTCATCGTCTATTTTTCACTGGGATTAAAGACATTGACTAATAAATGACGGAGCTTAACGCCGCGTTTTGCCTCACTAATGTGGGGATGATAATTATTCACGGTTCTGAATCAATTCGAACCAATGACCATAGCGATTAAACACGCTACGCTTCCACTGCGTCTAATAGAACTCGCAATCATAATTAACTCATGAAATATAAAAATACTTACATTATATATATTATAAATGTTTATTTCATAGAATATTACAACTTTGTTAAGTGCAGCCGCTTACTCGGAATGGTTTTTAAATTCCAATTAATTAACATTAATCTATAATTGTTGTACATACTTAAAAATATTTTAGTTGGAAAAGTGAATTTAATGATACATCATTCAAATCATCCGCTTTTCACATGAACAGTGAATACATGTTACGTAACCCAACGCTGTTTTGACTAATTAGCTCATACGGATAAAAAATGATTTATAAATATGTAAGTACAATAAATATATTGAAAATGTGAATTTGAACTTATATTCATCAAACACAAGTCAAATATTAATATTTATACTATAAGTTAGTTTCGATACTATGTAAAGGAAAAAAATATTTGCATATAAATCTTATGAGCAGGATTGAAACTCATAATAAATTATCGAAAGCAAATCAAAAAAAAACAATTAAATTACTACGTAAAAATAAATGAAATTTTAAACAAAATAACGAAAGCTAAAAATCGAAATCTAAATCTGCATTATACATAATTATATTTTTTAAGCATTACGCATCTCCTTATAATATATGCATCTTTATAATATAATATATATTACATTAAATATATTCATTTGACCTAGTGGGAATTGAATCTTGAACCACCAGCCTATAACATAACTTGCATGCACATAAAAACAAAATTAAATAAAAAAATAAATAAGTCAGTTTCACCCTGTATCTCGCACACGGCAGGGTAAGCAGAGGGAACCTAGTGTTAAGACACTCCGTTCCCTACTTTCCGCTGAATTAGGGAGGTATTGCGTGTTGAGTGGCGGAACTCAACGCCGCTCTTTGCCTCGACGGCAGAGGGAAGAAATAGAAATTTAAATAAATATTTCATTTTCTCGAGTGGGGATCGAACCCACAACCGTCACATTACAGTCGCACCCTTGTGCCCTGAGCCACGATGGCCTCAAAAACAAAATTAAAAAATCATATTATCAAAAATTTTCACCAACGTGATACATACAAGACGCTACAGCCACGAATGAGATACGCAGGCTCCCAGGGCTTAGTCCCCCCCACCCCTCGCCCCCTCGCCCGGGGGGCCGTACCCCTGGCACTTGCGTTGAAACGCCGAGCCGGTCGGTCGTGTTACAGTAACCAGTTCGACACCTGTGGCATACAGTGACGGAATACAGTGAAATACAGTGTGTTTTGATATAGAGAAAAACAAAAAGTGTTCATTTTTAATGTGTGTGCCCTTAATTTTGGCTGGCAGTGGATGTTTTTTTTCTTAAAATGGTAATATTTTTTTTGTATTTTTTTTTGTTTGTTATACAAATTTGTGTAGAAATAATTGTAATTATATATGTTTTGTAGGTAGATGTAATATTTGATATTTAGATTATTTTGTAAATGCGGGTATTTCGAAATAAGTAGTATAGAATTAAGCGTCTTTTTAGTAGAAAATCGATACGTTTATATAGACACCTGTCAGAATGGACGTGCTAAAAAAAAGTCGTATTTGAAAATTATGTTTAGTTAATCAAATACTTTTAAGCTTATTTTCTATGGAACTTATTTTCTATATAACAAAATATATTTTTTATATTAAAATTGGTTTTAAGTAATAATAATCTAAAATTTATGTATTTATGATAAATATGATTGTTTCATATAAACGCAAATCTAAAATTTTATTTAGTTGATATTTTTTATTATATCTATAAATAATTAAAGGTTAGGCAGTATATGAAGTGACACGACACTCCGTAGTCTATTCTTCACTTTCCGCCCATTTCCATTTAGTACAACCAAAAAAACCAAATAATATTTTTTAATATTATCATTTTCGAAAAAAATCAAATATAAATTTCATATTTAAAAGTTGTCTCAAATTCCTTGGACATTTATTATAAATAAAATGTCTTTAATTGTAATAATGAAACCTTAAAAAACTACCCTATATGCTCTTCTTTATAATGTAAGCAAAAGCACGCTTCTTCCCGCACTTAGCGAGGTACGTAAGGGGAATTTAGTGTCAACACTCCGTTTCCCGCTTTCCACCTAATTTACAAGACATTCCGTGTTGGGTTCCACAATCTAACACCGCGTTTTGTAACCAGGGAACAGAAATGAAAATAGTTTAAATATTAACTTGCCCCTGAGAGGGAATTGAACCTACAACCCTGTTGACAGTCAGTCTATACTATAGTATATTTACATCTTTACACATCTCTCATATTACAGGGTATAGAAAAATCTATCATAAATTATTCTATACAAAATCTGCTTAAAACAAACTTTTTTTTACATTAACATATACCTACCTCCATTTATTAAGTATTCTTTTTTAAATGTAGGTAGTTTTATAAAAATGTTGGATGATTGGTGAAAATCTTTCTCGTTCAAAGCATTTTTTAAATAATTTTCATATTATTAGCACACGTTATAAAAACGGTTTTACTACTTTATACTTATCTATTATATAATTTAAAAGTAGCTTATTACATGTATATATATGGTTGTTGCGGGTCTCAATTCGAATTCGTGTATGGGGAATATATTAAATATTTTTTTAATTATTATTGGCGCAAAGACACAAAGTGTGACTGCAAAATCGACTGGTTGTGGGTTCGATCCCCACTCGAAAAAAATAAAATATTTATTTACTTATATATTTTCATTTCTTCGCCCTAGTGCAAAAGCGGAAAGTAGCAAACGGAGTGTCTTAATACAAGGTTCCTTCTGCCTACCCTGCTATGTGTAGGATACAGCGTGAAGCTGATTTTATTTAATTATTATTTATTTCACTACGATCAAATTCTGTTGCTAGCTCTAATGTATATGTTTAGAATTAATTTACTTAAAAGTGTAGCTTCGATGAAAAAGTTGTTTTATCTCTATAAGTATATTATATAAGCTTAATATAAATCTATACAGCTTTTTAATTTGATTTTCGAAACAATTTAAAAAGTAGTATGTCGGTATGTCAATAATTATAGAAAAATTGAGCGGAAATAGGATTGCAATATTAACATATTGAGGCCGTCGTGGCACTGGAGCACAAGAGTACGACTATAAACGCGAAGATTGTGGGTTTGATTCTCACTCGGAGGAATGTTGTTTAATAATTTGAATTGGATTTTTGATTTGAATGTTTAATATTTTCATTTACCCGCTCTGGAAACGAGGCAACGAGGGCGCAGCGTTGAGTTCCGCCACTTAACAGGCAATGCCTCCAGAATTCGGCGTAACCCACTTTACGCGACGGGACGGTTTTAATAGGAATGGAGTGTCTATATATTAGGTTCCCATGTTCTATCTGTTTATCTTACTATGTGCGGAATGCAATGTGAAGCTAAAAATAAATAAAAAAAATAACATAATTTGTACGTAGGATGGGTGTTAAGTTTTTTTCGTGAACTAGTACTACCTAATCAAAAGTCAACCGAAACTCATTTTAATTCCCTTAATAAATGGCCATATCTAAGTAAATGTAGAAACTGACAGATAGACGGACGGACATCAAAGTTATATTAAAAGGGTTCCTTTTTTTCTTAAAAGGTACGGAACCCCAAAAACTGTTTATATAAAAAAACATTTGCCTGTTAGTTTAACCATAAAATATACAATCTCAGACTTAGTTCATCTTAACAAATATATGAAAGCGGCTTACCAAAAATCGTATAAAAGATATTTTTCTTAGAAATAAAGTAATGTTTACACTGAGTTTCCCTTGTATACAATCAGGTAACCTCTCCGTTTCCCATTAAAACGCTTCCTCCCCACTTTGCCTTGAATTCTTAAGGTATTGCGTGTTAAATGGCGAAACTCAACACCGCGCTTTTCCTCGTCACTAGGACGAGTAAATGTAAATATTTAATTCTGTCGCTAATGTCGGAAAATTTGCGACACAAAAAGGAGTGTCTAAGCACTAAGTTCCCCTGGTTACCCCGCTATACGAGGGATGTGCGTGCTAAAACAAAAAAACTCATTAATAAACTTTTTTTTATATAACACAGCGGAAGACATACAGCTTCTCGTTTCCTGCACTTTTACGATTTCAATCACGACCATATTGCTCTTTAGTTAGTATTGATTATAAAAACCTACAAGTTTTCATTTGACCAATTTTATTTGGTATTCCTTTTTATAATTATTAGCTAGTGGCATAAGTTTTTTATTTGTTTGGGCTTTAGGATGGATAGACGGAAGCTAGGAACCTAGTGTAAAGACACTCCGTTCTCATTAAGACACTTACGTTTCCCACTTCCACCGAATTCTGGAAACATTGCGTGTTAAGTGGCGGAACTCAACACCGCGCTTTATATCGTTACCAGATCAAGAAAATGAAAATATCAAATATTTAATTTCAATATTTTCATTTCCTCGTGTGGAAATCGAACCCACAACCTCCCGCGAAAACAGTCCCACGATTGTGCCTTTTCGCCGCGACTGGCTCCGAAATAAGTTATCAAGAGGTAATTATGGGTTCAAATTAACGATAAATAAATACCTTATTATATTTTATATTAAATTAAGTAATTTGAAAATTCTTTATATTATAAGAAATCTTTTCGTTTCTGAATACCGACAGATATGTAAATCACGGAGTTAAGTTCCGCTGCTGCTTGTCTTAAAAATAGATGGAAAATTAGATTTTTCGGTATAACCGTATATTAAATATAATTATATGATACTAAAATATATAAAATTTTGTTCGGCAAAGCGCTTAATAATGTGACTAAGCGATGATTGTGGGTTCGAATTTCAATTGGAGTAATATTTATTTTTCTAATTCAAATGTAGGCGGTTACTCTTACTTAAAGTTGACATAGTTATAGATAATGCGATGGATATATTAATACGAGAGAGATATTTTATTTTTAGAGAGAGATATTTTATTCGTGGGTTTTGTGTGGGTATATATTTCAACTAGCTTTTACTCTGTGGTCAAATAGAAATAGCTAACTTGATGTAATATAGTCATCTTCGATAGACTATATTTTTTTTTATTCGAGTCAATAGTTTCTTAGATCAACGAATGACGGGACTTAACGCCGCGCTATGCCTCGTTACATAATGATGAAAATATAATATATTTCATTTCCTCGAGTGAGCATTGAACCAACAACCCCTTAAATTAGATAATCTATATATATAAAAGGACTTGTGCTGACTGACTGAGGTAAGACGCACGCAGAGCCGTAACCGCTGATGGTAGAAACGTGAAATTTGGGCAGTTGTTTATTTTCATATTCTGGACATCCACTAAGAAGGGAATTTGAAAAATTTTAACCTTAAAGGGATGAAATAGGGGTTGAAAGTTTGTATGGAATAGAATTTTAATGTGTACCGATTTTTATAAAATTTGAAATTCAGACTCTTAAAAATATTTCATTGAACACGTGTTTCATGGTTTTTAAGAATTCACTCCCTAAGGGTTCAAATAAGGGGTTGAAAGTTTATATGGAAAAATCTTTAAATTGCCACCGATTTTTATAAAAATTTAAATTCAGACTGTTAAAAATATTTTATTGAACCCGTGTTTCGTGGTTTTTTTTAGAATTCACTCCAAATAAGCGGGCGAAGCCGCGCGCGCCCTCTAGTTTATACTATAATTCTTTAGCCTAAGTATGATGAAGCATATTAGATTGGCACGGAGAGCAGAGAAAGATGGAATAAATAAAATATGAACCTTTACTAAATAAAATACGAAGAAACTAAGTCGATATCTCAATTTGTATCGTATCGTATCTATATTTTGATAATGTGCCAGAATTGCTTACAAGACTTGTCTCATAGGACTGTCAATATTGACGTTTCGATATTCATTTTTAAATGGGTGAAACTACTTCCAATGCAGTACAGTGATACAGTGTCTGATTAAATAAACACGACAGTTTTTAGTTCGATTCCCACTGAGGGAATAAATATTTTTTAAGATGTTTGGGTTTCGCGATAGTTAAACATTTTTGCGATTCCAGGAGGCAAACCAGTAAGAAATCGTGGGCGGTTGTTTGATATAATAATTAATATGTTAAATGACAGACGAATGCCACTTCAGCCTGCCACCATATGTAACCACGGACTGCACGGACTTGCAAAGTGTTCGAAACGTCCCTCGGTTTTCCATAAATGTATACTACGAAACAAACGATTGATTCACTTAAATAGTCCATTTGAAATTAATTATATTTATTTATATAGAAATCCGGTGCGGCAAATAATATTTATCTATATGTATATTTCACATACATTTTCCCTCTAGTATGTATATACTTGGAGGTTTACTTTTTGCATATTATAACCTCGTTCTACGAGCTTTTCAAGATATTGTTTCTCCTTTAAAAAAGCTTAATCAGCTTTTACCTAGTAGTACCTAGTAGTAGTAGAAGTAGGTATATTTTTAATTTAAATTCGTTTTATATGCCACATACACACAGTAGGGGGATACTACTCGTGTAGAGGTTTTTTTTATTTCACGTTGTATCCCGCAATTTGTACTAGACGCAAAGAGAACCTAGGAACCTAGTGTTAAGACATTCTGTTACTACTAAGATGCTTCTCTACTATCCGCTAAATTTTTGAAGCATAGCGTGTTGAGTGGCGGAGCTTAACATCGCGTTTTGTGTAGATATTACAGGGAACATCGAACAACAATCGACCCAACCAAACCCTGAACCCAAAACTATTATATTTACAGTCAGACGCTGTCTTACTGCGCCATGATAGCCTCAAATATAATTATTCATACATATCAGATTTAAACGTAAAAGGGGGCGTCGCTTTATCGACAATATGGTCACAGTCAAAAACAATAATCCATTAAGGTATTTTATTACATGATAAACTTACATCACTGCGGTTCAGTTGTAATTCTATTAACGAGTAGCAGCTTCACAGTGTCATCTCGCGTGTAGGAGGGGGAGGCAGGAGGAACCTGGGGAACCTAGTTAAATTTTCAAAAGGTTCCTTCTGCCTATCTACTATATGCGGGATTCAGTGTGTAGTTTAAAAAAATAAGTTTAAAACCTTTAGCGTTAGATAGATGTAGTTTTTAAAATGAATATTGGCTATTATATACGTTTTTGCAAATCCAATAGCTGATTTATTATATTTGTAAAGATTTATATATGTATAGTATATATAAATAGATATAAGTACATGATAACAAAAAAACGGAACTGCCTTCGACTATACTGACTGATTTACATTTACTGATTACTTATTTTTTGTTTATTTTTTTTTTATTTTTATTTAAATTTTTACAACACCGCGCAAATTAACCTAAGTGTCCATTTTTCATATATACCGTTATTACAAGACAACAGCATAGTATAAAACTGACCTTTGCCTGAACCGCAACCTGAACCTGAATCGCACCAACTGACAATTATACTGACATTTAAATTTTATTTGTCGAATCCAAATTACTTATTATGCCTTATTTGTGTATACTTTCATATACTTTCACTTTGATATCTACACGCTACCGCTACCCGCTTATAGCAGTACCTTAGTACCCAGCATAAGGAGTACCTAGTGCCAAGACACTCCATTCTCCACTTTCCACATACACCGTTATCATAACATATAATATAGTATAAAGGTAAGGTAATATAAAACAAAGCTATTACACCTCACCAAACCTGCCGGAGCGGATGCACGCATCCTGGCACCAACCGGTTGCGGTTGAGCATCTTACTTTTTAATCTTTGACAAGTGGTTCTTGTCTCTTTCCCCACGATGTTTTGTAAATAAGTTATAAAAATTTAAATTTTTATTATAAGTATAGAAAGTTGATCGGATGCAGTGTTAAATTGGATTTGGTGTTACAGTGTATATAGTATATAGCACGCGGAGTTGAGTTACGCCTATCTTGTATCAAAATTGGGGGTGAATTGGGGAAGCGTTTGTTTTAACACTAGGTTGCCTCTACCTACCCTGATATATGCGGAATACAGAGTAAAACAGCTTTAGCTTTTATGAAAAATAATATTAATATTTGAAAGAAGAGGTCTAATTGTAAGCGCAACGGTTGTGGGTTCAATTTTCACCCTGTGGTGTTAATTATTTTGATTTCCTCGCCCTACTTACTAGATAAAGCGCGGTGTTGATCTCCACCACTCATCACACATCATTTCAAAACTTGCGCGTTTCTAAGGGAATGGAATATTCTAACACTAAATTTCCTTTTACTCGAAGCTTGAAGCTTTTTATATATTAAAATTCAAATAGGCTATATATTAATAACAGGCCTTTTGTATACGAGTATATATAGGCCTATAAGGAATATATTATGGAGGCCGTACTAGCGCAGTAGCACAACGACGCGATGGTTCGATTCCAATATAGGGAAATGAAATATTTAATATTTTTATTTCAGCGCTCTGGTAGGTATAGCGCGGTGTTAAGTTCTGCAACTCAACGTGCAGTACCTTGAGATTCGACGGAAAGTAGGAAAGAGTGTCCTAACACTAGCTTCCCAGCTACCTCTGCCCACCCCGCTATACAACATGAAGCCAAAAAAAAATATTAACAGGAAAGTTTAATAGAAAGTTTAATACATAGTCTGTTACCAAGAAATTATGCCTTTCCAAGGATTAGTGATGTTCTAGTTGTGGTAATTTCGAATTAAATCCCCGAATTAGTTCCATTATAATAATAATATAATCGTGAAATTTATAGTCAATTTTCAGTAGAAACTATGAACATTTTGGGACCAGTCCTATAGAAGACATTTAGAGTATATTTTAGCTGTTTTGTTGTTGTAACAAGCCAACCGGACAATAGTGATTTTTATTAAATTTAGAATAGTTTTTGTAAGAGTGTTGCGCGGCGTAACTTAACGCCAGAGAATGTAGCTTATATATCAGAATCACACATAGGCTACAATTGATGTCAATATTTTGTATTTTAGCTTGCAGGGTGAGCAAATGGAACCTACTGTTAAGATACTCCGTTACGGTTAAGACACTTTCGTTCTCCAATTTTTGCAGATTTCTGGAGCCATTGCGTGTTAAGTGGAGGAGCTCACTGCCGCGCTTTGCCTCCTTAAGCGAGTGAGGAAGCGATAATATTAAATATAAAATATTCCATTTCCTCGAATGGGAATCGAACCCACAACCTATCGCATTTACAGTCGCAGGCGTGTGCCCCTACTACGACTGGCCTCAAATGTATAATTTTTCTAAACTAAAATACTCAATTTAAGCGGACAAAGCCTTTTCATCGCTAGTATTATATAATGGGAGTCGGATATATTATAAAACTATAAATTATAGACGACGTATTGTCAAGAAACAAAAAAAAAAAACGTTACCAAATGTCGGGAACACGTGTTGAGAACGCACGTGCTGGTTTCTTGTGGTGGTCCTTTTGTATATTTTAGATTATATTTCGTTATTTTTAAATTATTTGTAAATTTTGAACTTTTTACCTTGTATCTTTTGCAAATTGTTGTTTGTATTTAAATTTGTTAGAAATAAGGTTCTTTCTACTTACTAACTACTGCTTAAAATTAAATCTCTCCTATTTGGGTATAATGACACTATGTATCTTCAACCTACTTATTTCTGGAGTAAATCGTGGAGTTGCCAAAAAAACTTATTCTATATATAACAAATCGAATTTGAAAACTTTCACTTTACACTTTTAATAAATATTCAAAGTGTAAAGTGCTATTCACTTTTAAAAAATAGAACAAAAAAATAAATGAATAAGAATAAATATGTGACGCTGCTATCGGTATAAGAAATGTGGGCTGGCAATATAAACTGGTTTAGGCCGAATGAGGGATGCGCCTCGGTTAAGGGCTAACGTATGACGTCAATATATATATCATGCATATAAGAACTCTCACACAAATACAAAGCTCAGCTTTGACCTCGGCGACTGTTAAGTCTTTTTCAAACATCGACATATAACTTGTTGTTGAAAAATGCATTTACGTCATTGTCTGCACCAGATGACCGATATATCAATCTAAATAACTAAGTTGTATGTTGCAAAATTTATTTATTATTAAAGCAAAAAATAAGTAGTCCATGTATGTATTCAATAGCAATTTAACGCTTATAAATCGAGAGACATTCTAGATCAAATTCCTTTTTTGTATAAGTTAAAACGATGTTTATAGAATTCTGGAATTCAAAAAAAAAATTAGGTTGTTTCATTTCTTAAAAGATTCTATATAAATATAGGAAATTTGTGACCAACATGGCACAGTGGGATATTTTACAACTGTAAGCACGATGGCCGTCGGTTCAACCTCCACTTGAGAGAATGAATTATTTTTATTGCCCGTTTTGGTATACGCTACGCGTCACAAAACACTTGAGTCTCGCAAAATAGTTGGTGCGTGGGGTACGGAGTGTCTTAACACTAGGTTCCCTCTGTCTTTCCTGCTAAATGCAGGATAGCGTGAAACTAAAAAAGTAGTTTTTTATTAATAGCGAAAAAAAGGGAACAGTTATAGAACTACTTTATCGGAATGCGGTTTATCGATAAATTCGAAAAAAAGAACTTGTATTTTATCACATTAAGCGTACAAAGTATGAAAGTTCGAAATTATATTTCATATTAAAGCTAGTAAACGAGTTTTCCGTTTCACTTGTTTGACACTTTCTGGGCACAGTGTTGGTTTTCCTTTTTGTCAACTTCACACTGTAAGCCACATATAGCAGGGTAAGCAAGCCTAGTGTTAAACACTCCACTTCTCACTTTCCACTAAATTCTGGAGGCATTTTGTGTTTATTAGTGTAACTCCCCGCCGCGCTTTGCTTCGACACCAGAGCGAACAAATGAAAATATTAAATATCTCATTTGCTCGAGTGGAAATTGAACCAACAACCTGTCGCGTCTACTGTCACAAGTTTATGCCCCTGCGCCACGACTGACGCCCATGGTGGTGGTGTATTAAATTATTTTATGTAATACATGATTAGATTTATCCTGCGGCTTCGCCCGCATTATTAAATAGAAATAATTTTACAGTTGTCTACATACCTACATACCTACTCAATAACCGTTTAATAATACTCAATACAAAAATATTTTTTCATGGAGTAGTAGTGCCTGAGGTTAGCGCGTTCAACCAAATGAATTCTTCAGCTTTATAATATTAGTACGGGTAGTAAGTAATTTTTTTTTTAAAACGACAATTTTTTAAATAGGCTTTTTTTGTTCACTTAATAATTTTGTAGTATTGTAGTTAAATATTTACATATTTTTTACTACAAGATAATAAGAATATAGCTGGACAGGCAGAAAGAACCTAGTGTTAGTACACTTATTGCCTGACTCTTATCAGAGAAAAGAAATTAAAAAAAAAAAACATTTCCCGGAGTGAGAACTTAAGCCACTACTATCGCGTTTACAGTCACGTACGTATTACTGTTACACTCCGCTACGACGGTATATGCTAATTATGAATAATTTACATATAGATTATTAGTTATTACATTCGACGGCCTTGTGTTGCAGCTGTGAATTCGAATCCCACTCATTGAATATTATTTTTTATTAACTTTATGCATATACTATACATAAAACGGCAATATGTCTTTGTGAGCAAAAATTATAAAAGAGAGTGACTGTAGTTGCCAATATTGATTTTTTTTTATTTATTGCGTAAAAATTTGTATTCGTAAAAGTCCTATAGCATTTTTTTTAAATCTAATAAGATTTTTTTCAATCTCAATCAAGCTCTGTCCCTTTAAATCTCTATAGAAATTCATACATATATTTTTAAGGCTGTGCTAATAATTGTAGGTTCGATGCCGGCTAGAGGTACTGATTATATTTATAGTATCTCAGCTAATATGCGGCGTTAAGTTCTGCCGCACATCACTCAATTCCCCGATTTAGGCAGAAAGGGGAGTGTATTGACACTATGTTTTATTTGACTTCCGAATAGAAAGGCATGCAACGTTTTTTTTTAAATATATTTTTCTTAAATCAGGGTGGGAGAGAATATTGTATCTAACAACTTTATAATAAACCGTCGACATGTGAGCGTCGCGGGAGTCGTATTCTATAGTGGATATCTTATTTTTATTCCATACAAATATAGCATTTGCAAATATATTATTACTTAATTTAATGTTAGTTTTAACATGTGTTTTAAGATACTTGAAGTCTTTTTTGTTGTGGAGGTAGTGGGTTTGATATAGCTTTTTTGTTTTTTTAGCTTCACGCTTTATCCCGCACATGGCATGGTAGGTAGGGGAAACTTGGGAACCTATTGTTTTGATAAGACTCTGTATCCATTAAGACGGACGGAGTGGCGGAACTCAACGTCGTGCTTTACTGTCTCATTTACAGTCACACCTTAGTTCCATCATTTGGCAAGCAAAAAAATTGTATATTGATAAAAAAATTATATGTTATTGCAAAAACAATTTAATAAATTTTATATAGTATTTATGATACATTAAAATTCTACATCACAACAACAGTATTCTAGTGAACAATCACTACTCCTTTTTCATCTAAATATCTTATGTACTAGATAATTGATCTCAGGCCGTCTTAACGCAGCGCCACTGAGTCCGATTGGAAGCGTGACGGTTATGGGTTCGATTCTCACTAGGGGGAATTCAATTATTTTTATTTCTTCGCTCTGGTAAAAAAACTACGTTGTAAAAAAAAATTAAAAACTGAATAAATTCAATTTAAAACATATTTTCTTTGATAAAGAAAAAAAAACGTGTTTCATATTTTTTGCATAAATAACGTATACTCTACATGTGCTCACATTATACAACAAAAAAAAGTTTTGAACTGTAATAAAAAAACAATGCTATTATCGTCGTTACTATAATTATTCTTTTAATAATTTAGTTTGTTATTTTTAGGCCATCCTGTCGCAGTGGTAAAACTATTGATTATTTATATTGTAGCCCCAGGTTCGATCCGCACTTGGGGAAAGGCTACATTAAAATTGTTTTTCTTTCCCCCTTTTTGAACCCCCCGTTCTATATGAAGTGGAGAACGGAGTGTCTTGACAAAAAAACCCTTATTATTATTGCTTATTCTACTTTGCGAAAAAAACGTGAAGTTCTTTTTTTAACATTTTCTTGTTTTGAGGCCAGTCGTGGCGCAGGGGCACAAAGTGTGACTGTAAGCCGACTGGTTGTGGGTTCGATCCCCACTCGAGGAAATGAAATATTTATTTAAATTTTAAATTTCCATTTCTTCGCTCTGGTCGAGGCAAAGGGCGGCGTTGAGTTCCGCCAATCAACACGCAATGCCTCCAGAATTCGACGGAAATTTAAGAACGGAATGTCTTAGCACTAGGTTTCCTCTGCCTATCCTGCTGTGGGTGATGCTGATTTTTGTTTTTTTCTCTTTTATTACGATTTACAGTCTTCATTTTCATTTCGATTTCATGTCTTATATCCCATGGCCGTGCCCTATAGCTGAGTAGGCGAAAGTGACAGTGTTGAGACACTCTCTTACCCACTTTTTGCATTTTAGAAATATTATGTCTTGATAAGCGGAATCCGACGACGCACCTTGTTTTATTAGGAGGGATGAAATGAAAATATTAAGTATTTTTTTCGCTGGGTCGTAATCGAATCCACCACAGTCACACTTACAGCTACTACGACACTATACAATTAAAAAAACAGAGTTGAAACCAGCCACCCACTAAGCCACAAAATAAAATATATCGTAACATTCATACATTGCCATACAAACAAACAGACAAACCAAACAATTACATAAAATATATACATGTAACCACATTTTGCAATAAAACGCACATGTTGAACGTGGGAATGCCTACATGTGGTCAACGCATGTTCTTACCGATACTTGACCGGGCCTTTTGGAATCAACAATTGTTTTTTTTTATTGTATTGTATATCTCCCGCATATAGTACGGAGAGTAGTGCTTAGACTCTCCGTTGTTTCTGTTTTTTTTTAAAAATGAAGCTTTTGTGTCAACTGGTAAGAATGAACGTGACGCTTAGTTCCGCCATTCTATGTGCAATATTTTGAATGCAGACGGAAAGCACAGAATGGAGTTTCTTAATGCATGTCTCTCTGATTATGTGAGAAAAAGCATGAAACTAAAAAAACATTTTATAAAAAGTTTACGTCTATTTTAGGGATTCGAATCCACAACCTTCGACTTTACACTTACAGTCGTGTGCCTCGACGGACTCCATTTGTCAATTTTGTACCCTTTTTTTGTTTTTCCAATTTGTGTTGAATGACAGAGCTCAACGCCGCGCTTTGACTTCTTACGGGTAATTTAAATTTAATTTAACTTACATTTCTACTCATAAGCGTGTTGTAGTTTTTTTCATTATAGTGTACATCCTTTAAAGATTTGAACTAGAACGTAAATATGTTTTTTTATTAAATTGAACCTATATCCAACGTATTTACACTTAAACCACTGTACCACAACACACTTAATTATAATTCCTATTTTTTTATACCTACATCAAAAGGGCCTGTAAGATAAATATTGTAAAAATAAGTTTTTAGGGCAACCTCCCTTCACCCTTGGACAGGGTGAATTAATGACTTAACCATTACATCTATCGTTCTCACAATTTTTCCTTTAGACAACCGACTTTTATATAAATGTTACTATAATATTTATTTTTCTTTTAAGCTAGTGATGTTCTACTGACAATAAACGCGACGGTTGTTGGTTCCAATTCTTATCGGGTTCCCAATCTTTTTTTTTTATTTTCATGCAAATGTCATTAGCAAAGTAAGATGAAGACGAGACGAGATTTGAGATATTGCGTTGAGTTCAACGCCGCCGCTTAATCTTACCAAAGTTTTCTTTGAGCTAAAATGTTTTTTTATTTATAAAATCGGCTTAAAAATAAATTGATTTACAATTCGACAAAAGTTAATTTGACTTAAAATACTAAGCAATAAAACTTCTCTAAAAACATGTCTGGAAACACATAAAGATCGAATTTGAATTATTTGTTACGAAGTCGTGAAATTTAATATATTATTTTGAGTAATCTTTTAAAAGCTCACGTTAAAATTTAAAGTACTATAAATTAAAAAAAAAACCGTAATGTGTGAATTAAATTTATGTGATGGGTTCTGTATAATCAAGAAGAATAACAAAAAAAAACAACATTACGGTAGTATTCATATACGAGTATGTATGTTGATTTAGTAGTTGTGAGTTCGATTTCCACTAATTTTAATTATTTTAATTTGTTCGCTTTGGCAAAAGGACATCTAAATTGAGGACTGAGTGACGTAACACTATTTTTTTCCTATTCCATGCTAGTGAAAACAGAGTAAAGTTCAATAAAGGAAAAAAAACACTCAAAACATAAGATTTTAACATTAAAAAAACAAACAAAAAGTAAAATTTCTATAGATATAAAGAAGTCATCGGACAAAGCTCCATACAAACCCACAGACGGACGGAGAGACAAAATAATTGCCTTACGAACGCTAGCCTCCTACATGCCTGCTGCTTAATTGATTGGTACAAGTTAGAAACGCTATAGTATCTTTTTCTTTATATATTTATAATTTTTTTCTCCTTCCTTCAGTGGATAGGTGGAGAGTACGTAATGATAAGACATTCTGTTTTTGTGTTTTTGCTAGATTAAAAAAAAATCACGTAAAGTAGAACTTAATTTTGTATTATGTAAAATATTATTTCAAAATTGACTAAATTTTAAATATATACGAGTAAATCCCTAGAATATTTTACGATATCGTAGAGCAGTAGCAGATTGTCTGGCTGTAAACGCGAAGGTTAATTCCCACTCGGGGGAATGAGTTATTTTCAAAAAATGCAACATAGCTACGAGAAGAAATATATAAGATATTTAAAGAATATACGTAAATAAAAAAAAAATTACTTGTTTACCATTTTGTTACCTCTTGTCGTCTTTAAAAATGAATCTCGTGCTCTATTTATGATGATATAACATGGCAAAAATATAAAAAATAGTTAATCAAATAATAATCTAAGGTACGTTGTGTACAAACAGACACTCCGCCATTGAACCACTACGGTGTTAGTATATATTAGAAATTCTAAAATGAATTTAAACCACACAAAATATTGAAGTAGGCCGTGCGTGGGCTAGCTCTGTCGCAAGTTGATTCAGGTTTTTTCTTATATTATAATACATTTACTTAATGATTCGAGAAGGAATGACGTCAGGCCATTCACTTAAATTAATCTTGAATTTTATTCTGCTTTTAGCCTAATTTCTAAGTATTTTCATTTTTTATTGTAACAATGTCTTAAATTCAGGGGGAAAAATGGAGGACGGAGGCTTGGTTCTAAATTTTCTTTATGTATGTTTTTTTAAATCTTTTATTTTAACATGTTTTATTGATAAAAAGACGTTTCATATTTTAACATCACAGCGTTAACATGTCAGAAATAAGTATTAAATAAAAAAATTGCTCTTCGTTAAAAAGTATATTGCATATCCTACTATGGTAACGAAGAAAAGCGCGGCGTTGAGTTCCGCTACTCAACGTATAATGCCTCGAGAATGGCGAAAAGTAGAAAACGTAGACCCTTATCATCTTTGGCTACCCTCTACGAGTATATGCAAGATAGCCTGAATAGAAAAAAATCGCATTTTTTGTGGTATACCTACTACAGACAATTCACTATATTTATATAAAAATATACTGTGGTAATGAGTGTCGTTTGCCACATTGAACCGAATACGTTTTTATTTATTTATCCAACTGCGCTCGAATAGCTACGAAATTCAACTTAGCGCTTTTTTGTTACCAGAGCGAGGAAATGAAAGTAATTCATTCAAGTGAGAATCGAACCCACAACGGCCGTGACGAGACGTCAAACACTGTGCCGCTACGCTACGACAGCCCCATAATAATTAATACTTGAAATTTTAACGTCTAATAATGTAAGAATCGTAAAACTTGAGTAAGTGTCTTGCCGTGACAGAAGTCTATAAAAAATTTAACGTTATATAAATTTTATAGACGAATAGAAATAAAATTTACCTCATTTTTCTATACTTTCCAAAACGTAAACATTAAAAAATCGTATATTCTTTTGGTGTCTTAGCTTAATAGCTTTTAGGGTTCCGTATATAAAATATATAGTTAAGATTATTGATCAACAAGATGTAGATAATTTCCAAATTTCCATGATATTGCTTATTGAGTGGCGGAATTCAATGCCGTACTATGTCTGTAACCAGAGTGAAAAAATAAAAATAATTTATTTCTCCGAGTAGGAATCGAATCGCTTACAGTCAAACGCTTAGGTCAAGTTAATTTTATAAATACAAAAGTAAATGAATTTCTGATAACAATATCCGTTTTTTCTTTTTTTCAGACCAGCTGTGGTGAACAAAAGAAAATTAAGCACTAATCTAAGCTTGCCCGTAGTGATAAAGTGTTAGTGATAGACAGAGTTAGTGAGACACACTGGAGTGACGATGTGGAGGTGATTGACTCTGATAGTGATGTAATGTGCTGTGAATTGTATCAAAATGTGTTCGTCATTGGGTTTCGCTATTATCTTTTTGTGTGGTAAGTTACTTTCTTTTCGTTTTCTTATACTTTTATATACTTTTTAGACGCCGTCGTGGTTAAATTTCACAACATCTAATTGTGAATGTGATAGTTATGGGTTCGAATCTCAGTCAGCGTAATAAATTATTATCAGTTTCTCGCTCTCATAACAAGACATTTGTTTGACATAGTGCCTTAGCTTTACCATTTAACACGCAATATTTCGAAAATTAGACAGGAAATGGGAAACAGAATGCTTGACACTAGGTTCCAAACACTAAAGAAATAATTATTTTTTTCTAGTGGGAATCGAACCCACGACCGTCGCATTTCCACTCAGATGACATGCTGCGATGGACTCAAAAACACAAATATCAAGCAAATATTCAACGTGAAAAGGACAAGGGTCTTTATGGGAAAAGGGTACCATAAAGAAAAGGGGCTTATTACAACTGAAAAGTATCTATTACAGCTGTATAAATATTCAAAAGTTTCTTTAGTTTGGACCACCTTCACACGGCGTTGAGTTACGCATTGCTTAAATTGGTAGAAAAATTACAAGTGTTTCTTGATTTAATATAGACTTTATCACATTTCGGAGTCTTTTTGTAATACTTAGAATGAATGTAAAAAAAGAACTAAAGATGCGATTATAACTTCCAAAAATGGGCATGCGTCTTTTAGCAATGGATACCCTCTGCTTATTCTCTCTTGAAATACAGAGAGTTTCAAGTTCAACTCTATGTGAAATTTGAAGCCACACCCATCACAACTAACACAGTGTCTGGGCACCCCATATATATAATATGAATAAATCCAATTATAAAACAAATATTAAAAATAAAACAAAACAATATTTATTTTGAAACAAACAAATATACTAAAAACAATATTTCACATTGTTTTTTTAATGATTCTTGTAGTAAAAGAGTGAAGTTTAAGAGCATTGGTAATATTTTTGAAAGGGTCCAACCCTAGCACTGTAGCACTTGAGTATAATTGTTGTAAATGTTTTTTGTTTTGGCACAACCCTAGTAATTAAAAATAAACTTAAAAACATTTCTGTACTTGTTATTTTGTTTTTGTTTCGTTATTTTAAATGTAGGGTTGGAGGTAAAATGGTCTGTCTTTAGGCATATATAAATATGCATGTATGTATAACATTTTTTTAACTTCACATTCTATCCCGTATATAGCAGGATAAGCAAAAATAATCTTATATGAAGACACTCCAATCCCCACTCACAATTTAATTTTAGAGAGATCACGGATTGAGTGGCGGAATTCAACGCCGTGCACAGTCTTATTACCAGAACGACCATCATATTAACATTCACATGCTTACCCACTTCGAAGAGATAGCCTCTATCAAATATTTGAATTGACTAATAATAAACAGCCTCAAGCAAGAATTGAACCTGTAGCCATCTCATTTCAACATATTATACATACATATACGTACAACACACATATATTCTTCCATTTACAATTACAATTAGTAACAATATATCTTAGTATTTGTCGAGTGCCGCTGTAATACGGGAATTAGCGGAGTGAATGATGGCTATCCCGCAATCCCAGATCCGCGGGATAGCTAAGTATGATTGAATGGAGTTAATCTGTCCGTTTTAAACTGTTAAGACCGTGGTGGCGCAGTGGGACAGGACATTACTGGCCATGTGGTAGTGGCTTCAATTGAGTGGACGGGAATGATTATATTTACAAAGTAGTTTTAATATTTTGCTGTTAAGAGAAAACGTGTCTCCAATATATAGAATTCTCTACTGTCTAGCATTTATTTTTTATAATTTCAGCTTCTGAAGGTAAATATCTATCTTCTTATATGAGAAATACTCGGTTTCAACTCGATATCTACAGACGGACAATAAAGTGATCTTTTAATGGTTCTTTTTTTCCTTAAACGTACGAAACCTTAAAAACAAAGTAATAATAAATTAAAGAATACATTGTTCTACGAATAGCGTTTAATTGCGATAAATAATATAATTTTCGGCGTGACCCACATCTCAGTTTCAATTTTAACACACATATTTTCAATACACTAATTGATTATTATGTAGTTATAACTAGTCATATAAACTGACTTTACTTGACTTTTATTTATAAATATTATTTAATTTTAAGGCGACAGCGGCTACGATATCGATTCCCGAGTTCGATTTCCCCATTATTTTTATTTTCTCGCTCTGGTAACAAGACAAATCGCGGCGTCAAAGCCCGCCATTTCACTCGTAATGTCTCGAAAATTAGCGTTCTATGGGGGACGGAGTGTAATAACACACTGCCTATCCTTTCTGCGGCATACAGCGTGAAACTATATAATTTTATTAATTTTTACTTATTAAAGATAAATGAAAACTTCAAAATTCAAAATTTATAAAGCAAATCATAGAAACCATCCCCATATTTTAAACTATTAGGCCAATTCGAACCAATACTTCTATATCACAGATAACAGCTAACAGACGCACTGGGCGGTGAGATAACGCAGAGGACTGACGTGACTTATCTACGTCGAAATGGTGCGACGATTGACATAGAACAGGACTTTAGTATCGATTATTCATATACTAGTAATGGTAGACGCCATTTTGGCACTTTGAAATTTTTCTAAAATTAACTTAGTTTTGTAGCTTCACGCTGTATCCCGCATATAGGGATGTAGATAGAGGGTACCTAGCAAACATTCCGTTCTCTATGCACTCACCATTTTTTGAGACATTGAGCGTTGGAATTCAATGTCGCGCAATGTCTTGTTACTAGAAGCGCGAAAAGGAAAATAATTATTTCCCTCGAGTGAAAATTGAACCTACTACCTGCGCGTTTATAGCTAGAGACCAGAGTTGCGCCACGAAAGCTACTTACGAAATACATAATATATTTATTTTCTCGTTTGAGAATCGAACTTACAATCATAATGTAGCCAGCCCTGTCACTGTGGCGACAGTCAATAAGAATACAAATAAAAAAATATTCAGGCATCTTCACGTTGATCTTCAAGCCAATGTATGTCTAAACACGTCATATGGTGATTTGAAGTGGCTACCTTTTTTTAGATCTTGTGAGATAAAAAAAAAAATTAAAAAAATATACAAAGTACTCAAAAATTATATGAATTTTGTTATTAAAACATATGGCTTGATAAGCTAGAGCGTTTAGACGCTATCCAAAAGACACAGGTTCGAGTCCTGCTATGTTCAAAATTTTATACTGTACTAACAGTTGTGGGTTCGATTTTCTTTTGCTTTCATTTCTTCACCTTCCCGACAAAGCGCAGCGTTTAGATCTGATAACTACCGCAACCCGCAATATCAAAATTGTGCGGAAAGTTAGAAATAGAGTGTCTTAACACTTGGTTCCCTCTACCTACCTACAATCGGGATACAGCGTGAAGATAAAAACATTCAGGCTAAATTAATGAACTGAAATTAGTATAGATATTTTAAGCAATCATTACTCCTCGACGTGAAACGTTTATTTTTCTTTATTAATTGCCTCAATTCTAGTCCTTTTCAAATGCTGACAGTGAAATATGGACGGTTAAATGTGAAATATTGTGTTTAATTTTTTTTATTTACGAATATTCTAAATTGTACTAGATAGGATAGATTTTATACCACGCAGGAAGAGAGAACGTAGCTCAACGCCAGTATTCGTTATTATATATTCAGCACAATAAAGAAAGGAGAACGGAGATACATGTCACATGTAATTATACTCGATTTTTCTGTTTCTTTTTCTTGTAATCTCGATGATTGGTTTGTATCATATTTGGTTGTGGGTTCAAATTCATTTTGAGGAATTAATTTACATATAAGTTATACCTAAATAAAGCTCATAAGTACATGAGAAGTAAAAATACATGATTTATCCAAAATTAATCAAATAACTGCGTGCCTATAACGGTTATACAGAGATACGTAGGTATTTGTCAAAGACCTATTTTTGCGAACGACCCAACTCCGAATATGAAGCAGAAGTTTCGCTGTCAATCTCATTGCTTTTTAAATACTTTTAGGATTCCGTTTGGCTTGGAACCGTTGAAAGATTTAAATATTTATTGTTAAATACAATTAATTTTTTGCTCTTTTACCGATGTATAAAGTGCAGCGTTAAGTTCCGCTTTCCGCAAAAAAATACATATTTATTGGCTATAGCGACGTGGCTATTTACGTCTTTTGTCAATGTTATTATTTTTCGTACCTCACCTCACATGAGATTTCATTTATAATGCTTGGAGAGAGAATCTAGTATATATACATACTTTAGTTCAAAAGGGAAAAATTTAGCGGAATTCAACGCCACTCTGTATCGAACCAGATTGAAGAAAAATGTTTTTCGAAATAAAAACGTTCCCCCGAGTATGAACCCAATTTATTCGATGCGATAGTTGTCATCGCGTCCAATCTGCGCCACCATGAACCTTAAATATTCCTTATCCTACTATATAATAATAATATTATAAATGTGAAGGTTTGTGAGTGTGGAAGTTTGTTCCATTTTTGGCTATAATATAAAAATAACTTGGCGCGGGCGAAACCGTAATTGGATCCCTTATTAAATTATATATGTACGGAACTGTCGAATCTCTCTCAACAACACGCTTAACGCCCCCGTAATCAATATCAGCGATGTCAACGTAATTGACTTAAAAAACTCCGGCGAGACTAAATACTGAAAAAGTTGCTTCGTTCGCTATATTCGGCTTGTGTTTGGTTACATTGTACTGGGACGATACGACTTTTAATTGATAAGAGAAAAAGTTCCTTTTTTTTGTTTAGCTTCACGCTTTTACCCGCTTAGTAGTGTAAGCAGAGAGATTGTAGTGTTAAAACACTCCGTTCCCCAAGCACCGCCTAATTTTTGAGATAATGCGTGTTAAATGGGGGAACTCAACACCGAGATTTGATTTATTGCGACCAGACCAGAGTGAGGTAATAAAAATATTTCATTCTTCGAGCGGGAGTCGAACCCACCTCGTATTTACAATCAGACGATATTCCACTGAAACACCAACTTTTCTGAAATATATTTTCTAACACCAAAATATACGCGATTAACCCAAATAATATTATCCAGAATATTATTTAGCCCCTAAATAATAAAGAAATCAACTTGCAGATGTATTCTGTATTTCGGCAAGTTAAACAGCTAAGCATCTGGTTTCCTGGTCTTGGCTACCGATTTGACACCAACAATAGTTGTTACCGAGAGCCTGTTTAATTCTAATAACCGATCTGACCACAATGTTGGTTTACTCGTCCAGATGGCATTCAATTCTAAATACGAATGTTTCAATTAACTTTAAAGTGATTTAGGTCTTCTCTCGGCAAAAAAATTGAATTTTTGGACAATTTTCTACGTTTTTGGACATTCTCTATTTTATCTAAATTCATAAAAAGGAGGTCGTCAGTTTAATGTGTATGTATGTATAGCATATTGTTCGAATTGGATGTTTCAGTTTGATGATTAATTTATGCTTCCAAGTACGTGTGCTAAATTTAGTAAAAGTATCTATATTTGTCCACAAATTATTCGGACACTAATAGTAATATTGAGCTGATATTTATAGTGTTAATTGAGATATATTTCAATTTAAGGAGCAATACAAGTTATATCAAAATCAATCCAGTATTTTTTGACATAATATGAAAATTTTAGACAAAATAAGTAAAATTGTTTTAGCCTTTTCTAATATATCTTATCTTTTAAATATTCATACGAAAACGAGTGTCTTAACACTATGTTCCTGAGGCTATCCTGTTGATTGCGGGATAAAATGGGAAACTAAAAAAAGAAGAACCAAATGGAAACAAGCACCAACTTACATCCGATGTTTTGCCGAGTTTTCCTTTCACAAAGTTAAGTTTACGACATCCCGACCTCTCGGTGTTTTTTTCTTCTCAGATCAATTTATTTTTGCCCACTTCAGTCAAATCTCAAGTTTCGCGCCTAATATCAGAACTTTTATGTACTTCCGCTGATAATTGGCTTATAAACTTGAAGTTTTATTAAAAAAATCTCTTATAAAGCTATTTAATAATGTCTTGAGGCGAGCCGTGGCGTAGGGGTACAAGTGTGTGACTGTTAATGCGACAGGTTGGGGGTTCGATTAACACCCGAACAAATGAAATATTTAATGTTTTAATTTTTTCGCTCTAGAAAACGAGGCAACGTGCGGCGTTGAGATCCGCCATACACGTTGAGTGGCGGAGTGAATATGGAAGAATATCGCGGAAAGTAGGGATTGGAGCTGTTTTAATGGGGACGGAGTGTCTTAACACTAGGTTCCTTTTTCAAAATATGCGTAAACCTTCAGTTCATATTTTAAAAAGAAATTGAAACTTTAATAACCAATCAAGAACAATAAAGCCACGTACGACAAAAGTCTATGGGACCTAACAACTCATAAAAAATTTTTTTTTAGCTTCACGCTATATCCCGCAAATAGCAGGGTACACAGAGAGAATCCGCACTTATCGTGCATTTTTCGACTTTGTATGTTAAATAGTGAAGGGCACAACACTACGCTTTGTCTTGTTTACAGAGCAAGTAAATTCCCACAAGCGAGAATCAAACTCACAACCGCCGCGTTTATAATCAGACAGTGTCGCCGCGCCACAACGGTTCCAATACCTTCATATATTTACTTCCATACTAAAACATACAAAACAATAGAAGTGATCGTATTTAACTACTAACATTTATTAACGGTCCAAAATTTACTGCTGCGGTTAAAGTTAAACGTGAACAGTTATTACGAATTTTATTAGTTGGTTTATTTCAGATCGATATGTTGTGTTTATATCGATATGTTCATTGATTATGAAACTTTTATATGAAGTTCTGTATTATATCGATTTTAAACTTCATTTTTTTTTATTTTATGCATCAAATTCACATTTTTAGACATGAAGTTGATTCAAGATGTGCAAGTGCAACGATTGTGGGTTCAATTCCCACTCGAACTCGAGGGAATTCATTATTTTCTTTAACTCGCTCTGATAGCAGACTAAGCGCGGTGTTGATTTCTTTCACTCAATATGTAATATCTAAAAAAAAATATGCAGTGCGTGTACACTAGGTTCCCTCTGTCTACCCTGCATTTTGCGGAATTCAACTTGAAGCTAAAAAAGTATACATGATTAATTTACGGTTACGGTTTTACGGTTATACGGTTACGGTTAGTCTTTTCTCTGTTTTCTCGGCGTATTTTAGAGCAAAAACATGTTTTCGCCTATTCTAGCTTCGTTTCAAAAATTGAAACATCATTGCATGAACTTTTAACCTATTTTAGAAGCTTAAAAGTAAAAAAATACTGTGACCGATTAAATTCATTTTTAAATTCATTTCATAACAAAGAGAGAAACAGACACTAAGCGATCAAAATCTATGTATGGTGTACTATAGCAGTGGTGGAGACTAGTGTTTAGACACTCCGTTTCACACACCGCCAAATTTTCGAGACATTAAAAGTTGGCTAGTTGAATTTAACGCTATAATCATATAAAAAAAACATATACTCTTTAAACAAAAACTAAATTATTGTAAAGAAATTCTAATTTTAGTACAAAGTTAGTTTCTAGGACATTAGAACATTTATACTTGAACCCAAAATTATTTCGGTACAAAAGGTAGCCTGAAATATGTGAAATATCTGATCTGTCTCTTGCTCTTATTTATTAATTATAAAATTATATATATTGGGTCAAATGGCATAATGAAAAAAAAATATCAAAACTATTTTTTTCTAGAATATGTGCCGTTTGCAGGAGGCTAGGCAGAGGACACCGAATAATGACGATCAAAGTCTACGGTGTAGCACTAATCGTACTAAATCCCTCATATAGCAGTGTAGGAAAGAAGAACCTAGTGTCAAGACAATTCGTTCCTCACGCATCGCTCAATTTCTGAGACATTGGGTTAAATCGCGGAACTCAACGCCGCGGCTTGTCTTATTGCCAGAGCGAGCTCTGCTGTATGCGTAATACTTAAAGAAATGGTTTAAACGGGAACCGAACTCGCAATCAAAAAAGTTATGATTTTTTCTTTACATAAGGTTAGTTTACTGTGGGTAAAGTCGGGAGAAACAAGTGACAATTGAAATAACAAACACTGGTTAATTTAAACGTGCCCGCGTAGATCCTTCTTGAGACCTACGGCGTGTATGCTTTATTGCAGTACAATTTATAAGAGACTAGAATAGATGTGTTTTTTTAGCTTCACGTTGTATCCTGCATATAGCAGGGTAGGCAGAAGGGACAGACACTCCGTTCAGACACTCCGTTCCCGTTCCCGTTCACTCACTTTCCACTGGAGACACTGTTGAGTGAAGAAATCAAGGTTGCGCTTTGCTTTGTAAGTAAAGTGATGTGTACTAGAGTGTAATTCCCTTAAGTGAGAATCGAACCCACGACCTGTCACGTTTGCAGTCACACGCTTGTGCCCCTGCGCCACGACTGGCCTCTAGTAGAATATTTATTACCACATTAAGACAAATGTAATGTGGGATTGATTATATCTAAAAATTGTTCTATTGATGTGATTTTCGATAATTATTCCTAAATATATATTTTTTTAGTTTTGCTCAAAGCCGCACATACCAGTGCAGACTCCTGGGAACCTGGGAACCTACTGTTAGAATACTTCATTTTCATTAAGACAATCACATTCGCCACTTTTCACTGAAGCATGAAGGCATGCGTGTTGAGTGGCGGAGCTCAACGCCGTGCTTTGCCTCGCTACCATAGCAAGAAAATGAGAATATTAAATATTTCATTTTCTGAGTGGGAATTGAAACGGTGAAATATCTATATAATTGTAGTATAATTTTCACCCATCACCATCAGTCAGTCAATCAGTCTTACGTCTATCTGTCTTTGTATGCACTATGACGATTTCACTAAAAACACTGAATAGCTAAAATCTTGGTTCACAAATTTGTGGAATATCACAGCATAAAGTCCTATAGTATAATCATATTAAGTCCTCTTAACTCACCACACCACAACCACCACGACCACATATGATCGCCTATATTACAAAATGGCAAGTTTCAGGAATTATTTAATAGGTTATATGGAATTATATCTTAACTTATATCGTCTTAATACTTTTATTTCTTCGCTTTTGCACAAGGGCAAAATGCCCGGCGTTAAGTTCCGCAACTCTACTCGCAATGCCTCGAAAAATTCCGCAGAATGTGTGGAACAGAGTGTCTTAACAGTAGGGTCCCTCTGTCTACCCTGCTGTGTGCGGGATACAGCTTATTTTTTAACTAAACGTGGCGGCGTACATCCCAAAAATTGGACTGTGCATGGAAAACGATGTATCTTAGCACTAGGTATCCTACACTTCACTGCTACTATTCGGGATACAGCGTGAACTTAAAAAAATATCATATTTTCCATGATTTTTCTATATATTTTAAAAAATATCTAACACACCCGCATCTTATCCCACACCGCCATCAGCGTACGTTCACCTCTAGTTCGTCGCGTCGCCTTTTAAGAACACTCGACACCCACTCGCTATCGTATTAGCCGATGAAGCCTCTGTCTGTATAAATCACGGTTTTTTGTCACAAAAGGTGGGATCTTTTGTTATCTTTTTTTTCGAGATTTTTCTCCTTTTACTTCCTTTTTTTATTTTTTATGTTTTATTATTGTAGTGAGAAGGGTTGGTTATGAACCTTGATCCAGGTGTTTTATTAGTTGTCATTTGTGTGGAATACAAAAAAATCAGAATTTCCCATTTTCGGAAAATTCTCTCTTAGTGTTCTCTTACACTTCAGCTTCAGCGGTCTTCGCCACGTAGTTTCGACTGTGCGGCATCTGTCAGTCACTCAGTAACTGAATAATTTATATTTATATATAATTAAGTGATCAATTACTAATCTATAATTTTTTAACCGAAAGTTCCGTACAAAAATTGGAGGTCTTAATTTTTTTTTAAATTCAAGCTTAGCTTAGCAACTTTTATCTGATACCTGACTTGTATTAGCTTTAATACTAAATTTTGCATAATTCTAGGTCAACCGGAAGTACCTTATTAATTTTGTTTTCTTTTATAGTGTCGAAATAGGCGTTTTTGCAATATAAACGGCTAAAAATATCCATCTCATCAGTATTTTTTATGATACAATATAATAGGACAGTGTTTAACTTTAACGGCGATGCTTGCGGTATCCATTTTAAAGTGTACGTGTATATTTTACATATATTGTTTCTCTACTTTAGAGAAAAAAGGTGGTTTCAGTATCCACTAACAGCTGGGTGTAAATTATAATAAGGAAAGGCAAGCAAAATTATATACATAGCAGGGTAAGCAGAGTAATGTTAAAACACTCCATTCTTCACTTTCCAAATATTTTTTAAGGTACAGCGCGTTAGCTGCCGAAGCTTAACGGCAAGACGATTGAAAACAGAAAATATTACAACTATAAAAACTAAAGACTATCTTTTTCTCACTTGACATATCCAAATGTCTTCACACAAATTCTTATAAAACAAAAGTATAGTAATACCATATAGAGGCACTATGTAAAATATCATCTCATAGGAACTGAGTGCTTTCAAAGGGACGTGAGGGGAACACGTAACTAAAGTATCACAAGAGAATCGAGTTAAAAGGGAATATTGTAGTAATATTATGTTTGAATATGATGCTTTGTGATCTATTATGAAAGATTAAAGTTAATTTCTTTGGTGGAAATGTGATCGGTTTATTAGCCGGTTTGGAAGAAGAGGTAAACTATTTGACACGTGTCAGTATTTCTGATATTTGAGTATTATTAACTATTAGTACTATATATTATTTTAAGCCATCGTGGAGGCCAAGCTTAATAAGAACGGAGCGTTTTAACACTAAGTTCCCAGGTTCCCTCTATCTGTCCTGTGTGCACATATCACCCACAGCATAAAGCTAAAAAAACATATGTATATAACATATGTAATATATTAAAGTTATACAAAGTAAAATAGTCAATTATTCTGAATCCAATCTGGGTGGGATCGTTCCCTGCGGACAGTTCTTCAATTGTTCGTTTTCGTCCGATCATTATTATCTTTTGTATTGGCGTGTAGTATTGATTCTACTGCTGCTTGTATTGTATTTACTTTGTACGTATTGATTCTACGCATCTGAGATGGAGAAAGGAGAAAATTAACATAGTAATATTACATTGGCATTGTTTACGTCCTCTGCTTTAATGCTAGATGTGGCGCAGGGGCACAAATGTGCGACTGTTATTGTGAAGGTTGTGGGTTCGAGTCTCTCTCGGGTAAATTAAATATTAAATATTTGCATTTCCTTGCTCTGACAACTATCAATGTTCGTAGTCACCACTCGCAATGTCTTGAAAAGTGAACAGAGTATGTTAACACTAGGATTCCTCTACCCCGCTATGCGGGAAAGAGCGTGAAGCTGCTTCCTATAAAAAAATAGATATCCAGGCCCAAGTCCAACTAGCTGTATCTAGTAATAAACAACTTCCCGCGGCGACAAGAGGGCTGACATGTTTTTTACTCGATCGATATAACGATGCAAGTCGCATTGCCTTCTTCTTTCTATGTTTTATTTATTATACGAGCTTATATCATAAAAGTATGGACTTTTATAGCGTTTTTGATTTCCTGCTCTTTGGAGTTATGATGTAGTGATGAAAGACGTATTTTTTTCTATTTATTTGAAATGGATTGAATGTTTTACGCTGTATTCCAAATATAACAGGGTACAGATAGGGAACCTAGGTGGGAATTGAACCCAGAACCTGTCACGTTTACAGTCCCGGGATTTTCTCCCTGCTCCACGATTATCCTTTAAATGTGCAAAAATGTTGTTATAGAGATTTTCTCTGATCTAAACCTATAATTATGTGGTATGTGGGTATATAATTTAATTGTCACTTGGACTGCATCCAATAAACGCGAGGTTGTGTATTTGATTTTAAATAAAATGTTACATGAAACTTTATACCTAAAAACTATAAAAATATATATATTTCCGTTAGTAAGTGACTGACAAACACCGCACGGCTGCACGCAGCGTAGAACACTGTCATTAGACAATAAAATTTCTTGGGAAAGATATTTTTCTAAAATCTTTTTTTGTTTCAGCGTTCACCACAGCCAAGGGATTCCAGCAACAGTATTTCAGAGTGCCACCCAAAAGTCTTCGAGTCCAGGAAGGCTCTGAAGCTGTTCTTGAATGTGCTGTAGCAAACCTCGGTGGGCAAGTACAATGGGCTAAAGATGGATTTGCACTTGGTAAGAACAACCAATACCTTTTTATATTTCTTTCAGCTTAACGCTCTATCTCTTATACGACATAGTAGGCAAAGGGAACCTATGTGTGTATGGCAGGACAGAACGCCGCAAATCAATTTAAATAATCATTCTCTGGAGTGGGGATCGAACTTACAACCATATGATGGCGTACAGACGTTGTCCCACTGGCCCCGACCTCAAATTCCTTAATTTTTCAATGGTTTAATTTTTTTATATTCAATGAAGAAATAATTAAGAAATCTGTTTGTTCACATCGATTCCAGTTCTCCTAACCGGTTATAACCAGTTTTGATTATTATTAAAAGCATGTGAACTTTTTGCTCTGGGAATAGATTTTAATTTATACATAGAAATACACCATCGATGTACTAATGGCGTGGCATAAATAAAATGAACAGTTTGTTTGGTTAAACGCACTCATCTCAGAAACTGCTAATTCTGATCGTTTTTTTTGTATTAAATAAACCATTTATGTTAATTTTGATGTAACCACTGCCATTCTCAGAGTTACCTCGGGAACCTAGAATGTGTCATACACAACTCACATTTATTTCCATTTAACCATCCAAGCGAAGTTGCAAATAAGAAGTAGTATTATTTAGAATGTAATATAAATTACAGTATCATAGAAACGGACGGGGGAGCTTTGATAAATTGAGTGTCAAAAGCTTAACGAGCGACGGTCAAAAGATGAAAATTTTTCAAAGATATCTCAAAAGATAACTAACGTATGAAAAGAGAGTATGAAGTAAAAATGTCTCTCTAGTTTTAATTACGTGAGTGAAAATTGTGGAAATTTTGGAAATGGGCTTTCTTTTTCTATTTTGTATAATACGAACAGACTTAATGAACATTTTTATTAGAAGAATCTAATTAGTTTTTAATTTTGTGAATAAAAAATAATTATTTTAAAGGATTTGAATGCTTATATTAAATCTCTATTTATTATTCTATTGAATCTTAATATTACAGATTACTAGGTTTTTAGTTGACATTACATAGACACAATTGAAGTGATATAAGATTGCCTTTAAATCTTTCTCGATAATTCTAAATCTAATATTCCTCCAATCAACACGCAATGTCAGCGGAAGTGTTAATGGCTACGAAATGTCTTAACACTAGGTTCCCAGGTTCCCTCTGCCTACTCACTATTTGTTATATCTGTTATGTATTGGATACAGTGTGAAGCCAAAAGAACACAAAATATTTTTTCAATTTAAACCACTATCTAGAACTAGCGACCAAACAAACATTCAAGTAATTTCCTCTTTATTCACTCTAACCACAAAAAAACCTCTTTAAAAGCGAACCCGCGAGCGAAACACCAGCTCAAAATAATGTAATCTTCACCTATTAATTAAAAGCGAAATAATTTTTGCTTGAAGAAACTATCACATCAGAAACTTGTTTGGATACATTTCTTCATAAAAATATAACAACGTCGCCTTATTACTTATACCAAATAAGATTGGCGAGCGACATTCCAGAGGACAATCTGTCATTTATTTTCTTGCGTCAACTGCATTTTGTAGAGGAGATGGTGAACTTGGTGATTTAATAAAGCTGAACGGTTTTTTTAGTTAAACGAGCTATTTAAAAATGATGTTCGTGTTACATAGTCCTTTTATGAGGTCAGTCGACGCGAAAAGTAGTGGGTTCGATCCGCACTCGAGGAAATGGAATATTTTTAAATTAAAATTTTCGTTTCTTCGCTCTGGTGCATTGAGTTCCGCCACTCAACACGCAATGCCTTCAGAAAATGGAGAACGGAGTGTCTTAACACTAGGTTACCTCTACGTTCTCTGCTGTGTGTATATATATAGGTTATCTATACTATCATAATCGAAAGATTTTAGGTTAGGAATATTACATTAATAGTTGTGGTTCCTTATCGAATAAGATGAAGTGCATATATATTTTTTTAAAATAATTTCATACAGCTACCAAATTTAGAATACACAAATGTAAAAAAAAAAACTTTTTGTCCATTATTAGGAGCAAATTAAGGAATAAAATAGAATCGAACCCATAACTGCATTTTACTCTTGCCATAAAATAAAACAAATAACCATCTCAATCAAACAAAGATTTAAATCGAGGTCAATAATCAATATTATTGTTCATTTGGAGTATGAAATTATGTGTATAATAGGTCGAGGGCTCTCGCTACGATCGCGGTCCGGTCAGTCTCGGCTGAGACGATGCCAAACCAATACTTCCGTCGAGTACACTACTTATGCTACGTGACTTTGTCTGCCTTTTCTGTCATGGAAATAAGCTTTTCTTGCAATTTTTGCTTCGCTAATAGATAAGCGGTTATAATGTTATATAAGTACGTATATATGTGACATTTTAGCTAACTTTGTCTCAGAGCCGCTTTGTTGTTGTGTTGTATGACGACGGTTGTGGGTTCGATGCCTGGTCGGAGGAATGTGGTTTTTAAATTATTTTACCGTTTTCGTGTATTTTCTAGTATAATAGAGTAGGCAAGGGCAGCCAAGTTTGAGTATAGCGAAGACACTCTGATTCCCAATTTTCACCCAATTTCGAGACATTGCGTGTTAAATATCGGAATTCGACACCAAAATGTATACCAAATTTGAATACCTTATCTTTAAATAGAACAAAAACCTTTTTGAAAAAGATAACAAAAAAAAAGTTTTAATGGATCACATTAAAAAAACGTGGCATATTTAAGTGCTATTATAAAACTAATAATGTTATTTTGCCTATTGATATACCTTCGTAATATATATATATATATATATATATATATATATATATATATATATATATATATATATATATATATATATATATATATATATATATATATATATATATATATATATATATATATATATATATATATATATACGAAGGTATATCAATAGGCAAAATATTTATTATATACCTAGATTTTAATACAACGGCCGGATTTAGACAAAGCTGACTTTGACGACGGGTGTAAGTTCGAAGCCTAATTTTGAAAATATCTTTACACTGACTTCATAATTTAATTTTTATAACTACGTTATCGATTTTTGCTAATATAATATTCTTAATATTGTATTAGTGATATCCAAGGAGGGGAGAAGATTTCTAGACTACAATATGATTAATTTCTTGGTTTTACCTTTAACTACTCATAGTGATTTTGAAGGGTTTTACGTTTTCGTGGCGGAACTTATCGCCGCGCTCTATTTTTGTCGAGGAAAACGGAGTGTCTTAACACTAGATACCATCTGACTACCCTACCGTATATCGGAAATGGTTGGTATTAAAAATATATATATTAGGCTATGTCATTTTCTTGTCATGTTCTATTTAAGTCACTATATCGATTTCTCTACTTGTTATAATATAGGTGCCTAAACGATTAAATATTCTTTTGGGAACCAGTTTTTTTTTGTTATTTCGAACCAGATTTCAACTTATTAATGACGATGTACCTTTAATGTATGTACATATTTTAATTAGAAATATTTTAACGCGCTTAGATCATTTTAAGATAATATGTATTTCTATGTAGTAGGCAAATGACTGATAAGAAAATTGTTTTAACACGTTAGTGTTGATTTGAGAAGAAATTTGGGATTACAGCTTCTTGTTTTTTTACGCATAGACCGAGGAAATATAGTGTAAAGAGATTCCGTATTCCACTTTACGTCGAATTTGGAGAAATTGTTTGTGGGGCGACAGATTTCTATCGGAGTACAACGCCGAGCTCCGGCTACCAGAGCAGGGAAATGAAAATAAACGAAATATAATCATTCTCTCGAATGGACATCGAACCAACGAATGCCGTGTTCACTATCAAACGCTGTTCCACTGCGCCACGAAGGCCTGGAAATCATAAATTATTTACGATTATGTTAAATTTTAAATTCATTTTAATATCCGTACCTAAAAAAAAATCTTTTGGCATACCGAATTCGCCTTTAAATAACCAAAAAAAAAAACAAACCTTAAAAAACGTAAAATCTACTAATAATTATATAGATAATAGTTAAATTCTTAGTTCTTAGTATTTATGGAACACATCTAGTACACATACACACATACATACACGTATACCATTCTGACGATTGTTACCACTTCAGTGGAGCACGAAGCGTCATGTTCGAAGCGCTCCAAATGCTTAATACTATCATAGAGATGTTAACAATTTTGACGTACAGTATCTAAATGTACTAGAAATATCCTAGATTTTGGGCTATTTAGGTCTTAAATGGATGTGCTTGTCTTGATGTGTGGTTCTGGGTTCGATTTTTATTTGGGAAATATACATTGCGTGCGATTACAAACGCGACAGTTGTGGGTTCGTTTCTGACTTGGGAGTATGAAATATTTTATATTCTCATTTCTTTCCTCTTGTAATGATGCAAAGCGCGGCGAAAAGTTCTGCCACACATTACGTCAAGATTTCGGTGGGAAGCGGGCAACGGAAGTATCTTAATAGGCGCAGAGTATCTAGGTTCCCAGGTTCCATGGAACGTAAAGCTAGAAAAAAAGGCATTTGCTAGTAATACTTGGTGGAAAGTAGCTTTACTCAAAAAGAAATACTGCTATACGAAATACTTCACGTAAAATGCCTTAATAACTTCAAAAGACTTAGCCAACCAAATTACAAGGCCTTTTGAGATTTTATTGCATTACTCTAAAAGGGGATTGCGGGCCAATTTTTTCTAGTTTTCTTATGAACGCTTTTTTGGGCAACATAATACCTAGAGCTACTAGAACCTAGTGTTACAACACTCTGTTCTTCGTACTCGTACTCGTACTTCTTAAAGAAAATTGATATGGTATTTTATAACCACATCGATGAAACGTAAATATAATATAATAAATATAATCGTAGCCCCTCTGACCATAAGCACGACGGTTGTAGGTTCGATTCCAGCTCTGGAGTACGATTGTAATGAAAATATCATGGAATGTAATATTGACATTGAATGTATAATAGTCTGAATTATCATCGTTCTGATAGCAAGACAAAGCGCATCGTTAAAACCAGCCACTAAGTACGCAAGTTCTTGAAAATGGAGTGTATTGTGGGGAAATAAGTGTCTTAATAGTTTAGGTTCCCTCTGCCTATGCTACTATATGCGGGACACAGCGTGAAGCTGAATAACGATCACAGCTAGATCAATCAGGCATTTACGGTCAGCTAACCACTGCGCCACGAGGACTTCCATCATCAGATAAATATCAAAAGATAAATTAAATTGCAAACTAAAAGTCCGACTTAAAGCATAGAAAAATAACGACTTACCGCTAAAAGTGAACGAAATTCTGAACCGAACCGACTTTGTAGGAATACCTGAAATGTATACGAGTACACACGTGTGCCGCGAGGTAATTCAGTAAATACTTTTACATAGAGTTAGTTAACTTATTAAGCTTTTTACGTTTTTACTTGAAGAGTTCCTTGAAAAAACGTGATTTAGTTACGTATTAATAAAGAAGTCACATAGAGGCGTGGTGTGAAGGTCTTAAGAATGTTGGTTGTGAGTTTGATTCCTATTTGGGAGAATTATTTTCATTTTCTCGATCTGGTGAGATAAGGAACGGCGTTGAATTCCGCCAACACTAAATGTGCCACATTAGGCGAATTGTGGTGATTATATTTAAAGTTATTTCTGCCTACATTGCTATGCGTGAAAAAGTTTATATTAGTTATAATACGTATAAATGATAGCAGTGGTAGCGGATGTAAATTCCATCAATTATTTTAAACTGACCGATGTTTGATATATTGAGTTGATTAGCACCCAACGCTGCGCTTCGTCTTGTTACCAGAGCAAGAATTGAAAAATATTAACCGAATACAAACCCGTAACCACGGTCTTTACAGTCAGACGCTGTGCCGCTTTTCCACGACATCTTTTGACTAATATATAATAGAATCAATTAATCGCCAGAAAACAACTAACTTCGTTAATTTGTTTTGTACAATTAAAACTCAAGAACATTTAATAAATAAAATAAAGGGATGATATACTTTTGATTTTGTTTTTAATCAACGAATCGGAAAACACTTTGAAATATACTTGAATTGATTATATAGTATAAAAATATACGCAAAAAAAATATTTTTGAAGTTTTTTTTTCTAATTGAGACATAATTGGCTCAACGTGATAGTTGTTGGTTCGTATCCCACTGGCGTTTTCATATTTTTCTCCCAGTGGGTAGGAACTTAGTGTACAGACACTCCGATAATCTAAATGAAAATATAACTTAAAACCATAATCAAATAAGAAATCCATAAACACAACGTTTTTGGAATGATTTCGCACTCGAAGAAATAGACTGCTTCTATTGTCGTCGCACAGTCGCGTCGTAAAAAACCAATGCGGCTATGCAGTGTCGAAAGCTCGTCGGTGCATAGATAAAGGAGTGTCTTAACACTAGGTTCTCTCGCCCACTATATTCGATATACAGCGTGAAACCATAAAAAAACCCATTACTATACCTTAAGCGTGAGAACCGAAATATTTAAAATCTTACTCCCCTTTTAATTGATAGTTAAGATAACTATTAGATAAAATATTCATTTAATTAGTCATCTATAATCGTTTACGTTTTACATAAAAATCAAAATTTACGATCTTACCATTAAAGGACGAAGATGTTATCATTTTGTTTCTATATATCTTAAATGTAGATAAGCTTTTTAAGAATGAATGATGACAAAACACGCCTAATTAGCTGTTTTTTTTTATTTTATTTTTTAAGAACACCATAAAAAATAAATGCTACTACTACGTCTCAGACTACGACTCTCTGTGAGCACGACGGTTGTGGGTTCATTCTCCATTGAGGGCAATATATTTAAAGTTTTCATTTTCCTGTTCTGCTAGACAAAACGTGGCGTCAACTTCTGCCATTCACAATGCAATATTCTGAAAATAATAAAGTGGGTAACAGAGAGACACTAGCTCTCCCTCTGCCTACCCTGCCATACACAAAAGGGCGTGAAACTACTTATGTTTTTTAATAAACGTGCTTATTCCTTTTTTCTTTCCAGGTTTCTCATCAGTAATACCAGGCTATCCACGCTACACGATGTTCGGGGACAGGCGGCACGGCGTCTACAACTTGCGTATAGTCAATGTCACCCTGGAGGACGAGGCGGAGTACCAGTGTCAGGTCGGCCCCGCCCAGATGCACAAGGTCATCAGGGCGAACGCCTCTTTGACAGTTATATGTGAGTACTGGATTTCTTTTTGTGAATTTTGTGCTTAAAATGTGGATTTAAATTGTGTTTTTTTCAACTAGCCTTGTTAATTTTATATTTGTGAATTTTGTGTACGACAAGCTGATTTATTATGAACTAGTCACATTTGAAAATTAAATTAATTATTTCGCAATTCGTCTACAAAAAATACCAGAAAATCTAATATTCTTTTATCAAATACAAAATAAAAATATTTTTAATCTAAAGATGAGACTTAATAAAAAAAATACAAAATTTACAATAAAAATTCATTATACTATTTTATGTATATCAAATATGACCAAACTACAACACTTCTTTTGACAGCCTACTAATAATAAATAAGCGAAAAAAAAAAATATTCTCAATAAGCATTATTACCTAAGCGCAAAATCTTGTTCTCTGTAACGCGTAAAAAGCGTTTTTATATGAATACTCGTGCTTAACCCGAGATGTATCTCGGGTTAGATGTCCAAGGTCTTTATAGCTGGGGCTCAGATAGCTTTTCAAGAGATTCCTTTGTATCGATATATTGGAATGGAATGATTGATTTTTTCTTTTGTTAGTATTTAAATATTATTTTTCTTTTCTGTTCACGCTTTATCCCGTAAATAGCAGGTTTAGACAGAGGGAGCTTTTTATTAAAACACTTCTATATCGTGCTGAATGGCGAAACTCAACGTTAAGTATTTTTTTTAAAAAAGCAAGAGAATGAAAATTTACTCCTTATGTGGAAATTTAACTTGTTTAACTTGGCTAATATAACGCATCGTTATCGTTGACTTTTGTTGTATAGTTCTATTATTAATCCTTTCTTTATCAGCATTTCTCTATCATTCAGTATCTTAAAGCGTGCAACTAAAGAAGAACAGAGTAGCGTACCTCTAAATATTTCAAATAAAATTCTGAAACAGCCAAAGAGAGATAAAAAAAAAACATTCCGTCACATTTAACTCTACATTATACTTCAAACCTTTTATTACACCTTCACCCAAAAAAAAGTTCACAATAAAAAAAGTTCTAATGCATACAAATGTCCGAAATTTCTTATAAATCCAAGAAAAATCATCGATAAACGTCCCATCCCTAGCATCCAATAATAGGACGGTGACTATTTTACGAGGACCTTTTATTCAAATTTGCTAGTTCCGTTTCCAATAAGCGTTCTCGCTGATGTATCTAGTATATGGCGTATTCGACCCTTACGAGAATTGCCTGCGTGAGGTTTGGTTTGACTGGTTCTTATTTAATCAAACTTTTTTATGTAAAATCTAGGACATATCTTGGTAAATACATTGTGGTTCAATCTGTACTTGAGGGACATGAATAATGTTCATTTCTTAGGTCTACTAAGAAGACAAAAGGCGGCGTTGAGTTCTACCAGTGAGTTGAGCCCGAGTCTTCGAATGTATGTAGTTCTGCTGAGAAAAGCTTACAAAGATAATAAATCACTCTTTCTCTATTTTTAATATCAAAAATTATTATAATGTACATATTTGTGATAAATACATAATAAAATTAAGGAATAGCTCTCCACTATGTATGTAGGTTTGATTCCGTCTTAAAATTACATTTATTATGATAATTTTAGTTACTTGCTCTAATATACAAATAAAACCAGTCGTGGCGCAGGGGCACAAAGTATGCCTGTAAATCGACTGGTTGTGGGTTCGATCTCCAGTCGAGGATATGAAATATTTATTTACATTTATATTCTCATTTCTTCGCTCTGGTGTCGAGGGGAAAGCGCGACGTTGAGTTCCGCCACTCAAGCAATTGGCAGAAAGTGGGGAACGGAGTGTCTTAACATTAGGTTCCCTCTGCCTACCCTGCTGTGCGCTGGATGCAGCATGAAAGTGAAATAAAAATTACAAATGAGCACAATTTAACAATATATATTAATTACATAAAATAAAAGAAAACAAAGTGTTTTACAATTGACTCAACTCCACATCTCTTTTCTTACCACATTAATAAAAGTCCGAGCATAAAAAATCATATCATACCTCTGGTGAGCTTTTAAAAGTAGACTTTTTTAATACACAAATGTAATTTCCACTGAAAGTAGAACACAAACGGCTACAATGTAGAGGCCTGGAAAGTACAGTGGTTTAAAAACCTTGAAACCGACCAAAGTTTCGGCCGCTGTATTGTCCAAGACTTCCACATTTGAATACCCGCACTTGTAAAGTAAGGCATGTTCGAAGTTAACTGGGCGGAAGTTACAAAAAAAAATAGCCGTTTTGGATACTTGAATTTTTCATATGAGAGAGCTTTGCGGAGCTTTCGTGTATGTACGTGTGTATTCTATTATTTTAAATGAATTTGCACGACGTATCTCGCATAGGCAGAGGGAACTTAGTGTTATGACACTCTTTTCACCACGCAAATCTCAATTTTTGAGTAATCGCGTGTTGAGTGGCGGAATTCAATGCTGCTTTTCGGTCTTGTTAACGAGTAGGTATTGCTGCGAGTGGGAATCGTACTAACAACCGTCGTGTTTCCACACTGAGTTCTCTTCCTTGAATTCCCAAATTCTATATCTATTATAATAAGAATATTTTAAAAATTCAACACAAGAACACAATCTTAATTTGTACTACAATAACAGTAAACTTTTACAAGCTCATTCATATTTCATTCCTTTTTACGCAATTTCCCTTTTATAAAAATTTCATGCCATACAAACTTAAGTTAACCTTTTTTAAGTATTTATAGGACGGCATGGGGCCTGAAAGGCGTAGATAGTAGGTTTGAATTGCTTGAAACGGTTTTACTTGAGTTATGGCGTTATTTTCTTTTTGATTTTTTGATTTTTTTGAAGGTGGTTCATCGATGTATAGTAATGGATTTTTTTGTAATTTTGAATAGTAAAAGAAGATTAATTTGCAAATTATAGTTTTCTTGGTTTCAGAGATAGAGTTTTTTTATTATATTATAGAACAATATTAAAAAAATGAATAATTTTTACTTTTTAATGAATAATTAATTATAAACACGACGGTCGTTAGTTCGATTTCCATGCAGATAAATGAAGTATGGAATAATAATGGCCGTTGGAGCAGATGAGTCCTTGAGTGGAGACCGCGGATCGGAAAGCGTAGCGTAGGGCGCCCTCCAGCACGATGAATGAAGAAGGTTGCTGGCTACGACTGGATGCGGAAGGCGGAGGATCGGGAACTCTGGCACACCCTGGGGGAGGCCTACGTCCAGCAGTGGACCGAAATAGGCTGATTTGAAATGAAGTATTTTCATTTCCTCGCCCTGGTAACAGGATACTTAACACGCAATATCTTGTAATCAGGGTTTTCGTGGGAAACGAACTGTCTTAACTCAGGTGCTCTAGGTTCCCTTTGAGTAAACCGCTATTTGTGGGATACAAGGTAAACTAAAAGGAAAAACAACAAATTTAACAATATTGAAATTGAACCGAAAATCTCATAATATAAGAAAAAATGTAAGAACCAATCCAAATAGAAGTTATCACAATATTGTAGAATAAAATATCCAGCCAAGTAGCGTTGTCGTGCCTTAAGGAGGCTAATTTCAACAATAAACTTTCATGTACTGACATAAAAGCTGGTTTTCTTTTAAAACAAACTAACAAAAGTGGAAGACAAAGTTTTAGAATGGCTGAGTTGCAAAGATTGTGACGTTAACTGTGTACGTTGTTTTTGTTTAAGTTGGTGCAACAATGGTCTAAAAAATATATATAGGAAGTATAGAGGAAGAGGGAAAATAAATAAAAACATTTTCACGCTCTTTCCCGCGTAGCATGGTAGATAAAGGCTATTTTATGTAAGACACTTCGTTTCTCAATTTCCACCCAATTATTGAGACATTGCGTGTTGAGTGGTGAAACTTAACGCCGCAGTTTATTTTACAACCAGAGTAAGAAAATGAAAATGATTTATGCTCCTGAAGGGCAATCAAATCCACAACGGTCGCTTTCACCACAACCTCAGAACTATATATTTAAGTACCACAAATAATACTTACATAACTTACAAAACAGATATCAATTAGATACTTCTTGTCAGTTCGTTTAAGCACCCATATCTACTATACAGTAGTATATTTCAAAGCAATTCCATAATAAGTTACCTCTAAGTATACTTCCTTATACAAAGTTCGGTTGAACTCAGAGGGTCATATGAGAAAACTTTTAACGAAAGCTTCCAATTGACATACCTTTAAAGGAACCTTACCTATTTTCACTTTGAAATATCCAATGTTATTTTGTTAAGAAAACATTTTGACTGCATGCAGTAGTTGTGGGTTCAATTATCGATATATATACGAGAGATAATTTTTTTTTCAGCTTCACACTGTATCTTGCATATAGAAGGGAGGCTGAGGGAACCTAGCGTTAAGACATTCTGTTCCGATGCACCGCCATACTTTTGAAACTTTGATACTAATATGATAAAATGAAAATAACTCATTTACCAGAGTGGGAATCGAATCCACAACTGTCGCGTTTACAATTAGATGCTGTGCCGTTGCATCGCGATAGCTGTTATAATTATTTGTTTTTTTTTTTATTTTGGCACTATATTCTGCTTTTAGATACACAATATAACATACACACACACAGTAAAATAAGAAGAGCGGAGAGTCTCAACACTTGTTGTTCAAAGATATTTTACCATTTATATTAAGCTTAATATCAAGTCTATATTCGTGCAGCTATTACTTTACCAAATACTTTTTGTTGAAAAGGTGACAATTTGACAAAAATAGAAAGGTTCTAATTTTTTACCTAAAACAGAGTTATTATAAGAACAACGATAACAATGTAAGTGCGTGAGAATCAAACCTGTGAAATCGTTCGTATTGAATTTAATTAATAAGATATTAAATTTTGATTTGAATCAATTTTTATGTAAATTCAGAAATGATCTTGAACGCTCCCTTTTAGTGGATTTTAATGAAAGCAATTTTCTATATTTTCACATAATAATAGCCCATCTGTCATTTAAAAATTTTCAACATAGTATTCAATAACATCAGTTAGACAAACATTATTTACTATTAGATCCCAAAACACAGGGTCTTCAAAATATCTGAAAAGTGGAAAGCGTTGAAGTTCTCTCACCTACCCTGTTATATGATATAAAAGCTATGTGAAACCAAAAAAAAAGCTATGATAAAACGAAATACAATAATAAGAAGAATACAATAAACAAATTCGCCATAACCAAGTAATAATGGTGAGAGTGTAGTAAATCTTATCAATGGACCTACCGAGAAATATTGAGACGTTCTTTTATATGTATGTATATACGAGTACAGTAGTATTATTATAGGGGCGTAGCGTCTGTCTATCTGTAATCGCGAAGGTTGTGGGTCATCTTTCCCTGCTCTGGTAGACACAGATCGGAGTTAAGTTTCGCCATGCAACACGCAATATTTCAAAAAATTGGCGGAAAATGGAGAACGGAGTGTTTTAGTGCTGGGTTCCTTTTGGCTAACCTGCAGAATAAGCTTTTTTTTTTAATTTCATCCTGCTACGAGCAGGCAAGGTAGGCGGAGGGAACTTGGAAACCTAGTGTAAAGATATTCCTTTTTCATTAAAATATTTCCGTTCCACACCTTGAGGTATTGCGTGTTGAGTGGCGAAACTTAACGCCGCGTTATGCCTTGCCTATCAGAAAGAGAGGAAATGAAGGTATTAAGGAATTAATTCACTCAAATGGGAAATGGGAAATTGTCGCATGTTTGTTCTTTATTTTGTGCCTGCGCTACAGCGGCCTTAAACGAGGCCGTCGACGGCCTGATTTTTTTATCTCGTATAAAAAAACTAAAGTATAAAATTATATAGAACATGTACCAAAATAAAAAGTAAGCATGATAACGTCCTAGTGAAAAATTTCTCCGCTCTCTTCTTTCTTATAAAAGAATATTAACATTTACTCCATATCACAATAACCTAATATTATTCAGTGATATATTTGTATGATCCATACAAAAATCCAAACATAACAACATAAAAGTCAAATAAAATATAATATTTAGTACAAAAAGCAGCGCCGTCTAACAATTGTTTGGCATCTAACATAAATTAACCTAGTTTCTTCACATTGCATTATGTAGATGCTTTTTCAGGCGAAATGTAGTTTTCAATTATTTTTGTGTAGTAGGTATGTTATTTTTTTAACAGTTTATTTATTGGGGAATTATAAAAAAAAAATTAAGCGGTCGTGGTGAAGTGCTACCGACTGAGCGACTGTTGTGGGTTCAAATTCCATTCCCAGAGAAAGTGCCCATAAGTAATATCAGACTACATCAAAGTGAATCAACAATTTGATTAATATCATAATCAAATCAAATCAAAATCGAAATCTGGAAAATTTAATAACGAACTTACTATAATTATAATTCTGTATAAGTTTTGGAAATTTTAATTGAAATAGTTTTAAAGCCGACGTCAAAGGCGCTCGGACACTGTACACTTAAATACTTGTTTTACTACGAAAACTAGTTTGGAGTAACTTTTATTATATTATTATTTTATATTAATAGGTACTATACATTCTCTGCAAGTTTATTTGCGTGGAAAATGTTGTATTTTTTTGTAAGTTCCCATAAGTATTTAGAGAAATCGCCTCAAGAACTCCTCTAAAGTCCCTAACCTGCCTTTTTTATTATTTTTATTTTCAGCTTCATGTTAAAATTATTGAGACACTCCGTTCCCACTCGTACTGTGAATATAAAAGTGTATACCTCGAATAAAAAAATAGTAATTTTATTTTACCACTATTCCAACACACAATGCCTACAATAGACAGTATAAAGCAACGGAGTGTCTTAACACTATATTTTTATACTTACGCCTTATTATAGACAAAAAACATTCTTATATAGAAAAAACACAAAAAATTACATATTTTATTTATGTTTTATAATACAAATGTTAGATATAACGCGTACATTATAACGTCTGCCCAGATTTCCCTCAGGTCGGGAATATACGTATCTAACCTAACCATAGTTTGTATCGTTATCTTCTAATAAATATTTTCTTAGATTTCTAGAAATCTAGATAGATTTAAAAGCAGAGCCTTTTTAATCATTCGTGAAACGAATGTTTCTCGATATGATAAGATAAAGTGCGGCGTTGAGTTACGCCACCACATGCACTGTCTTGAAAATAGCGGGATATTATTTTTAAAAAAATAAAATGATAAAAGTCATACATGAATTAATAATTATTTATTAATTTTCGTCCGTAATTTGAACCTGTTAAGTTCGCATTTACTAAAACAAATTCATTACTGTACTACGAGGCCTAAATAATGCTTAACGTCAAAATAAATAACAAGCAAACTTTTATAATTCGTTCTATTCCAAACTTCTATTTACAACTTCTCTTAGAGAACTTGAGCATATTCGTATACATACGTACATACATACATATATAAATATATGCAAAAGCAAAAAGCATGCCTAACTTTGAGAAAATGCAAGTTTAAATTCTAAATTTCTTTACGTATTCTATTTAGTACCTACTGTGCGAAGTTGAGGTCATGGTGACACTGTGAATTCAGCTTGGCATGGCTAGATCGGGGCCTCGATTACTTTTCAGGGTAATAGGTTATTTAAAGTTTCTCGCTCTGGTAACACAACAACAAGCACAGCGTTGAGTTCCGCTGCTAACACGTGCACAATAGAACCATTTAGATTTTAAGTACTATTTAAACAAAAAACATATTCAGTTCAACAAATCTATAATAAACCACAAAATATTTATTTTATTACATTTGTAATAAAAATCTATAATAAAATATATCAAAATAAAGTAATCTTTCCGTTGTTATATGACGCGTGTTGCCGTTACGGATGTGCTCGCGGACGTAATGTTGTTGAAAATGACTAAGTGACCGTTGATGCTTAGTGGATTGTTAGTTTTATAGATTTTAGTTATTAATATAAAGGGTGGTTGAGGCCGGTCGTGGCGCAGCGGCACGAAGTGTGACTGTAAAACCGACTGGTTGTGTGGTTCGATCCCCACTCGAGGAGATGAAATATTATTTACTTAAATTTATATTTCCATTTCTTCGCTCTGGTGTCGAGGTTAAGCGCGGCGTTGAGTTCTGCCACTCAATACGCAATGCCTCCAGAATTCGGCAGAAAGTGGGGAACGGAATGTCTTAACACTACGTTCCCTCTGCCTTCCCTGCTGTGTGCGGGATACATCGTGAAGCTGATTTAATTTGATTTTTTTTTTTTTTTTAAATAAAGGGTTGGATTCTTTTCTCCATACAATAGTATAACTAGCGACCCGTTCGTGGCTTCACTTGCTACAACTTATTGTTATAGTCTTTACATAAATTATAGCCTTTTTTATTCTAATGTATAAGCTATATTACTGTAAAGTTTCATTTAAATCTGCTTAGTAGTTTTTGTGTGAAAGTACAAATATCCTCACAAACTTTCACATTATTAATATTAGTAGGATTGTTGGATAATTCATTATGTGTATATTTTTTAAATTTGAAAAAAAAAATGTGTGACATATTTTCAATTAATATAAAAATAGTAGGGTATAAAGATAGATAATGTCGAGATACTCCGTACCATTAAGTTTAACCACTTGTATCTTAAAAATAAGACAGTACATTGGGAACAGAGTGTCGTAACACTGGGTTCCCTCTGCCTTCCCTGCTATATGCGGGATACAGCGTGAAGCTAATATAAAACAAAACATTCACTAATCTATTTACAACATAAAGTTCCAAGTCTGTTGCAGTCATTAGAAACTGCATTCCCACAGCCAATGAGATCCATTGTCAGTGTTTCCCATAGCCCCCGTTACACTTAAATAACTGTTACAATATATATTATACTGTTGATCTTTGATCTAAATTATAATAATGTAAGTAAATACGGTTTTGTTAAGTGAAATATTTTGTTGTGTGCTGTGATTCGGTGGCGGAACTCTACACCGTGCTTTGCCTCGTAACTCTGGTACTCTGGTAGGGAATGGAAAAATTAAACATTTCACTTCCTCGAGTGGCGTTCGTACCCACAACCTGTCGCTTTTACAGTCGCACATTTGTGCACCACTATTGAGGGTTCCGTACCTAAAGAGTAAAACGGGACTCTATTACCAATACCCTTCTGTTCGTCCTTCCGTCTAAATAGTGGCCCGTCCATCTAACCTAGATTTTTTGTTGCTGCTACGTCAATAAGTATTAAAAACTATAAGAACATATTTAAAGATATTTAAAGGGGCTCTCATACAGCAAACGTGATGATTTTGAGCTTTTAAAAATAATATTACGGAACACTTAAAGTCCGACTCGCACTTGGCCGATTTTTATAATTTTAATAGAAAGTTAAGCTGAAAGACAGATAAGGTACATAAAAATAAATCCTGGCCGGATATAAAGCTAAATAACCTGAGGTGATACGTCTCGTGATAACCGTTACTTTGACAAATGCGTTACATTACGTTACGTTATATTACATTGTAACAATTTTGTACTAAAATTAATATAAATTAGTAAATTAAAGTATATATATGGTTTTTAAAAATTTTGTTGCTAGAACTACTTTAATTTTTATTTTATTTTAATAAAGTCCATTTCTTGAGGAAGGTTACAGGCTATATAATATATAGTTTATAGTTTTAGGCTGTATCCCACACATCGTAGTGTAGAAACCTACACTGCTATAGGCGAGAACCTAGTGTTAAGACACTCCGTTCCTATTAAAAACGCCACGCTTCGTCTAGAGAGCGAGGCAGTGAAAATATCATATACTTTATTTTGCCGAATGGAACACATAGTCGTCGCGGTTACGGTCACACTCTTGCTACTGCGCCATGACTACCTTAACTATTTCTGAAATTAATATATATTGCTAGTCGATGTTGTAAACCGCGACATGTTGTGGGTTGGATTCCCACTCGAGGAAATAAAATATTTAATATTTATCATTTCCTCGCTCTGGCAACGAGGCAAAGCGCGGTGCAGTTCCCGCAATGCCTTCAGAATTCGGCGGAAAAATGGGGAACGGAAGCGTCTTAAAGCTAGTGCGAGTGTCTTAATACTTGATTCCCAGATTCCCTCTGCTTACTGTGCCAGCAAACCATGTGAGGCTGCAAAATAAAAAAAACGGTTGAGCTAATTTTCAATATGAATAGTAGTTTCATCGTTAACGTTTTTACTAAAAACTTTTAGAGGCGTCGGTAGGTATTTAGTTTTTCTATACTAACGCAAGTGAAGTGCCCAGAATGCCCGTCAAGAGCACCCACGGGTTTTCATTTAAAATATTTGAATTCTATACCACCGTTGAAATTGCCTATAGAATATTCTTTGCCTATAAAATACACTTTGCCTATAAAATTCTTTACAGCGGTAGCGGAATGCATGCAGAAGCAAATAGCTTGGCCCATTTTGATAGTATTTTATAAAATTTTTCGGTTTTTTTATGCTAGTTACGTTTAAAGTAATTATTAAACTAAGTTTATTTTTATTTTCTTTCATATTTTATCGGGATATGTAGAGTAAACTAGAGAGACTTTTAATTTTCCATATTCTGCTTTATTTTAAATTGAATATATTGTGTGCTGGGTGGCGGAGTTGAACGCCCCGTACTGTCTGACCACACCGGTAATAAAATATAATATCTATTACATTAAATAGTAATAATTAAGTATATGACATCTATATTTTCAACAACACTACGAAATGAAACTGTCATCTCAGGTGAAAACTGAAACGGTGTGAAGTTTCTTAAGTGCTTTTATAATCCCACTTGGGAAAATATCAAATAGAAGATCATCCTTTTTTGTTGTGTTTTTTTATCTTTTTAATGATTGTATTATTTAATACCTTGTTATATTTTTTTAATTAAAACCCTGTATTCTGCATATCAACGGGTAGTATGAAGAAAACTAATATTATAACACTCCGCTCGTCACTTACTGCCTCGTCACTTACTGCCAAGTTATCGAGACGTTGGGTTGTTGAGTGGTGGAACCTAACGCCGCGCTTAGTAAGAAAAATATAATAGAACGCAGAAGAAAACATTTCTTTGAATTTAATCTTTCATATACAGACATATAATTATATTTTTTAGTATATATAGTAGACAGATAGCAGTATGGATATTTTAAAGAGCTCCTTTACAGTCAGCTCGCGTAACTTTACAATATTTCAAAACCGCGTTGTCGTTACATACTAAAGGAACTGAATTTATAACCATATCTCGATTTAAGAAGAACGAATCATCAATCCCCTTCTCAAAGAGAAATGATATATCCTTTTATACTTGCTTTATCTATCTTTTATATATTATCTAACCTGCTAATATTACATATATATGTAAGTTTATGAGGATGGATGTTTGTGATTTCTTTTTAATTACTCAAGAGATGTAGATTAAAATTTTTACCAATATGTTATGTAAATTGCTTCCGTTCTCTACTTTCCGAGAATTCCAAATTCTGGAGACATTGCGTGTTGAGTGGGGGAACTCAACGTTGCGCTTTGTTTTGTTACCATTAAATGTTTAATTTCTTCGAGTGGGAATCAAACCTACAATCTGTCATATTTACAGTCGTACGCTTATGCCCCTGCCACGACTGAGCTTACTTCGCCCACGTTGTTAGATGGAAATATCTAAGAGTTGTGTATGGCACATGCCACGTTCCAAATGCCGGAAGTAACTCATATTTACAGTTAAAGGTTTTTTATATATATGCTTCTGAGTTACTCAACCAATACGTTTCATACTTTTCATTGTATGATAGGTCATGTTTCAAATAAATAGTGGAAAAAAACACACCTTATTAGAAGACAATAAATTGATTCAAACGAACACTTTTGAACCCACAAATAGCTAAAGCTTCCTATTTTTATACTAAGGAAAAAGAAGTAGTGCTAAGACACTTTGTTCCCCACACACCACCCAAAATCCAAGACATTGTATGTTGAGTAGTGAACACTTTAAATTGTTACTAGGACGAGAAAATGAAAACAACTCAATCCCCGGAGTGGGAATTAAACCCACCATCATCGCGCGTACAGCCAAACGACCTCTCTCCGTTCTTTAATACAAAATTTCAATAACAAAGCACCCCTTTCCATAGGTAATCGTCGATCCATCAACTTAACAAAATTCATATCACAAATTGTACATTACATTGTATTATGTCGATATTAGGTAGACTGTAATATGAGAATATTTCAAACATTTTCCTTAAGGCTTTATTAGAAATCACCCTCTAGGTACATGCCTATGTATGTATATATATTCTATTGAGACAATGTCAATTTTGTTATGAATATAGATGAAATGATGGTTATCGGTTCAAATTCAAATCGGGGGAATGCTTTTACGGTATATACTTTCAATATTTTTAGTCAATCGTCTGTATTAGAAACCTCGTTGAGTTTCGCAATCTAAATTGCAATATTATCAGCATCTCCGAGGCCAGTCGTAGCGCAGTGGCACAAACTGTGATTCTAAACGTGACTGGTTATGGATTCGATCCCCACTCGAAGAAATTAAATATTTACTTAAATTTACATTTCCATTTCTTGTTTCTGGTGTCGAGGCAAAGATAAAAATTCGGTGATAAGTGGTGAACAGAGTGTCGAAACACTAGGTTTCCTCTGTCTACCTTGCTACAAGCGTTATACAGCGTGAAACAAAACAGATAAAAAATGACAATTTCTCATAACATAAAATATAATACTACAATTCCTTTTTTCGTTTAAAATCATGTAAAATTAAGTAAAATCCTCACAAAAGGCATTATAATTCTATCTGAGGCGGTAATGTATCTGTCAGTTCGCCACTCTGAGAATGAAATATACTTCGGTAGCTTATTGTAGGTGACTACGAATTATATACAGGGGGAGAATTAATTGTGTCTTTGTAACGTTTTATGGGGAATTTTCGGAAAATTTCATAAAAATAGTATGGAATTTCGGTTTATTTTGTTATAATTTCAAGCTTGGACTTCTATTTTGGTTCTGGGGAAAGCGGAGTGATGGTTCTCCGTTCTATTTGTGCCTATAAAGAGATGAGAAGAGTTTGTTCGGTTGAAATTGCTACTTAAAAACTACTGGTTTAAGTGGAAAAAATACTTTTGTTATATATTTCTATTTGTTCTATTTGTAAAGGAACAGAGTGCCATATCACTACGTTTCATCAAATATAAAAAAATATATAGAACAGGCTATATCTTTTAAGCAAAAAATTATAGCCCAAAACATCAACAAAATTTTTTCGTCAAACCAACGGCGTTGTAAATCCTAGTTTAGATGCTAGGTGTTTTAGGTGCGGCTTATATCTATAGGCCTATATGTACTGTCATTGAGAAAAATATAATATAAGGGAAACTAAATAAACTACGACTTTCACAAGTATTATGATAGCAAAACTGGTTAAATGCGAGTCGGGCTCGTCTACCGAGAGTTCTGTACCGAATTCATACCGAATTCATAGGTCAATTGTACAATTTATAAATGTTAGCAAACTTATCTTGCAACTACATATGACATGAGTTAAATATAAATTTGTAACGATTTTTTTCTGTTATTTTCTTATAAATAATATTTTCATAATTTTATTTATTTAAGGTATTATTTTTTTATTTATACGGCAAATTCTCGCTTCTTCTAAAATTTTATATAGTTCTATATCCTATAGATGTTTTAGGCGTTGATTTCCGTCACTCAAGAATTCCGCGGTAACTGTATATATTTTGCACTTAACTCTGTAAATTGAAATTTTAATAGAATATTTACTAAGTTATTCGTTTTATTTAACTTATCAAAATTTTCGTCATTTACTTGGGGTAAACAGAGAAATCTTATTGTTAAGATATTTCCTTCTATTATTCACCTATCAGGGGTGGTACGGTTAAACTCAACACCTCCCCAAGGGACATTTTACTGCACCAATAAAACAATTCTATAAACAAAAATCACGTAAATTATCATTTTCCAGTAGAAATTGGACTTTAATTAAAAGCACCAATTAAACCTTTGTAAATTTATACCATAAAGGGAGGTAGCGATGTGAAAATAAAAAAAAATAAAAAGTTACTTTTATACGCGACGGTACCTGGAATTTCGCTGCCAACCGAGGCGTTACTTTTAATCTCGAATATTGCCGTGACAATATGAACGAACCTTTTTTTTTGTCTCGCTCACTCGTTGAGCGGAAGATATGCCCATCCCTCTCTTAATGGTGAATCAAGTTATATAATTTGTCAGGGTTGTATACGTTGAGCTTTTTCTGTAGTCGCCTTTTATGTTTATGTTTTGCAGTTAGAACTTTATCGTATTAGGTTTAGAATAGATATTTTCTAAGAATGATTTTTTTTAGATATATGTTAGTATGATAAATTTTATTTCACTATTCCTCAATCTTTTATGATATTAGAAGTGTCTTTTACACCGTTTTTTTTAAATAATTTCGCCTCTAACTCGACGCCTCACTTTATCCTTCCACCAGTTTGATTGTAAATAGTAACATGCTTATAAAATAATATAATGCACATTTCTCCGAGTGGGCTTCGATATCACAGCAACAACTAATGATACTAGTGCCAAATAACTCCGTTTTATACTCTCTGTTAATATCTAAACCAAACTACACAACACTCCGTGGATTTACTCAATATGTTGAATAAGAGGCTGAAATTGACGTAAGGAGTGTTTTAACACAAGTTCCCCTCTGTTTATCCTATTATATGCGGGATGCAGCGAGAAACTAAAAAAAAACATAACATAAAAAACTATTAACATAAAAAATCTTTATAAAATCCAAACTGAAAACGGCTTTCAAACAGTATTATTCAAATCCAGCTCTCTGTACACGAGCAAATATTTGTAAAAGGAAAAAAAATGCATCCAGTGTCTTCCGTTTCTTATAATATAAATATTTTACTTGCTTGTAGCTTCGTGTTTCTCAAAAGAAAGGGGACTTTAATATTTATTCTTTGACTAGCGACCCAATCGCGGGTTCGTCCGTCTATATTATGTACTAGAGGGCGCGCGCGGCTTCGCCCGCTTATTAGGAGTGAATTCTAAAAAAAACACGAAACACGTGTTCAATAAAATATTTTTAACAGTCTGAATTTAAATTTTTATAAAAATAGGTGGCACTTTAAAGATTTTTCCATATAAACTTTCAACCTCTTATTTGAACCCTTAAATTCCCTTCTTAGTGGATGTCCAGAATATGAAAATAAACATCTGCCCAAATTTCACGTTTCTATCATCAGCGGTTACGGCTCTGCGTGCGTCTTACCTCAGTCAGTCAGCACAAGTCCTTTTATATATATAGAAGATATTTAATAAAATCAGCTTCACCCACACAGCAGGGTAGACAGAGAGAAACCTAGTGTTAAGCCACTCCGTTCCTCGCTTATCACTAAATTTTGGAGGCATTGCGTGTTGAGTGGCGGAACTCTACGCCGCGCTTTTCCGACGCCAGAGCGTAGAAATATAAATATGAATAAATATTTAATTTCCCCGAGTGGGGATCGAACCAGCAACTAGGCGATTTTACAGTCACACTTTACGCCCCTGCGCCACGACTTGCCTCAATGTACCTATATTATATAATCAAAAATAAAATTAGCTATAACGCGAATTATCCGCTAGAAAACGAAATAACCATAAACATCTAGTCCACACATTATAATAAATGTTAATAAGAAAGTTTTTTTTTTGCTTCACGCTGTATCCCGCAAATAGCAGAGTAGACAGAGGGTTGAGTGTCGGAACCCAACACCTCGCTTAGCCTTGTTACCAGAGCGAAGAAATGAAAATATTAAATATTTCAGTCCTCATCGAACTCCGTCCAGTCCGAATCGAACTCCGAACCGACTTGGAATTGAAGCCACAGTCGTTGCGTTTGTCGCTCGCTTGTGCCTCTGCGCTACTAGGGCCTTAGTAAGAAAATTTATCAAAATAAATGTAGCCAGTTCAAATCTCAAATAT